>KZ451980.1:5329485-5460529 GCA_002786265.1 Apostasia shenzhenica
AACGGACGATTAGCCTGTAAAAAATATACTTAGAAGAGGATTAGTACTAAACCTAAAGTAATTGTGATTATCAAAATCAATGGGGTTCAACAATAATTAACTTTATTTTACATCATTTATGACTTTCAATAAAAAATATTTTTATTTAAATTTAATTTTATTAAAATTAAATTTTACAAATAAACAGGCCCAAATCTTGAACGTATCTTTATCTATTCATTTTATTATTTGATAAATGGTATAAAATAGACTTCATCATCAAACATAATGGGATTTACTTTTTTCAGGGGTTAATTCAGCTGCAAGTTCATCAAAATAAATAAATAAATAAGATTAATGGAGCATTTAATTTAAAAGGCTTGTGGTTTAATGCTATTTCATATTATTTGAAAGAAATAATTATTTAATTTAATAAAATTTTTAAATAAGAAACTAAAAAATTATATAATTATTAATTAAAAAAATAATATTTATATATTATGATATTTAAATAATATTATATAGCATTAAAATAATATCGAATCAAACGCTCTTTTAATATTATTTTAATATTATATTATATTTTTTAAAAATTTTAAATATATGAAATATTTAAATAGTATTATAAAGTTAATTAAATTATCACTTATATGCTGATATTTAGCATTGAAGCTAGTAAGATGAGATTGTATTTCAGAAAAGTTTCTCTCAAGATTCATTTATTTTTTATAATACATATTATAAAAAATTTAATTATTTACATATTAAACATCTAAAAATTTTATTTATATATAATATTTTTAATGTTATTTGAATTATAATTTGATTATCTTATACGTTATTTTCAAATATAATTATCATATATATATATATATATATAAATTTGAATTTGATAATGATGGTATTTAAATATTTAATATGACTGAAAAAGAGGTAGGTATAAAAACGTACAAAATTATAAATAGCATTTTTTTAAAGATGTTTTCTATGAAATAATAAATTATTTGTATTATATATGTCAATTATAAATTCAATATTTTTATTATTATAATTATGGAATAATTACCTACATGCCACACAATTTAATTTTATTTATACTTTACCCATCTATTCTTAGTTAATTACGCTATGCACACTCAAAATATTATAAAATCTTATATACATATGTTTTAACTTATTTCTATTATAATGAGTAATCATAATTTTTTAATAACCTAACTATAGTTAGATTATAAAAAATTTGAGTCATTCATCATATTATTTTAAGGATATTTAAATATAATTTGAGTTAAAATTCTAAAATCTTAATGTTTAGGTGGCGGCAAAGGAAGAAGATATCCGCGATGTGAATTGATTTTAGGACAAATCAGCGCTTTAGTGCGGTATTAAGGAAGAGAAAAATATGTACAATTAAGAGTAAAAATATAATTTTAATGATTTACTAACAAAATATTTTTTTTTTCAAATAGATTTTGATTAAGTTTTAACTCAAATGTATGTATGTAAGATTTTGTAATATTTTAAGTGTGCATAACATAATTAACTAAGAATAGATAGTTAAGGCATAAATAAAACTAAATTATATGGTACGTAGGTAATTATTCTTATAATTATTTATCAAAGTAGCGGTGAACATATATATATATATATAAATTATCTTTGAAAATTAAATAAATTATAAAAGCAATTTAATGTGATATATATTTGTTTCCAAAAAGTACTTATAAATGACTTTTTAGGAATAATTATTTACATGCCTAAAAAATACAGGTAATTATACATTAATTAATATTCCTAAATTAAATGAGAGTTAATCTGCAACAAAAGATAAATATTCTATTAAAAAAACAAAAGATAAATATTTTATAAAATGCTCGAAATTAACTCACTTAGAATTTTGAATGGACACAAAATTCTTTAAGTTAAATTATGGGCTAAAGTTTTTAGCTCGAATTGATTTTGAGTCAGTCTTGACTCGGTCAAATAATAGTTAAACTTGAGTTAAAATTATATGTGTAATTTAGATAATTTTAATATATCATGTACATACAAAATGTGATTTTTGTGTAAGTTAGGGTGGCAATTTAGAGGAGGAAATATATTTTAAATTTTATTTTTCTTAAAGCTCGAAATCAAATACCTTAAAAAGTATATCATAATAAATTGTCTCAAATTTTGATTTGAATCTGCACATAATTAAATGAATCTATTTGATCCTGATTTTAGAATGCTTTTAATCAAATTTTAAATTTTAAATTCACTCGAAATTATTTCAATAATAATATTTAAATATATATCGTTTTAATTTTTGCATATATATATATATATTATATAAAAATTTTTATATTACTTTTTTTTACAAAAATTATCACTTATTATAGTTTCAATTTTGTAAATAAAATATTATAATGTTTGTGCCCAAATTTTTTCCGATTAAAAATGGTTTTTTTTTGGCAAATTATGCCGAGGTTCTTGAATTTAATACTTAATATCGCACAGGTTCATATTTTTAAAATTATAACATCCTTGAGTTTTAATAAAATTTTAAATAAGTCCTTTTTAATTTTTTTATAATTAAAATTCTTTAAAATTACTGTTTTACCCGATGCCATTCTCTCTCCTCCCGATTTGGTACACGCACGCGGGCCACGCAGTCGCCGGTGGTTCGGCCGCCTCACGACGTGTCCGCCGGCGCCGCGTGGCCCCGAGCGCGGCCTCTCTCTCCTCCAAATCCAGCGCACGCGCGCTGGCGGCGCGGCCTTTCCGTTACTTGCCGGCGGGATCGACATGAGAGAGGGGTAGAGGTAAAATAATAATTTAAAAAATTTTAATTATAAAAAATAAAAAAATCTATTTGATAATTTATTAAACCTCAGGACCGATGTTATAATTTTAAAAATATGAATCTGTACGATATTAAGTGTTAAACGCAGGGACCTGAGCATAATTTACCCTTTTTTTCTGGTTTTATAACTATACCTTCGATGCTTGGCCTTCTTCGGAGTGCGGTCGATGGCGTCGAGCGTTAGATCTTGCCCTCACGCGCTTCTCCTCTCCGTGCCCCTCCCGCTCCTTGTCGCCGGCGTTCTCTTCGCCTCCCGCTTTTCCTCCCTTTTCTCGACTTTCTCCCTCTCAACCAAGGCCTGGCCGTCACGAGCCGCTCTGCAGGACGGATCGGTCATCTGGAGCGCCCGCCCGGCTGTGGATTGGCGCCCTTGTCGCTGGTGGAGTACAGCCAACGTCTCTTCTGGTAATCGGGATATTAGGGTTAGGGTTAATCCTGATCGTAGATCGATTCTTGTTTAGATCTCTCACTAACCTTTGTTATTTCTGGTAGTTTAATTTACTCCTGAATTGGTCTCGACTGGTTTCATTGCAGAAGATTCCTTTCCTTTTTGTTGAAATGCTGCAGTTCTTCCAGCGGGAAGTAACGGATACATCAGGGTCGACTGCTATGGCGGCCTTAATCAAATGAGACGCGACGTGAGTAGCCCTTTTTTTTTTCTTCGCTTTGATATTGTTCACGATTTAGGCTTTTTTTTTTCTTTGAAAGTTTAGTTGTGTGACGGCGTTGGGATCGCCCGCTTGTTGAATGCGACTCTTGTGCTGCCCAAATTTGAGGTTGCGGCTTACTGGAATGAATCAAGGTGGGTGATTTGGAGATAAGCTGTTTTTTATTTCTTATTTTTTGGAAGAAGAAGCTGCATTGATTTGAATTTTTTGATCAGTCGGTTTGGAGATGTTTTTGATGTGGAGTACTTCATTAGTCAAGCAAAGGGCTTTGTAGAAATCGTGAAGGAGCTTCCAGGGGATCTGAAATCGAGAGAACCGTTCAAAGTGGACTGCAGCAAACGAAAAGGGAATTTTGACTATGTTGAGGAGGTTCTTCCAGCACTCAAGAAGCATCGTTATATCTCCATTACACCAGCAATGAGCCAAAGAAGAGATAGGTAAAACATCTGTGAATAATTCTTAAAACATTCTATTTTACGTTCTCTCAACATGTTATGCTAGACAGTTAGAATAAAAGGACACCCTTTTAATCATGTTGCAACGTTTGTATACATGCCGCATTAAATTTGTCTGTTTATATGTTAATCTTCCAAATCACTTTTACATTTGTTGATGATGAAATCCATCACTTCAGATGGATGGCTGAGATCACACCTAGGAGATTGTTGACCGAACAATTCTATCGATCCATTGTAAGGGGTGTAGGATTAGAGGAATGGTAATAAAGTATAAAGTGAAGATAAAAGTAAACTTGTAAAGGCACAAAACTCTTTTTATGTGGAAAGCCCTCAACTAGGCAAAACCGTAATGCTTGATAAATTTATAGAATTAGAAGAGCTATTCCTCTTGGATAAGATGAGAAAAGAGTACTTGGAGACATATATACAAAAGACTGGAAGATCACTATTACTTTTTCACAAGGATGAGTTAAATGAGATAGTATTGAGAGGGTTGCTTTAGCTAAAATATTTTTGTGCTTTAACTACCCTTCTTTGATATGTGAGGGAGTTAAGGTTTTTATACCCCTAGATGTCACCTTCGGTGGTAATCATGACTTCTACATTTGAAGCTTCCTTGGTTACTGGTATTTCCTTTTACGGGAGATTGCTGTTTCCTTGGAATATCTGGAAGATATTTGATAGTACTAAAGTATTCTAAGAGGTGTTTCTTATTGCAATGCCCTTTTGAGGTTGGAATTGTTGACCTTAACCAATAGCGGCTATTGGCCTTTATTTGTAAAGCTATTAATGATGACAGTCCTAGGAAGTTGTACTGTGATCTTCTCTGTAGTGGGGTGGTTGTACTATGATTTGTCGGTATGAAAAGTGCAACCTTTGTCTAGATTTAGTTATCCGAGAGGAGTCAATGTCTCTGTAATGGAAACACCAAAGGTATCCCCATGTTAGGATCACAACTCTATTCTCTAGGCTTCCTCATGGTTGGGGCACGAAATGGGCTTCCTAGTCATGGCCTGAGAGTATCTCATGGTTTTGGCACAAGGGCTTTTTGGTTGTGACTTGAAGATACCTCGAGTTATCTCCTGGTTTGAGCATGAGATAGGTTTTTATGTTGTCCCATAAAGCTTCTTCGAGATAGGTGCGGAAGTCGTCTTTGCAGAGGGGTGCACAAATGGCGATGATTCTACTTTTTTGTGCTATTTCGTGTAAGGTCTATGTTGCAACCATTCGATGTTAAGTTCTTTATGTGAATGTTGACTACCAATTGTTGTGTTGACTTTTGACGCTATCTTGTGACATGTGTAGGGCTTGGTTTGCCCGGTATGTTTTTGTACTTATACCATTAAATTGTTTAATACACATAAATATATGATGGTTAAGTGTTATTGATATATTTTTAAATAAAATATTTTGCTTCCTTGCCCATTAGACTATTGTGAGATATGCAACTATTCAAGTTTATGGCATATGGTAATTTGTTGTATCGAAAATGGTTAGATCTCTTCCATCCTTATGTAGATTAGAAGTTGATTATAACATATGTTGTATAATCAAATATAATCTTTTGCTTGAATCACTAAAAGGTAAATTTATGATATGGATGGTTATATGTAAATAGATAAGTAATGATTGATAACTCGAATAGTAACCATGAATGTTTAATATTTGATATTTTTTCAACGTTTACCTCCAATGGACTGTTTATTGTTATGCATTCAAAATTCAAATAACACTGCACGAAATCTTATTTGAAAGAAGGGATTTTATTTCTCCCTTTGCAATTTCAATTGTACATTCTAGATTTCATCCAATTCTATAGTACAATTAGTATTTGGCTAACAAAAAGCATTATGTTATATTTTGGGCTAATAACTAATTAAAAGGGCACAATTACGAGAAAAAAAACTGCATTATTAATATAGACATTAAAAAAGAAACCCAACCAAAGTAGTCCTTCATCAAATTGTGCTAGATTGTGAAAGAAAAAATTCTTTTGTTTGTAAAAATACAATGTCATTTTTTCTTTTATTCCTTCTCTTGTTTTATGTTGTCTTTTTTGTGTTCTTTTGGATCACTTGTTGGAAGTTTAATTGTAGACTTCAGAGTGCGCTTGTTTGGATTGTTTAATATTATTCTTGTTAATTTTAACCTAACACAACATTTTATATAAATTTTAATATTAAAATTTAACTGTATTTCACATCGTACACATATTTCAAATTAAAAAGTTAACTTTATTTCACATTCTACGCACAAATTAAAATAGTAACTTATATCACATCATTTGCATATCCCAATATAATAACTAATTTTCTTTCACGTTATATACAACTTTCAATAAAAAAATATCCTCATTTAAGTTTAACTTCAACCTTATTAAAATTAATCTTTACAAACAAACGTGCCCCAAGATGGCCGAACTTAAAAGTTTCTTTTTTTACTTTACTGGACTGTGGAGAGCATTTAGTTTAGTTGCAACTGGGACTACTACATTTGGAGGCAAAATTATATGCAATGGGCTTTTAGAACCAAATTAAGATATTTGTTTCCGTGGGTACTGGTACTTCTACTGGAAATTCTGCATGTGAGTATTGATTAGAAGTAACGTAGAGTCATGTTCTCATAGTTCTCCATTTTATGCTTTTTCGAATTTTACTGTGAAACAAGCTTATAACCAGGCACTTTTTTGTTAACAATTTACCCAAGTTCTGTTTAGTATTCATTAGGTTCTTAAAACAACCTCTTCATTAAAAATAAAGGGAAAATTGTGTGCAAAGGACTGCGCCATCCCTTGCCAAGCAGGAAGCCTTCTGCACGGGACTCCCTATTCCTTATTCACTTGTAGTTTGAGCTTCTGTTAATGATGCAATAGCTTTGGTTTGTTTCACTTATTAAACATCCTATAAATTTGATTGGGTTTGAGAAAATAAAGAAGTGCTAGTAAGTATTGGTTAACAAATAGAAACAGCCCCCAATATTGTTTGGTTTTCAAAAATGAAAACTAGGATAATAATAATCTGCAGTGCATCTCAAAACACAAATCTAGATGTGTACGAAGTGATTAAAGCAAAAAAATATAATACCTGATTATGTTCTTAGACTTCTATGAAATTTGTTAAAATCAACAAATAGGTTAGTAGATTCAAGGTTCTTAATGGTTCTAAGATACCAACAGCCTTAAGAAAATATTTAAGTAATGCTATATTTTGTTCCTGTCATTTATAACTGTATCTTGAGCTGCACTAACTTCTTTTGGCCATTTTTTAAGATATCCTCTGTATGCCAAGGCTGCCTTATGCCAAGCTTGCTACAAGGGCATACGCCTCAACAGGGTCTTGGAAGCTAAAGCCGCCCAGCTCCTTATGGCCATTCCAAAACCATTCCTTTCTCTTCATCTCCGATTCGAGCCCGACATGGTAGCTTACAGCCAGTGTGAATACACAAATCTTTCTCCCTCCTCATCAGCAGCCATTGAAGCCGCTCGCGGGGATAGAACACCATTCACCGGCAACGCAGCCATCACGTGGAGAAACCGCGGAAAATGCCCCCTCACACCTAATGAAACGGCATTCATTCTCCGAGCTCTTTCCATTCCCACAAACACAAACATTTACTTGGCGGCTGGTGATGGATTGATGGAGATTGACGGCCTAACAAGCGCCTACACCAATGTTCATAGCAAATCGTCTTTGCTTAGCAGCGAAGACTTTGTGAAGATGCATGGGAACACCAAAGCAGCCTTAGATTACTTTGTTTCTATCAACAGTGATGAATACATAGCTACATATTTTGGAAATATGGACAAAATGGTGTCAGCCATGAGAGCATTGAAGGGGATGCATAAAACTTTGCTCCTGAACAGAAGAGCTTTTGCCAAGTATAATGCAAAGGGACTGAAGGGAAAAGCGCTGGAGGAGGCAATTTGGAGGGAACACCTGGAGGATTTTGTGATGGGAAGAGGCTTTGCACTGCCTGATTGCTTTTGTGAGTTCAAGCTGCAGCCTTCTTAATTTCTTTTAGGGGGTATTTGGTTCATTGTTATCTTGATATTATGTTATATAATTTAGATGTCATCTTTTGACTAATAATTTTATAATTTTATATAAGATTGTTTATAAATATTATTAAACCAAACAACTGTTTTCTCAAGATAACATAACATAACGTCAAGATAATATTGAACTAAATGCCCCTTTAAAAAAAATTAAGTTGTAATGAACTTTTTTTAATCTTTTATAATTTTTGTGGTTCAGCTTTCTTATCTTTTGGTGATAAAGCTAATAGGTTCTTTCCATTGATGTCCTTGTTTAGATCTGAGTTTCTTCTCTTGTGTTTTGTTTGAGTATTAATGCACTCTCCTTAGAAGTTTGCTTTGAGTTTTTGTTTAGGTTACAATCATAACCTCGGCTTCATATTTTGGTGTTCACCAAATACATATGCACTCATTGGTTTTCATTTTTGGGAAATTTATATCCGTCACTTTCAAAGATCCATTATTTTCAAGCAGTACTCAAAATTTATTATTTTCAAGTAACACCTCTCGTTTTGGGATGAATTTATAGGCAACACTTTTCTTTTGAAGTTATATAGAGGTGCTGCATGAAAATAATGAACTTTTGGGATGCCGTTTGAAAATATTGAATTTTTGGGGATGACAGATATAAATCCTTCTTCATTTTTTTGTTCACCAAAGTTGCATGTTCTGAGTTCTTTTTTTTTTTTTAGCTTTATATGATGTTACAATAATATCAAATTAAATAACTTCTTAATAAGATTTCACAAATATATGTATAGAGTTATATCTGATTTAAACTTGCTTTAGGCTTTGTTTGGTGTAAGGAGCAAAATTGTACTAGTTTAAAATAATAATAATAATAAATAATTTTTTTAATTATTTTACATAAATTTTAATATAAAAAATATTATTTTATTTTATATACTTAAATAATTTTTAATAAAAATATTTACTTTATTTTACGTCTTAAATTAAAATATTTGAACAGAGTATTTTGATTTAGGATGTGAAATAAAGTTAGTATTTTTATTAAAAATTATTGAATATTGAAAATAAAATAATATTTTTTATATTAGAATTTTTTTAATATGATTAAAAAATTTATTTATTATTATTATTATTATTATTATTATTATTTTAAATTGAAATTATTTTGATCTTGATTTTAGTCTTTTAAGGTGTGCTGAATATAAATACTCAATTTTGTGTATTCAACATATAAACTGGTTTGGTTTTTCGCATGTATGTGAATTTCCCCATATGGTATATTTGTCATAAAACTTATTGGGTAAATCAAGTTACCAAGTTTGGACTATATGATAAGTCTAATTTACGATTTTTAAAATTTAATATTTGGTCATTGAGTCGAATATATATATCATTCAGGTTTTTTTTTTTAATTTTTTGTAATATTAAAATCTTATAAAATATTCAAAATTTTTTTTTCTCTCTCCTCTCTTGATAATTAATCTCCTTTTTGCGTGCTCTCTCTCTTGCTTTCCGCTAGCAGTCACGCGAAGGCGACAAGTGCATGGCTCTCGCACGCACGGGTGCTAGGAGAGATATTTTGAGTACTTTATTAAATTTTAATATTAAAAATTTTAAAAATAAATTTAATATATATATATATATATATGATTTAGAAATTTAAATGTTAAAATTTTAAAATAATATATTTCAAATTCAGAGAGTTAGATGTAATTTACTCAAAGTGATATATTAGAGGTATAAGACATGTAATCACTTGAATGATAAGTAATATACGTGTACATATTCAGGTATTGGTGCATATTGATGAGATATAATATGTAAAGCATTTTAATTGATTAAAAATATTAAGCTGAAATTCGGAATTATGCAATTTAGCAAAGAAAATAACTTTATTGAAACCTAGACTATAATATCTGGTATATATGTTATGTTTTTATTAAAGAATAATTTTTTATTAAAATATTTAAGAAGTATTAAAAAATATTTTTTGCCATTTATTACAAAAAAAGCCCAATATTTGGTCGGCCCATTTAGAGCCCATTATTGGGGCATAAGCCCATTAAACGAAAGGTAAAGAAAAGCGATATGGATAGGGATTCCACGCAGCACGCACCACCCCTTACCATGGCGACTCCAATCTCCCGCGCTCTGATCTCGCCGCTGGCCCCGTTGCCTCCGCCGAGGATATCGCAGCCACTTCGCCGGAAAGTAAGCGGAAGTTCTGCAGCGTCAGCGATGGAGGTCCGAATCCCTGCATTTGCTGCTTATTCCGCGTCCACTTCTAAGTCTCTTCTTCGTCGTCCGCACGTCTCGAGAACGGTGAGGTGCGAGGCGGCTGGAGAGGGAACAGGGGAAACCTTTGATCGGACGGTGTACGAGGGAATTTACGGGCCGTGGACGGTCGAGTCTTCCGACGTCAGAGAGGTTTTTCACCCATGTTTTTATTTGCTAATTTTTTACCTTTTAAGCATTTTTTGGATGTATAGCGCGTTAAAGTTACAAATTTTATGTTTCACGCGTTAACTTCATATTCACTTACTGTGACTTAAAACTTGTTAAAATTATTCAGAACCAACTTTTGGTAAGAGTCCGTCTGAAGTTGTAGCATATTCTGTTCCATCAACTAACTTCTGTCCAAATTTATGTTCTCAGTTTCTATACTTGCTAGCTTTTATAGAGAGTGTTGTAAATAGAGGTGAATGGTGAAGAGAGTTCCATGTAGCTGACAGCAGCTAGCATGGGTCAATGGCTTTTTTTGATTTGATTCATTGAGTTGATTCTTGTGTAGGATTTCCCCTACCGTCGTATCTTGTTCTCACGCTTTACTTGATGAGGAGAGTTACAAGATTTAGCTGAATATACCATTATGTTTTATGGATTTTACGTAGTGTAGTTTGTTAATATTTACAAGCTCTATGACCAAATATAAAGCCTAACCTGTGGAATATGTACATTGACAAGTTGATTATGCTGTATGTCATATATGTAAGCACCTTTTTTTGGATGCCGGTGTTTTAGTTTTGATCTTCTGAAGTTGTCAGGAGTTTAATATTATTAATGACATGCTGTGTTCAATGGTGCTGAAATCAACAGTGCTGAAAGTCCAAGGACTCTCAAGTTGAATGGTTGTGATTGAAGGAGAAGTAGAATTTAAGGTATAGGATTCTAACCGTATGAATTGTGCACTATATATTTTGTTGGAGCCACTAAGTCTGCAACTCTTTGAAAACATAACTCGGCTACAGTTCCAGTTTTCAGAAATAGAATTTTATACAAGCTAACAACTTGAGTGAAATTAATGATATCTACTTGCAATCAATGGTCCACACCGATGTCAATTAACGATTACTTTTCCTTTATTAGCAAACTTCATCTAACTCTTCTTTTATATAAACAGAAGTCAATGAAGTTATACATACTTAATCACAATCAGCTCATAACTAAAGAATCTCTTGATCTTAAATGAAAGCATCATAAACAAAGCTCAGCAGGTGAGGCATGTTGATGAAAAGATAAATGGTAATGGGACAAGCATGGTTAGTGAATTGTATGATACTTGTGGATGAATATTTGCCATTGGATGCCATACAACTTAATTGCAACAAAGGGGTTGTTTCCAGCCGGTTGAATGGTTGATTGATTTTTTTAATTTTTATTTCTTATAGTTTATTAGTTTACTTAGTTTAGACCTATATTGAGATCTATTTTTTGAACCCACTGATGCAAAATGTCTTGTGATGTTACATCTGTTGTACTTGTTGCCTTTTTTTGGCATTGTTGGCATGAAAATAAAAATTATTAAGTAAATTGCTTCATAGACCTTGAGTTTTGGTTGCAATTGCATTTAGGCCAAAAGTTTTCGAAACACCATATGCAGGCCCTATGGGTCTTTGGTACAACCAAGCTCAAGTAGGTGTAGCATTCTTGAAATCCCGCCGCAATTCGCTAATTGGCGACTAAATGGGGATTGTGCAGCACCAGTCAGCAAATGGCTCATCCTCCAATGTGAATTGAGAAGCATAGAGCGAAGCAATAGGAATCTTTAGGGACTTTATAGTATCCTAGACAATCCTGTCTTTGCTTGTGTTATAATCCATTCTAATTGTCATCACTATTTCCGGCAACTCTGACCCAAGCAACTAATTTATCTAACTTTTATCCTAGTCAAGCCCACTAGACACATCAGAAATAGGAGTAGGGAGCTTGCTGGTATGCCTGTTGAGGTAAGTCGGTTATCTGCTCAGTGGAGTGATAGATAACCATAGGCCCTCCAGAAAGGAAATTGTTATTCCCTCCTTCACTTGCCACGTTATTTGACCATCATTCACTCCACCTCCGAACAAAATAGCCTCCACACCCAACAATTTCCACTTCTCTCCTCGAATTGGAACCTGTGTCTGTCATATTTAGCATGCTAATTGTCCCTAAAAATACAGGTAGCTTTGCTCATGAATCTAGTCACATGCTTAGCCACCAAAACTTGCCTCTAAAGTCGAAAATTGTGCATGCCTAGCCCTTCTTTGCTCTTGTGCTTGCACACTTCCTTTCAGATCATATAGTGTATAGCCTTGAACTATAGAGGAAGGTTTTGATAAGCTTCTCAATTTTATTTAGGACATTGAGCGAAACATAGGCATGTGACAAGGCATAAACAGACATAAATATCAAGGTGCTATTGATTTAATCTTTCTAGCCAATGATATCAACTCCCTAAGAATAATTCTTACTTCTGACTGCTACTACAATAACTGAGAAGCTTTTCTTCTTTGGTCTGCGCTAGTTGAGAGGAATGCACAAGTAGTGGATGCTATCCCTGTTGTATCTGGAAGTCCTGAATTTTTTAGAGGACAGGGAGGGAGGGAAAGACTCGAATATGTCTCTCTAGACCCTTGATGAATTTTTGGGACTTGTGGCAATGTGGTCCAAATTTCAGGGTCAAATAATGCAATGAACCCATAATCATATTATGTGGGATCATTTTGTAGACATTTTCATATTTATAAATTCCATGCTTGTATGTTTGAGCAAATATTGCACTATTATTCCAAAGGGCAAATGTGAATCTCAAAATAATAACCAGTCTTGAATTATTTAAATGTGTATTTCGTGAATGCAATAGATGGGCAACTATAGTTCAATAGGGCATAATATCCTTGGTTGCTAAGGATCTTGTTTTATACAATAGTTTCCAAATAAATGGACTTGTATTGAATTAGTAGTCATTCATTAGACGTTGTAATGGAAATTATTAAGTTTTAGTACTTTCACTGCCTTACAAAAGATAGCTGATTTGATAAAGTCACTGGGGCATTCAGTTTACCATGCATATCCAAGTTTGTTTCATTCTTGCTGCTGCTGCAGCCTTCAATATAAAGTCTAATAAAATATTTCTTGTTTTCTTTATTTCCTGAAAAGAAATATATGAAATTCATGAACTTTAGGGATTATGAAAAAAGCTACTTAACTATCACTTCCAAAGTTATTTATTATATAAAGCTACTTAACTATCTCTTCCAAAGTTATTATAGTTTCCTATGAAGATTATCCTGAAGGAATTGCTATCGTACAGGTGATTTTGTATAGGTCAGGATTGGTAATGGCTGCATCATCATTTGTGCTGGCAGCTTCAGTTGCCTTTGTTCCTGAAAGCACTCTCCGGGACTTCCTTAAGCAGAATATTGACATATTATATGCTGTTGGAGCTGGAGGATTAGGCTTATCATTACTCTTGATTCACATATATGTCACTCCTATCAAACGCTTTCTTCAAGCATTATGGGCAGTTGGTGTTCTTGGATCTGTTGTGACATATCTAAATTTCGCAAAGCCATTGGATGAAGGTTTGGTGCAATATGTTTTAGATAACCCAAGTGCTTTGTGGTTCGTTGGACCCCTCTTTGCAGCTCTAACTGGTCTTGTGTTTAAAGAAGGTAATGGAAATAGTTTCTTTAAGTTAGTGGTAATGGTCAATGCCAAGTAACAACCATTCTACTTTTCTTTCAGGTTTTCGCACATTATGCTGTTGTTTAGTTGCTATTGCATCCGTTTTTAAATTCAAAGAATGTGATGATCGGCTGTCTTCATTGAAACAATGGACAATGTGTCTTCAAGAGTTTTCTTATAAAAAAATGTCATCTTAGTAATTTTAAATATTAGTGCAGTCAAATGTATACTTTTTGAAAGTCTATCGGTGCTAGGAGTTTGGATTTGAGAGTAATTTTACAATTTAAAGCTAGAATCACAAACAATAATCTATAGTTACCCCTATTAATCCTATTATATTATAAAAATGTATGGTAAGAATTGTAACTTAATCGGGTTGTTCATGTGGTGCCTAAACATACCTTTGACTAGTTGTTGAGCACTGCTAATGATTCGGCATCAACTGCAGGACAAGTGTACTAGATCAAGTTTCCCAGTCTATTCTAGCTGTGATAACTGTAGTGATATTGATAAATGTGTAATAGTGACTGATTCTACTTGTGTTCTTTTCAAACTAAGTTGCATATCAGTATCTGATAGTAGAAATGCTATGATTGAAGTCTGCTAGTTTCTAATCCATTTTCCTGTTCAACACCAATATACTTCTTGCAGGTCTCTGTTATGGAAAATTGGAGGCTGGTGTGCTGACATTCATAATCCCTGGTCTTCTTCTTGGACATTTGGTATCAATCTATTTATTTCATGTGATATTCTTTAATCATGAAGGTGGCGGTTGTCCATCAATTAAAAGAAAATCATTGCTTTGATAATTTGCTTTCCACTACAAAAACAGCAACATACCTGAATTTCCAATAGTCTTATGATTAGGATGGTTGGATTTTTCTTTCTTTTCCCTGCAACAGCAACAAAGCCTTAATCCCAAGCAATTGGAATTGGCTTTTCTTGCTATTTTTTGGATAAGGAAAATACAACTTAGAACTTCAATTCCTCCATAATTCCTTTTTTTTTATTAACTTCACATATGAATGTCTACTAACCACATGTATCATTCACAATTTTTAGCTGTTGCATATTCATTCTTTTCCATTAAAAATAGCCATCATATTCGTTCTATTCCTTTTGCTTTCAGTATGTACAGGTAAATCATTATTATGAAAACTAGAAAGCAAGTGACTGGGGTCTCATTGTTATCATTGGTAATTGTCATTAGCATGAACTCAAAATTAAAGACTTCATTTTCTCTTGCACAATTCTATTTCTTATCATGCCAATTGACAAACATAGCACATATGCACGCTCAAGGAATTATCAACTGTTATTCGAACCTCTTGGTTATTTGGATCATGCCAATTATATTGTTTTAAAAGAAATAAATAAATCAAAAGAACTCACAGGCTTAGAGCTTGATTAAGCATTAGTTGAAGATGTGTTTTTTTTTATGGGCAGCTGGCACTTCTGTGATTTTAGGCTTGGAAAGGCACACTTCAGATTGTAGGTAGTTCAAAATCAGCAGAAGGGTTGGAGGGGATTCAGGCAGCAACATGTATGCATTTCACCATCATTCTTGCTGCCTGGTGTTAAGAACTTGCTGACCTAGCAGTAGCTCTAATGTATGCCAGTCTTAATGTAAGCCTCAAATTTTCGCTCCAGATAATCCTTGGTGAAATTTCCAGGTTTTGTATAGTGAGAAGAATTTGAATTTCTGTGGATAAGCCTTCTGGTTATGTTTAATATTAGCATTAACATTTCATGTAAGTTGGTATGAGAGACTGAGCGTGATAACTTGGTATTTGCAAAGGGATTAGTCTGTTCGTGAGTTCGTTTAGAAATTTACAGAAAAAGGTAAATATAAGTGTTGGCCTGGTGACAAGTATATACAAGAACAAGAAGACTTATCAAAACTAATTGGGATCAACTACATGGAATTATCTTCTTCATTCAATTATATTTGCAACAATGTTCTCTTAAAGCGAGGGAGTGAAGTTCATATCTGTGATCGCAATCCAAGTCATTCTTGGCTTTCTCCTTTCCCATTTTATCTTTTCTGTCAATGTCATGGTGTGGACATACTCACATTTACATGAACAAGCTTTAGAGGTTGAGATGGACCTGCAATTAAACTTTGTTTGTGCATGGAATCTCATGTCTCTATTTATATGCATGCCAAAAACATCTAGTTGTCACTTTGTGAAGTGTTGCCACATTTTTATGTCAACTTTGAGGCATTTATTACTTGCATGTAAAATTTCACGTGAATCCTAACTTATTCTATGTCGGAAGTCATTTATCTTGGCGTCAAATCATAATTTTGAATTAGAAATTTGTGTTATGCAGACCGGATTAATGGATGGTGGAACAAAGCAGAATTTGTTAGGATTGTGGACGGTACTCTTCATATTATTTGCAGCAAGGAAGTTTCAGCAAGCTGTCAAGGTTTTCTCTTTCCATATACAGATTTATTTATTTATATAAACACATATATATATATACATTACTAAAACTTTATTTTGGTGTTGGTTTGGTCTAGTCTGTACTGCTGGCTTTGATAGTTTTACAAATTTTGGAATTTTTGCTTTGAAGTTTCATCTTTAATTTACCATTTTTTAGTGCTTTAACTGGATTAATCAGTGGTTAAGGTATAGGTTAATATTTGCCATTTCAACCTATTTTTGGCTGAAACCAGGAGATACTTGAATTTTGGTTGGTAGGAGTGAATCTGGACAAAACTTCGTTCTTGGCGTTCTTCATATCGGTTATTATTGAAACAGATACTTTTAAGAATCAATTTCAAACAAATTTAAAATCATGATATCAACTATCTTATTCTTTAAATGCTCAGAGGCATGCAAACTTAACTCATTCTACGATTGATCGTGGTGCCTTTTTGCTTTAGGATGACATTGGCGACAAGTCTGTGTTCATCTTCAATGCTCTACCTGAGGAAAAGAAGAAGGCCCTGCTTTCCAAGCTTGAGCTGAAGAATGAGTCGACGCCTGATTAGACCAAATGACTTCATAATTATGAAGGTACTATTCTAGTCTTTATGACAACTGGAACTGATAGCATTTGATTTTTCATTATTAGATTGAAAACTACTAGCACACAGCTGTTAGTAACCATGGCATCTAAGTTAAAAGGTCCCAGTATCAGAGTAAAAGATCTTGCTGTACGCTTTTCAATGTTGATTTTTTGAAATATTTGTTTGATGGAGATGTGCGCGCACGCGCGCACACACACACTTGAGGAAGAGAAGGCCGGAATTGAAGGAAAAAGTTCCAAACTTCTGTAACAATAAAAGCCAACACATTGTAAACTAGTTCAAAAGAATCCCAAGTTTTGACAAAGAAGGTCAGCAGCAGAAGATTGAGCTTTGCCAAATCTTCACTATCTCTAAAGAATCAAAACAACAAATAATTGCAAGATCACATAAGTAAAATTGTAAAGAGAAGAAGTAGATAGGTTTCCCATAATTACATTTTGGTCCATATTTTTTGAAATCTTTTAGTTAGGTTTCTAAATTAAAATTACAAGACCTGTTTGGTCCCTATTTTAAATTCTAGGGATCTAAGTAAAGAAATTTTAAAAATATGAACTAAATTCGGACCTATTAGTAATTACCCTTAAATCTATTATGATTTGTGCTTATTTTATTTTAAACGAGTTGACTTCAACAACAACAACAACCAAGCCTTAATCCCACTAGGTGGGGTCGACTACATGAATCCTTTGTTTCCATTGCGCTCTATCAGTTACCAAATTCTTATCTAAGTTTAAGTAACTAAGATCACTCCTTATTTCTCTTTTTATAAAATGTGAAATAAAGTGATTGTTTAATGTTGGAATTTGTGTGAGATGAGATATAAAATAATTTTTTTAATTTTTTTAAAATAAATTTAAGATTTTGGTCATAGGTAATTTTAGCCATGATTTTTAGTCTATTGCCAAACAGAGTAATTTCAAAATTTAAACTCTTTCTTTTCTTCTCATCTCCTCCGACTTCGGCGGTGTTGCTCGCTTGGCGCTGCCGCTCGCTCGCTTGGCGTTGCACCTCCGCTGCTTCTCTACCGCTTGCTCGAAGCTGTGGCACTAGATGGTTAGAAGTGAATGAAAAGGATGAGGAAATAGTAGTATTTAGGTGTGGAAAATATAATAGGTTAATAGCAATTGGGTCTTTTTAGTTTGATTTTATTTTCAATTAAGTCCTTTTTTTTTAAATGAACTAAAGTTGTTCACTAGTTTGCGATGTGCAAAGAGGTTCATTTGTATTAATAGAGAGATTCAATAAATGATATATTCTCTAATTAATAAGTTAATTTAGTCGATTGAAAAAATACATTAATATTTTAAATGAATATAATGTCTAATTTAATTTAGTAATTAGAGAAAATATTTTTTATTTGGTACATTTTTAAGAAGAAATTTGAGATTTTTTATTATAAAATTTTTTTAGAATATCATCTTATTTTTTATTATTTAACAAACACATAAAATGAACTAAAATTTTATTTTTTTATAAATATACCCATTAGCAAAATTAAAAATACTCTGTATATCTTAGATAATAGAACTTATATACATATGTATTTATTTATTACATGAATTTTTTTTATTTGATTTTTATTAAGTATGGTAAAATTTGAAAGAGAAATTGAAAGATGGAGTAAACTTTAGTTTCAAAATTTGATTTTTAATTTCAAGTTAAAGTCAATTTGAATCTGTTAATTTTGTTAATTTTAAATTATTTTTTGAGTTAAATCAAATTTATTTATATAATTTGTTTTTTTTATAAAATTATTTATTATTATAATATTAAATATAATAGAATATAATATTATAAAATTTATTTTTAAATTATATATATATAAGAATTGAATTGATTTTTTTTTGAGTGAGTTACTTTTGAATTAATAAAATGATTTAATTTAAAATTAATTAAAATACGATTGAATTTAAATCATAATTTTTCTCATAAAATTCTCATAATATTTGAGAAACAGAGAGATTTATTTCCGGCACTCTCTCCGCTCTATTATGCCACTCTCTGCTCAACGCTGCTCTTCTAAATCCCTAACCCAATCTAGATCTCTTCTCTCTCTCTTCCTCCTCCCCCTGCGCCGCCTCTTTTCCGCCACCTCACCCGCCGCACCGGCTGTCTCTCCGACGATGGACTTTGCTGGCTCTGAGGATGCCCTCCGCGGCATCCTCGCCGAGAAGCAGGCCGGCGTGGACGCCCAGGCCGAAGCCGTTCGGAAACTCAAGGCGGAGGCCGCCGCCAAGCCTGAAATCGATGCCGCTGTCGAGGCCCTTAAGGTCCTCAAGGTTGAGGCCGCTGCAGTGGCGAAGCGTTTGCAGGCAGTCGCCGCCAGCGGCGGCGGGGGCGGCGGCGATCGCGAGGCTTTCCGGCAAGCCGTGGTGAACACGCTCGAGAGGAGGCTCTTCTACATAGCTTCGTTCAAGATCTATCGTGGAGTTGCTGGCCTCTACGACTATGGACCTCCCGGGTGCGCTGTGAAGTCTAATGTCCTCGCCTTCTGGCGCCAGGTTAGGCCATTAAGCCCAAATTGTGGTATATCTAGGGTTTAGAAAGCTCACCGTGATTTAGTTAATCCGATATATCTGCCTGTGCTTGCTGAGCGGGATGATCACGTTTTCTATGATTTAGATGCCTACTTTTGAGAAAATCGTTGTAATTGGGGACTGTCACTGATTCCGATCTGACAAGAATAATGGTAACTTTGTCATCTGTAACACATACCTCCAAAATTGTTATGTTTCCTGGCGGAATGCATTTTTAGATGTTTTCCTGGATAAAACAAAAACAATGGCAACAGATTTCATAATTTGTGATACCAATATCTTTATGTAGTTTTTCTTAGTGAAGATCTTTTCTTTTTTGGAATATCATGTGAAGATTTTTTTCTTTCTCTTCCAATTCATTATGTTGTGGTATTTTCTGTGTTTTTTATAGCATTTTGTCTTGGAGGAGAACATGTTGGAGGTGGATTGCCCCTGTGTTACACCTGAGATAGTTCTTAAAGCATCAGGGCATGTAGAAAAATTTACTGACCTTATGGTCAAAGATGATAAAACTGGGACCTGCTATCGAGCTGATCATTTGCTGAAGGATTATTGCAAGGAAAAGCTCGAGAAAGATCTTACACTGTCAGCTGAGAAGGCTGCTGAATTCAAGCATGTTTTGGCTGTGTTAGATGACTTCTCTGCTGAGGAGCTTGGGGCTAAATTGAAGGAATTTGGTATCACTGCTCCTGACTCCAAGAACCCTCTTTCTGAACCTTACCCGTTCAATCTGATGTTTCAGACTTCAATTGGCCCATCAGGCTTGAGCCCTGGGTAAGCACTTTTGTTCACTAGCACCCATTTTGATCCTTGGTTTTGTAGATGACTTTTTTAAAATAATGCTGACTTTCCATTGTAGTTACATGAGACCAGAAACAGCACAAGGCATATTTGTCAATTTCAAGGATCTGTATTATTACAATGGCAACAAACTTCCATTTGCGGCAGCACAGATTGGACAGGCATTTCGAAATGAGGTTTGCATCTGCTTAGACGCCCGGTTGTAATTTACCCATTTTTTGTTATCGAAATAAATAAGGGAAGGCAGGGAAAAGTAGGATTGATGGCTTTTTTGCAACTTGCAAAATAGACAGGGAGGGAGTATTCTAGTAAATTGAACTCAAGCTAATGACAAGTGTTAGGTTAGGATCTAAATGCAAGTTATATTGGACCTCAGGGGCCTAATTGTGCCAAATTATATTGGTCCGCATGTGTAACTTACCAAGAAAAATGGAGGAGGAATTACATACCCACTTCCAAATTCTTATCAATTACATGTTTAACATCCTGTTTTTTACTCTACACTTATCTTTTAGATTGCAAAACCTGTTAATGAGCAGGTGTTATTAAATGGTGTGGTGTTAGATATGATAAGGATTTGGATGATATATAATTCCCCTCCAAAATAGGCAATAAAGGAAGTAAGCTCTTTGTTTCAATTTTGAGTTTTGTTGCCCTGTCAACACCAGGACTAGTTCTGTATCATTCTTTATTCCTGAATTGCTTTAAAATTTATTGAATGTGATTGCACTGCTATTTGAATGAATTTTCGGTTGGATTCAATTTTTTTTTTTTTAGTTTATTGGAGGAAGCTGAGTTCAATGTAGACTGTTATAAGGAGTCAATTAATTTTGGGCAATTTCTTAAATTTTTCATTGGTTGGTTGCTAGGGCCGGCATGGTTGCAGTCCAGTGGCTGTGGATATGTTAGTGGATAAATGACTTAGTAAACGCTTCAAGATTCTTAGACTGTTACATGTTGGTAACTATAAATAAAAAATAATGAATGCTGCCTACAGCAGTTATGTGGTATCAAGAATGAGGGAGAATTTTGTCAACTATGTTGCTGAATTAAAATTATGTTAGGTAATGGCAAAGCATGACCAACGCATTTTTATTCATTTCATTCTTGTATTCTGTAATATAGGGAAGGGACAAGATAAAGTAGAAAAATAAAAGCTGAGTATTAATATGGGCATTGAATAGATCTAAACTATATAATCATCCAAAGCACGTAGAAGTGTCAGCAACATGTGTAAATGGATTCACTGCTCTTTATGAAGCTTTTATGTCCTGCAGAAGCTCCAGTCTTATTGGTGTTCTCAGTTATGAGAGCTGAAGGGACTGCATTATGGTCCATGGCTGGCTTGTGAAATTGTGAATCCAGTAAGAGTTGCAGTAGGCTTTTACCCCATCATCTTTGAAAACTTTCCCTTTTGCGGAATTCAAAGTTATTTGGCATGAATGTTGGAGTTGTGAATTTTCCTTAAGCTTAAATGTTGTTTACTAAACCTCTCTCTTTCTCCTCTCCCTCTTCTTTCCTTCATCTCAAGAAAAAAATGGCACAAATGATCTAGTGAAACAATGAAAAAGTATTTACCTACGCCCCTTATAACTTGTGAATCCATCTTTGCTGGAAACCTAGTATTTTTTATTTCTCACGTCTCTATGTATGCTGAAAACCCTGTTAACCGGCCCAAGCCATACCTCCTGGAAAACCATCTTAACCTTCTGTTGTGATCACCGAGTAAACTTTATATGCAGTCCATTGCTGCCTTAATTTGTGAATCCACTTTTAAAACCCTTTCATCATTAAATTTTGGGTTATTCATTCTGTTGGCATTTGATGTTTTAAATGCTCATGATGACATGTATCATACTGGCAGCTGACTGTTGATCCCAGCATTTTTCCTTGAGCTTTTTATTATTTTATGTGATTTTTTTTTTTTTCATATTTGTGTAAAGCATATGTTTTTTTTTCTTACATCTATAATCTGTTTTGGTTGTAGCTGCCGTTTTTAGTTAGGTAAATAAGATCATAGCAAATATTTTGGGAGATGAAATGAAGTTATTAAGTGTTACTTGCTGGAAATCAAAATATGGTTGTAGCTCTTTCATTTTGTTACTATAAAAACATTTGATTGAGTCACGATTTGCACCCTGTTATACTGCCTCATATATAGTAGTTTGGATTCAGTTCTAACAGAAATTAGTTGTCCACATGACCAGATTTCACCCCGACAAGGTTTGCTAAGAGTGCGTGAGTTCACTTTGGCTGAGATTGAGCACTTTGTGGATCCTGAGGATAAGTCTCATCCGAAGTTTGTTGATGTGGCTGATTTGGAGTTCCTGATGTTTCCAAGGGAATTACAACTAGCAGGGGAGTCAGCAAAACTTATGCTTCTTGGTGAAGCAGTTAGGAAGGTCTTTGTTATCCTATTATTTTTTAAGAACATTTACGTACATGCTATACAAAGCTTGACATATTCACCCAACACACCCTTTTCACAAAAGTTACACTATAGGGTGGTTATTTTTTGTGAAGTGTATGGTATAATATGATAAGAGTCACGGGCATGTGTGAAAATCCCTATTTTTCTGTTTGAGATAATTACATGAATATTATAACTTAGAGAATATTACATATCAAACGCATATATACTCGTAACATCAATGTAGTAATAACATTCCAGTTAACTTATGTTAAAAATAGTAGGAATATTTTGTTAGAAGATAAATTTATTAAGTTAATTACTGAAACTAAGTAGAAACATGGTGATTACATGGACAGCTTTATGTGTACAGGGAATTTGCATGAGAATGATACCAAATCAATCATAGTAAGATAGGATATATTAAGTCCCTTGTTAGAATATCCTCAACATCTTTAATGGAAGTAACCATGGTGATCTTTTACTGATATTTACTATGTAATATTTTAATTCTACTTGGGTCTTTTTGTATAGTTGTCAACTTTTATGTTACATGTTCTAATTTTCTTTTGTTTCCTTTTTTGAAATATTAATTCTGACATCATTTCAGTTTTCACTGCATTAGGGTACTGTGAACAATGAGACACTTGGCTACTTCATTGGTAGAGTATACCTCTTTCTAACAAGTCTAGGCATTGACAAAGAGCGTCTACGTTTTCGTCAACATTTGCCCAATGAGATGGCTCATTATGCTGCGGATTGTTGGGATGCTGAGATAGAATGCTCACATGGATGGATTGAATGCGTGGGAATTGCAGACCGTTCGGCCTATGATTTACGTGCTCATTCAGTAGGTTCTTCTAATGAATTTCAACTCATTTTGCAGTAAGCAATGCGATGTTGATAAATTCTGTTTAATATTTTCATTCAAAACTAAGAGAAACTGTAGGAGTAGCTTCTGTTGACGGTAGCATTGTAGAGAGTGGACTCAAGCAGTATGGTCATTGTTTAATGGATCGTTGAGCAACATCTTTGAGAAATGAATAGGAGACGAAAGAGCACTTAAGTAACTTGGTTAGTGAGTGCACCAAAAGATTTGGATAATTTTGATAATTTCTGTAGGTAGATCTGGCAACAAGTCGACTTCAAGTGAGTTGAATCAACTTGAACTTGACTTGAACTCTAACAGTGTTTCTATTTCGAGCCCACTCGACTCAAAATAGATTGATTTCAAGTCACTCGAAATTAAATTCAAAAATAAAAGCATGCAAATTTAGAAATTTAGAAATAATCAATGTTGTAGTTATTGATGATCAAACATGCGGCCTTGTGAGATTTGAGTGCATTAACTTAACTGTTGTATATATACATACATAACTATATATATCTATATGCATATATCACACATATGTTTATGTGACACATATATACATACATATAACTTTTATATTATTTATGTATTGTGGAGTGTGTATATTTATAGACTTGTCAACTTTAAATTTACTCAAATTGTTTCCAACTCCTTAGGTTTTACTTGGCATCAGCTTGAATTATTGAATTGATTTTGATTTGAATAGAAATTTGAGTGCCTTTTGAGCAGCTCTAGTTTTCCTAACCACGTATTTCTTTGGAAAGGACTAACACGCTAAAACAATTAGTAATGCTAACGAAATAGTTGGTGTAAGGATTTTGATAATGATATGATTTCCTTGAGAAAAAGGTGAAATGAAATACCTTGTGTACTTAAAGGATATTCTGCCATTCAGGAAATTATATCCGCTAAACAATATTTTTTCCTATTTACCCCTTTTTTGTTTGGTTTCCCACTTATGTTTTTTTTTTCTTTTGATGCCTATCATTTATTAGCTGGAGAAACAGTTTTTTATTTTTTATTTTTCACAGGAGAAAAGTGGTGTTCCATTGGTAGCTCATGAAAAGTATCCCGAACCTAGAGAAGTTGAGGTGAGCTATGTTTTTACAACTTATTTTCTTTTGTTGTTTTTTCCTTCCATGGAAGCTATATGTGATTAAAATTATTGTTACTCGAAATTCTTCATCAGCTTGACTATACTATGGCATTCTTTAAAGTAGCTTATTATTCTTCTCTGAATTGCTTATTCCTGAAATTGTGAATACAGAAGCTAGTTATCACTCCTTCAAAGAAAGAATTGGGTCTTGCTTTTAAGGGCAACCAGAAGATGGTTGTTGAAGCGCTGGAGGTAACATATTTCTTACTTTTTATCAGCTTAACTATGAAGTACGGACACGACATGGGGACACGGAATACGACACGACACGGCGACACGGTGATTTTCCAAAATATAGGACACGGACACGGACACAACATGACACGCTAAATATAATAATAAAATTAATAATTCATACTTAAACAAATATATAAAATATAATACAAACTTAAATTTTTAAGTATAAACAACTTGTAAGTATCACTGAAGTCTCATAGAATCAAGATGAGAACTTGAGAACAAATGTCGTCGGCATTAAAAGGATTTGAGATATAAATTTAGGGTTCACTCTAAATAAGAGAAAATACAATTTTGATTATTAGGACAATTACAGTGAGCACAACAATAAAAGAAACTAAGAGCTCTTGGTGTTGAAGATAAAAGAAGGATAAAGGTGAAGTTAGAGTTCTAAATTTTTTGCAATTGGTTCATTTTCGTAAGGTTTAAGGGCAACAAAGGAGGAAGAAATTTGGTTAACTTGATTAACTTAGAATTTTGACTTATATTGGGTAAAATTTTAACAGTAATAAGAGATAGATTTTTAGTTTTATTAAATAAAATTTTAACGATAATAAAAAAAAGAGATAGATTTATCCATAAATTTTATTAAAAATATATAATATTAATAAATAAATTTAATATTAATATTAAATATATCCAATTCTATCTTATGTGTCCTAGAAGTGTCATATATCTCAGAAGTGTCCTAAGGTATCCCAAAGTGTCTTCGCATGTCTAAGAAGTGTCCTTTAGTTTTTTCTAATATTATTTTATTAGAACACTCCACGTGGCGTGTTCGACACGGTGTCCTCGCGTGTCCCTGAGTGTCCGTGTGTCCAACACGGACACAACGTGGTTCTTGAAGTGTCCATGCTTCATAGCAACTTAACTTCTAGTTTTGGTTCAAATTCAAGGTTAAACTTGTCTAAACTTAATTCAACTATATCCTTCCATAAAAGGAAATAATCAGTTTCATTTCTAATCCTCGGAAATCTTATGATAAAAAGTTTCAAAAAGAAAGTTTTTGAGTTAATGTTAATCTCACCAGTTGTCGAGTAACTTTCCTTTTATGGATAGGCCATGAGTGAATCTGAAGCTTTGGAGATGAAATCTGCTCTAGAATCGAAAGGAGAGCTTGAATTCCAAGTCTGTAATATTGGAAAATCAGTTTCTATAAAAAAAAACATGGTCTCAATCAGCATGGAAAAGAAGAAGGAACACCAACGGGTCTTTACACCATCTGTAATAGAGCCTTCCTTTGGCATTGGAAGGATCATTTACTGCCTTTTTGAGCATTGCTTCTACACAAGACCGAGCAAATCTGAGGAAGAGCAGCTCAACGTTTTCAGGTTCCCTTCGCTTGTAGCTCCTATCAAGTGCACAGTTTTCCCTCTGATCAAGAGCCAAAAGTTTGATGAGGCAGCCAAAGTTATATCAAAATCTTTGACAGCAGCTGGGATCTCCCATATTATTGACATCACAGGTATTCTTTCAAAGAGCTTGCAATTAAAGAAATGGGAATTTAAATACGTTAGCTATTACTTATCAATAATATGTGAAATTTATGTTGTACTCACTCAAAACATTAAATAATTTACATGAATCAAATATTAAGCAAGTGTATTTGCACGTCTCACTGTTCGCATCAGGCAAAAAGCAAAATATTCTATCTTAAAGTGATGGTTTTTACAGTAATTACTCATGTTTTTTTTTTTTTTTTGATAGAAAGTAATTACTCATGTTGAAAGTGTGAAGTAAACATTATGATTTGGATGGTTTTATCTGTAAACAGTGAGGTTTCTTGTTTATTTATAGTTTGTAGCCTTTAAGTGCATGAAAATGAGTCTGTCTAAAACTAGGAAGGAAAAGAGCAGGCTAAATGGAATTTTTCTGAGCTTATTTAACAGGATTTGCCTACAATTAAAACTAACGCTATATTGAGCAGTTGACTGAAACACCTGGAGAAATGATGAAATCAATGTCATATTCTTGGGATGAGGTTTCTTAGTATGATGATGAAACAATTTTAGATGTCTTAAAAGAGGCGCTTGATTCATGATCTAGATTTATTGTTATTTAAATGTCTATGGTATCTTATAAAGTATATTTTTTGTTTTATAGATTGAAGTGTTACTTATACTCGGAATTTTGGAATCTAATTGTCTTTTTCACTCTAAAATCATATTTTCACCTTAAATCACGGTTCTCTATCATTATTGATCCATTCATAGGAGAGGTGACATCTAGAAGGCACTTTAGAGTGGAAAATTTGTAATTTTTTTTGAAAACATATTATCAAATCAAATAATTATTTTTTTTAAAAAATTACATGACATAGCTTCACAATAAATTGTATGCAGGTACTTCAATAGGAAAACGATATGCAAGGACCGACGAGCTTGGGGTTCCTTTCGCCGTTACTGTCGACTCAACTTCCACCGTCACTATTCGTGAAAGGGATAGCAAGGACCAGATTCGTGTAAACGTCGATGAAGTAGCATCCGTGGTGAAGGAAGTAGCCGAGGGACAGAGCACCTGGGCTGATATCATGTGGAGGTTTCCAACTCATTCTGTGTCTCATCCTGATGAAGACTGAAGCAAATCCTACAGGCCTCTTTCAGCTGTCTTCATTTTTGAGTAAGATGAACCTTTTCAACATGCAGAAAAGCTTGAAATCACTTGAGATTATTATGTTGTATTCAATGGCTCAATGGGCTAATAATTTTTCAGTCAAAATTTTAAGTATTATTGTTTTTTTAAGGAATCCAAGGTATAAATGTGATGCTCGTGGCCAAAAAGGGTGGAGAGTGACTGTTAGGTAATGTTCCAAGAGGAGGAAATTACTGAAATAAAGTATGACTTTTAGCAGACTTTTAGGCCAATAAAGAGTGGTGAGAGGCATAGGAATGAATCGTCCCACATAAAAAAGGGAAGGAAGTTCCTGAGCTAAATAAGTAGATATTGTGATTCCAAATAATAAAGTGCTTTTCGGGGCAAAATCATGAGGCTAATAATGGGAAATTCTGCAGTTAAGTGTGCTTGAGCTAGAGTAGTACCATGCAGTTCCTAAAATCAAAGCGGATAATACCTCTACATTTGGATCACAGGATGTTAACAATACGATCTTTCACATTACGATGTGATTCAAGGACGAATCGGGCGAAAGCTAGTGGGCTTGGATGCTTGTGGTCGCAAAGGAAGAGGAGTGATCGTCGGATAATGTCGCAAGAGGGAATCACTAGAGTAAAGTGCGGCTCTTGTCAAGTTTCTAAGTTGATAAATAGTGGTGAGAGGGGCACAGTAATGAATTATCCCACATCTCCATTTCTTTACATTGCCATCATTTTCAGGTACGTAATGCCCATTTTCGGCCAAGTTATTTTTCAAGAATTTAGGGTATAAATGTGGTGTCCGTAGTCGAAAAGGGCGGGGAGTGATCGTCAGGTGATGTCATAAGAGAAGAGAATTACTGGAGTAAAGTGTAGCTCTTGGCAGATTTTTAAGCCGATAAAAAGTGGTGAGTGGGGCATAAGAATGGATTATCTTACATTGAAAAGGGAAGTGAGTTCTTGAGTTGTATAAGTAGATATCATGATTCCAAACAGTAGAAATAGTCATGAAAATAATATTATAAAAATTGAATTGAATTAATTAGTCCAACTAGTCTGATCACAAACCGGCAATTTACCTTGTTCAATTGAAGATCAAAATTGGAATGTTCAAACTCGATTAAAATATAATGATATAATAAATATGATAATTATTTTTGACATTTGTTAATAATAAAACAACATTATGTTAATAATCTCGGAGACATTGTTATTTTTTAAAGGCCAAATGCCAAATGAAGTCACTTCGTCTGTTTGGCGACAAGGCTAAAATCTTAAATTTATTTTATACCTCATCTTACACAAATTTTAATAAGTTATGAGAAATTTAAATCGAGCTAAACTATAGTGAGGTTCGAGGTTGAAGCAAAATTTACAGCCCTAAAATTTTAAATCTTTACGTATTACATCACACATGATTTCTTTATAAAAATTAACTATTCTACAGTGTAAATTTTACAAAAAAAATGTGTGATGCAGTATTAGAAAATTTGTATAGCATTTATGTAAATGTACATTTTTTTTTATAAATAAATATACTTTAGTTTGTTATCATAAGTAAGGGTGAGAGTTTTGCTCGAAGATCGATAGTCATCTAATGTATCGACTTTGCTCAATCTCTATTTTTTAAATATAAATAATGTATTTAATTATTTATTATAATTATTTTATTACTTATATATTATGTATTAGTTATTGTTAGAATATTTTTTAAGTGATTTTATGAGTACTGTTAATTTAATTTAATTTTTTAGTTGAGTCAATTTTTTTTTTAAAAAGTTTTAATTATTAGAGACTTTGTATTGGCTCGATTAAAGTTTGAGTCAACTCAGTAATTGAAACGAGTTAATTTGAATTGGAATTGAATTACTATGAGCTAAATTTGAGCCTGCCAATCTCTCTCCCCCAATGGCACCAAACCCCTCCAACCCCATCTTCCTCCTCCTCGTCCTCCCCCTTCTCCTCTCCGAACCCATCTCTGCCTCGGCCTCACCGCCGGTGCCGGCGCCATGGCCGGAGCAGTTCCACTCGGTTCTCGTCATGAAGAACAAGGGATTGCTATCCCTCGTCGATCTGTGGTATGATTGGCCGAACGGCCGCAACTTCAACATCATGCAAGATCAGCTCGGCGGCTCCCCTTTATACGACCTCGAATGGAACAACGGCACCTCCTTCTTCTACACCCTCCCATCCACCCCCTCCCCTCACTGCCGCTCCGCCCAGCTCCCAGTCGGCATCCTCCGCCCCAACTGGCTCGACGGCGCCTCCTACCTCGGCCGCGACACCGTCGACGGCTTCCTCTGCAATTTATGGGAGAAGGCCGATTTCATCCGCTACTACGAAGACGTCGACACCCGCCGCCCAGTCAAATGGGTCTTCTACACTGGTAAAGAGATTTCATTAAGACTTAGCTAGATTTGTTGTGTGAATCTGAATTAGGGCACAAAAATCCTTGTTAGCTCACTGAAATTGAAATTAGTGCAACTCTAAATCAGCTCAAATCAAACTCAAAAGACTAACTTGAATAATTTGTTATTGACTTAACTCAAACTCAGACTCGTAATTAAAAAATTTGGTTTCAAATTGAGGCTGGCTCGTTTTCAGAACACATGAATTAGGATTTGCATCTTGTTGAGTTAGAGCAGATTGGCCTGAAATCGAAATGGAAGTTTACATTTCACGTCAAGTTTGATTCAATGCAATTAGAATTTATTTATTTTTGTGTTGATTTTACTTTGAGGCTAGTTACCAACCTTACTAGCTAGTTTAGTTGTACAAATCTGAATTATAGCTCTAGTGAAGTTAGCTTACTCAAAATGAAATTAGTGCACCTTTGAATAAGCTCGGATCAACTCAAAAGACTCAAAATTGAATAAGTTGATCGAGTTGAATCAAATTTGACTCGTAATTAAAAAATTTGATTTCAAACTGAGGCTAGGTCATTAGCGTCAAGTTGAGTTCGAGTAATTTAGCTTGAAATCCAAATAGAAGCTTTAATTTCAAGTTGAATTTGATTCAAGATGATTAGAATTCATTTTTTTGTGTCTATTTTGCTTTGAGACTGGTTATCAACCTTGTATGGATCTTTTTTAACAACACTAGCTAGTTTAGTTGTGTGAATCTGAATTAGGCCTGGCAATTCTGTTCTAGGTAAAAAATCCTCCATTGAAGTTACGGTTACCTCATTTAAAATGAAATTAATTCAAATTTAGATCAGCTCGAATCAACTCGAAGGACTCAAATTGAATAATTTATTATCGACTTGAATTAAACTTGACTCATAATTGAAATTTTTTATTTGAATTTGAAGCTGGCTTGCTGCCAGACAAGTGTGAATTAGGATTGGCATCAAGTTGAGTTCGAGCAAGTTGACATGAAATCCAATTGAAAGCTTTTATTTCAAGTTGAATTTGATTTGATGTGATTACTATTTATTTAATTTTGTGTCTGTTTTGCTTTGATTTTGGTTACCAACCTTGCATATTTAATGAAATCAGCATTATACATATTACAGATGATAATGTCAATTAAATGCATGGACATTGTATACGTATACTATAAAAATATAATATATATAAATCTAATAGATATGTTTATGCTTATATGGAGTTGATTTGGAGCTGAATGAGCTATGTGTTGAGAGTGAGTTTATTTCGAGTGACAGAAAATAGTGGATCTCAAATTGAGTATAGTTTTAGAGATCACTGAGCTAGTTTCGATTTTTGAGTTTTGTGCATAATTTTCAATCCTAATCTGAATGTTTAGTGGTAATGTTATTAATAAAATTAAATCTTAGGATCGTGAGATTACAAATGATTGCAGAATTAATAAAATATGTTGATGAAGGTATAGAAGTAAATATTTTGTTTAAACTTCGTGGCATAGATATGTACCACAATGAGGGCTGGAAAAATATGTGAAACTCAAAACTCGCTCAATTTTCCACTCGAACAAAATCGATTTGATTAATTTGAATCAAATTTAGAGCTAAACTCATGATGCGAAATAAATCCAGTGTACTGCGCTCGAAATTATTTGCAGTTACATACATGAGCAACTTACAAATATATGACCTAGCAGTCTGTTGGGTATATGTGAGAGAGGTGTTCTTGTGTTTAATTTTTTATTGTTCATGCCCTTTTCCAATTAAAAACTTAATTTCGAGATAACTCTAGTTGAATTTCTAGTTGGATTGAAATTAATTCATTTCAATCCACTATTGAGTCGAGTTTTTTTTTTTGAAGGGGAATTTATTCAATTAAAGTATTAAACTAAAGTATCTCAATGAGGTACATTGGCATAAATTATGGAATTTAAAAAGAGGGGCAAATTGTAAACCCAAAGAGCATAGAGGGGACATTAAGAGCATGGTTTGCTAAGTAGTGTGTTACCTTATACTTTGACCAAGGGAAGAAACAGATAGTAATCTATGAAGCATGAATACTTCAAAAAATCACGTTGTGTCCGTGTTAGATATACGGATACAGGACACGTGAGAACGCGCGAGGACATCGTATTAAATCTATCACATGGCGTGTCTTAATAAAATAATATTAAAAAAGTTAAAAGATATTTTTTGGACACGCGAGAATATTTGGGACATCTTAAGACACTTCTGAGATACATTTAGGATATTTCTGAGATGCAGAATACTTCTGAGATACATGAAATTTTTGAGATACTGGACATTTTTGGGACATATATGAGATAGAATTAGATATATTTAATATTAATATTAAATTTATTTATTAATATTATATTTTTAATAATATTAAATATGAGGCTAAAACCTATGGACACATCAATATCCTCTTTATTTTTTTGTTGATATTTAAAAAAATTTATTATTATTAAAATTTTATTTAATAAACTAAAAATTTATATCTTATTATTATTAAAATTTTGCTTAACATAAATTAAAATTCTATGCTGACTAAACTAAGTCAAATTTTTTCTTCACAAAAATGAACTAATTGTAAAAAATTTAAAATTTTAGCTTTACTTGTGTCCTTTCATTCTCAACGTTAGTAGTTCTTACCTCTTATTGTCGTACTCGTCATGGTTATCCTTGGAAGCAAAATTGTCGTACTTTATCTCAGTGATTCCTTTCTCTCAGGACATCACCTGACGATCACTTCCCGCCATTTTCGGTCACGGGCATCACACTAAATCTACATCCTAAATCTTTTCAATACTGAAATCTCTTCTCAATTTTTCATTTTAATCCTATGAGACTTCTGTGCTACTCATAAGTTACTTATACTTAAAAATTCAAGTTTATTTTGTATTATATATATTTTTTTCAGTATGAATTGTTAATTTTATTATTATTATTATTATATTTGGTATGTCATACTATATTCGTGTTCTTGTTTTAGAAAATCATCATGTCACTGTATTGCACCGAGTTGTGTCCCCGTATCGAGTTCGTGTTTCATTGATAGTATTGTTATCTACTTTGGAGAAATTGTGTTGGTTTCTTTGAGGATGTGCCCTTCCAGTGCAAGAGGAGCTGGATCCAATATCTAGTGTACCAAATTTGCCACATCCGACTTCTTGAAATCTCTGCCCATGAGTAGATCAAGGTGTACCTTTATTGCAAGCAATAAGCCATATGTGGAGCTAAAACATCAATAGCATAGTTTTATTATGTAATTCTTAAAGTTTGGCCTGTTAGAATCACCACAAAACTTACTTTACTGAGATTGAAAGTACCAGAAAAGTAGTAGAGAAGAAGAGTATGTGTTGGATTGAAGACTGTAGACATCAAATTTGGGTGATGTTGTTGCGGTCAAAGTAGCAATTCTAATATTAATAAATAGGTAGTAAAAGAAACTCTCTTTTTTCAGTCAGATTTGGAACTTGAACTTTGCAACTATATGATGCAAAGGTAGCTGATTGGGCTTGGCTGACTTGCATCAAATGGTTTGTTGTGATGAATTGTCGAGAACAAGCAGATGAGCAAATAATATTTATGTGAAAGTTGTTTAAAGAAAAATGAATAGCTAGAGTAACTTGTGCTAGAACTTTTGGGAAAATTATTGATGGGGACATTCAAATGATGGATGGTCCTGATCAAAACATTATCCAAAATGCTATGAGTGTATAAAGAATGATATTGATTATCTCTATCTTATTTTAATTTGTGTTTTAGGGCGTTTGTTAAGAGTTTGAATTAGTTAAATTTATTTTATATTTAAATTGTAGTTTTTCTAGTCTCATGTTCTTTATCTTCATTATATGATGAGATTAACTTTTGTATTTGAATATTTGTGAGAATTTTGATTAATAAAATTTGCTGTGCATTTGACCTTAGAATGAATTAGTTTAGGAATTTCGGAAGAGGTCAGTATTCTGGAAAGGAAGAGTAAGAAAACTTTAGGTGAGAATTCTTCAAATCTTCGTCATCTTTCCTTCTTTCACCAAATCCTAAGTCTCATTGTTCCATATCAGTTTTGCATCAGAGCGATTCGTTCCGCATCAATTGTACTAGGCGTACGACTAAGTGGTGAAATTGGTCCATGAAATCCACAAGCCACAGCTTTGCAGTCTAATAATGGTAGATTGGGCAGTAGTTTTGCTTGTTTCTTGCAGGGAGGGAGGCGCACGTTATGACGTTCGAGGTCGGGGTGGCACTTGAAGACGAGAAATGGCAGGCACCAGTGTACTGCTTCAAGGAGCTGGAAGAAGGAGGAGGCCAAAGGCTGGAAGCTGCCAGAGGTTCTGAGGCTCTGGAGGATATGTTGAAGGGAAGGGTTCTGAATTTCCTTTGGTAAGGCTTTTTATTGTTGCAGTAATGAAAGCCAGATTGATTTTTGTTTCCTTTTTATTCTGTTTCTAAAAGTTACAGTTTTGATTTATTTTCTAACGAGTCGAGTTTGAATTGACCCAAAAATTCGTCATATTTCACATATTTAGAGGGTTCTGAGCCGTAAAGGGATGAGTTTGTACAGCCAGACTCGACGAAGATTGATCGAGCTCACATTGGATTCAGGTATCAATTCCTAACTCTTTTCTTAATCTGTTTTAAGTTCAGGTTGAATCAAATTCGTGTTGGATTTTGCTTGAATCAGAACCCGACCTGCTTTACGTGTTAATAAAGCCTTAACAGAAGACATTACATACTTAAAATTTGATACATTAGCTTTACGTGTTAAATGTGCTATGAATTTATTCATCGAATACTGTCGCGAGCAAAAACTACGAAAATCCTTTTTTAAGAATAAATTTAAAGCCAAACATAAACAATATTGTATTAATGTTTTATCTTGAATCGATATATTATACATCGTATTGTGAGTATAAAGAAGAATATTGATCTTTAAATTAAGCCAAGATACTTAAATAGTGGACTGAATTAGATATTTATGAAGTAAGAAAAATTCTATCGAGTTGAAAGTAAAACTCTACGGAAACTAATATAAGAGGTATACTTGTATCTATTTTTTTATAGTATACTTGTGTCTTGATCGAGTCATTAGAGGTGTATTTGTCGAGCAAAGTTGATTTTAATTAAATTAAATTTAGTTTTTTATTAAATTTTTATTTTGAGATATATAAATAATTTGAGAAAATTTGTTTATTTTTTTGATATGTGTAGATGTTAAACAATGATAGTTTTGTTTTAAAATAAAATTGATATTAATATTGTGATTTATAATAATTTAAAATATTATTAATCTAATATTGAATATAAATGTAACTTTATTCCAATTTAATGTTAATTGAACATTGCCCTTAATTAGGTATAAATTACTTTTTATATTATATAATTTTAAAAATTTAATTTTAATTTAATTATTTTCTGAAATAGAATTTAAAAATCATATAGTTTAATTTAAACTTTCAAAATTTAAAATCAAATTTTAAGTTTAAATTATTGAATTTTATATCAATTTACTTGCATTTTGAATTAAAATATATTTTTTTAAAAATATATTAAATACTAAGAATTATTAAAAGTAATATATATTTAATATTTATTATTTTTAATGTAAAATATTTAATTTTTTTATTTAAATTTTAGAATTTTTATGAGAACAAATTTTATATAATAGAAAGATAAGACGGCTAGAGAGAGAGAAAGAGAAGAGAGAGGACAAATGGAGGAGATAGAGGGAAGCGGTGGGCGGCAGTAGAGAAAATAGAGATAATTATGTAATTTTAATTATTTATTTATTATATAATTTTAATAATTTGTGAATGAGAGAGAAATAAGACGGTTGGAGAAACTGGAGAGAGAGAAAGAGGAGAGGGGAGAGAGAGAAAGGAGAGAGGAGAGAGAAGAGGTGATGGCGGCAATAGAGAGAAAGCAGAGAGAAAGCAGAGAGAAAGCAGAGAGAAAGTAGAGAGAGGCAGAGGGAAAGAGGAGAAAAGGGGAGGAGGTGGACGGCAATAATAATTTATATTTAATTATAAATTAGTTATTATTATTTTATTAAATATTTAATTTATATTATTCAATCATTAAATTTGATTAGTTTTACTTAATAATAAATTAACATATAAATAGTTATATATAAAATTAAAAATTTATTTATTATGATTAAATGTAAATTAATATTTTAATAATTTATATTTTTATTCTGAAATATATATATATATATATATAAAGTAAAAAATTTAAATATATAATTTATAATTTTTATTTAAATTTTATAATAAATATATTTATATTTAAAAAATATAAAAAATATATATATGAGTGAATTTAAAATAAATTTAAATTGAGATGGTAATATTAGATAAAAATTTTAAAATTAAACTGAAGTCGGTACTCATAATTAAATTTTATAAAATTTTTAATCACAGATACGAATAATAAAATAATATTTAAATTTTATGTTATATAAATTTTAAAAAATAATTTATACTTTTTTATTTTTATATTTTTAATATAAGTTTAAAGTCATCAAAATTTTAAGTTAATTCAACCAATTAATTATAAATTAAAATATTTAATTGTGAGTTAAATTTAATTAATTTTTTAAATTTAAAATTAATTTTTAAATTTAATCTCATTAATTAAATTTATTTTTTATAATTATCCTTTGATTAATTATTTTTTGGTTGTTGAAGTCTTGAAGATAATCCATAAACTGAATTTTTTCTTTTTCATTTTTACTCATCATAAATTTTCAAGTTAATTAAACCGATTAATTATAAATTAAAATATTAACTCTGAATTAAATTTAATTAATGAATTTTTAAAATTTAAAATTAATTTTTAAATTTAATCGCATTAATTAAATTTATCTTTCATAATTATCATTTGATCAATTAATTTTTTGCTGCCTTTTAATATAAATTAATATTTAATTACTATAAAATTAATTTAATAAATATATGCAAATAATTTGTTAAACTTTTTATATTATATTTATTTTTATAAATATAGTATAATAAAATTATTTAAAATATATATTGGGTAAATTTATTTATATTGAAAATAAATAATCTTTTTTAAAATTTTTTAAAAATTTCAAAAAATAAATTGTTAAATTATTTTTTATTAATGTAATTATTACATTTAGTCTTTAATTTTTAAAAATTTAATTAAAATATTAAATACTTTAAATATATAAAATATAATTTATTATTTTTAGTATAATTAATTTTTTAATTTTTAAAAGAAATTATGAAAAAAGTTTGATGCAAATTTTGCTTGGGACCGTTTAGTATTAATTAAAATACCTATTACCTCCTGATTCTCTAGAAAGTTCGATGATGATGTCATGCATTGCGCAGTGGATTAAATTTTAAAGAATGAAAATTAAAAATAAAAAAAAGCTCTGTGAGGATGTATTCATTTGTAAAGTTTAATTTTAATAAATTTAAATTTAAATAAATTATTTTATATTAAAAATTATGAATAATGTAAAATAAAATTAATTATTATGTAAAAAAAATATATGAGAGATATGAAATTAATTTTTAATATTAAAATTTATGAATAATGTGATATATTAAATTAAAATTAATTAAATTAAGAAGGCCCCGAAAACATGATGTGAAGTAGGTACCACAAAATAAAAAGAATGAAATTATTAAATTAACATTAAGGTAAATTATTAACTGGTCCCTATAATTTAGCCCTATAATTCCTAGCATAACATATAATCAAAATAATGAAAAAAAAACATATATAATGAAATTGTAATTTTTTTAGTTGTAATTTTTAATAAGTAAATTACAAATTAGCTAACGTATATAATTTTGATTGTGAATGCCATTTTTCTAGCAAATAATTTTCTAATTCAACAACACGTGGCATTATTTTATTCGCAAATTAATTTCATTTTTTTTTTAGCACTTGAAGCAGCAGCCATTTCTTGATTCAGTGGGTTCTTTTCACACTTGGGAAGGAGAAGCTCTAAATAAATGGGCCATGAAGCAATGACTTTGTGTTAGTTAAATCAAAATATTAAAAAAATTATGCATAATTTAAAATTATAAAAAATGATTTGATCATCAGCACACAAATTCTCACTTGGGCGGGAGCGGGGAAGGGATGGGCGGTGCGCTGGAAAGTCGTTGCGTTACGTTGATTTTTTCAGAAAATCATTTAGAAAGAAATAAATTTTATGTCGGGGTTTGAATTCCGTCAAGAGAATAGAAAGCAAATAATCTTCTAATTCAACAACACCTGGTGATCTAAATAGAATTCGGCAAACTAAAAATATGAGTGCAACAAGCAAGATCAAAATTGTGATGACTAGTAGTAGAAAAAGGCAGAGAATGATCACCGAATAATGATTCAAAAGAAAGAAACTATTAGTATAATATACAGCCTTGGCATGCTTTTAGGCATAGTAAATGGTGAGTGGGGTATAAAAATAAATCTCTCATCTCAAAAATTAATCTAAATTCTTGACTTATATATATAAATAATGTGATCCCAATCTGAGGAGATGCCTTTTAGAGCTAAACCACGAAGTTAGCAATAGAGACAAGTGATGAAAATTTTATAATTAAATATGATTGAACTATAATGGTTTTAAGATAGATGATTTGAGAAATTCTCAATTCACCTAGTTTTTTAAAGCTAAATCGACTATTTCTACATGTAATACAAGATATTACAAAAATGTGCATATATAATAGTACCAAATTTTTTGGTCAGTATCTTTTGACCAATTCACCTCCTTCGACCAAATCTTCCACACAGTTCCAACCTCTTCGACTGAAAGATTCCTGACTCAAATGGTTTTCAACCAATTAAAGTCTCCGACTTAAAATAACCAAATCAACATCGTGACGTCTAATCCAATCATTGACATCACAATGTTACGAATTATCCTCTAGGTAGTCCTTTCTTTCTTCGGAATCTAAATTTGCTCGTGTTGATTTTTGTCATATCATTTATACATGTTAGACTATATTAGATGATTTGTAGTGATATTAAATATATCTATTTTCCACAACAACAGCAATAATCAAGCCCTAATCCCACTAGGTGAGGTCACTACATAAATTCTTTGTTTTTATTGCGCTCTATTAATTATCAAATTCTTATCTAAGTCTAAGTAATTAAGATTACCTTTTATAGTTTTTTGTCTTCTCTTCTTTGGTCTTCCTCTTCCTCTTTGTACATGGGCAAGATTCAATAATTCATTTTTTCTAACTGGAGCTTCAACTAGCCTACGATTTATATGTTCAAACTATCTAAGCCAACTTTCTCTAAGTTTATTCTCAATTGGTGCAATACTAATTTTCTTTCGGATATACTCATTTTTCAATCCATCCTTTCGTGTATATCCACACATCCACCTTAGCATTCTCATTTCTGCAATATTTACTTTATTTATATATTTTCTCTTTGCAGGCCAGCATTCAATATCATATATCATCGCTGATTTTACTATAGTTTTATAAAATTTACCCTTCATTCTGAATGAGATTTTTCTATCGCACAACACACTAGAAGTATTTCTCCATTTTACTTATCCTCCATTAAATATATTTTTTTCTGAAATATATAAAAAAAGCACTACATCTTTTTTCTAATCTTTAAAATACCTATTATTTAGAATTGTTTTTTACTTAATGATTCAAATCATTTCACTTGGAGCAAAGGTTTCTACATGCATTCCTATTAAAGCCTAGATAGTAGATCTTCATCTTCTCATTTAATCTCTTAATTTTCAATAATCTCAAAGGCAATTGCTTGTATTTTTTAATCAACTCATTTGCTCCACATGGATTTTAATAGTCTTTAATCTTCATCCTAGTTTGTATATTTTTTTAATGCATCATCACATTGCTAGAGCTAGGCTTCTTAATTTGGGCCATTTTTAAGAGCTTATCATTAACTCGTGATTTTCTTCCTTGATAGCATTCGTGGTTCAACCTATCTCCCCTTGAGTTATCCGAATTATTTTTGTGATACCTTACTAAAGTATTCACCTTAGGCTCTTGTATTGTTTTATAGTTCTTTCGAGTTATCAAAAAGTTTTACTCAAAACTTACATAGCAACTCAGGGTTTGAGGCTGATCTTCTGATCAAAGACATTCGAGTTCAACAAATCAGTTTGATTTCGTCAAAATGTCACGGCGATGCTCAGACTGCTGTGTCATCATTCATAAACAATATGCTCATTAGATATTAATTAATATCCCAAACTCAAATCCAAACACATCACACTCTAAAATATAAAAAATTAAAGATAATGTTTAATGCAATCATCTTAATCTACAATATTATATTGTTTACAAATCAAATTGAATTATTATTCATAATAGTTTGAAATAAAAAGAGTTCTATTTAGTTCTCTCAAACTTTATAACTAAAAAAATCAAGATTCGAACTTGCTTGATTGGATAACGATGAACAATTTTTTTTTGAAAAGTATAATGATGAACAATTCGAGCATCAAAATTTATATGATTATTATGGCTATTTGCATAAATAATGACACAATTATCTTTATCACTCATTTACCCATAAAAATAAATATTTACATCAATTTTCTTTAAGTTTGATGAATAATCAAAATTCATTATCAAAAATTTATATCAACCCAAGGATGTATAAATCACATATTAGGATTATTCATCAAAATTGGAAGTGTCACTGATTAATATTTTTCTTTGGAATTATGTCATTGAGTAATTTGAGTATTTTTGAGAGTCCCATATCTAACTATTTCTAATTTTAGTATATATCCATAATTTAATTTATATATTTTGTGTCATTTTGATAAAAAAAAGTGATGATAATGTTGTATATATGCTATTTTGGCAGTAGTAATGATTGATATTTAATTTCAAAATTTTATTGCGAGCAGTTCGCTTACCAATTGTAGCTCGTGCATGCGATGGGCTCCACACATCACAATAACCAAATGGAGCTGGTGGCCAGACCGTTTGATCGCACCAATGTTGTGGTCCGATCAGACCATCTGGCCTTATCGAACCAGACCTGATAGTCTGGCCAGGCCAACATTGCGGCCTAACCGGATCATTCGGTGTGGCTAGATGAACGGTGTGGCCACAATGTTGAAGTTTTGTTGTCTGCTCCATTTGATTGTCGTGAAGCACAGGCCCTATTCTATACACGTGGCAAGCTATAATTGACAAGTGAACTACAGACATAGATCACTAACTGCACAATAAATTTTCTTCTCAGATAAAAAATGTAACACCCATTGCTAAAGAGGGCAGAGAGTGATCGCCGGGTGATATACTAAGAGAAAGAAATTACTGAGCCAAAGTATGACTCCTGACAGGCTTCCAGGCCGAATAATGAGTAGTAAGAGGAGGATAAAAATAAATCATTACACATCGAAAAAGAGAGGGAGATCCTGAGTTGTATAAATAAATAACCTGATCTTAAATGATAAATGCACCATTTGGGGCAAAAACTGTGAAGCTAATGATGAAAAATTCTATAATTAATCATACTTGGTTTGGTAGCACTGGGATGAATAATCTCTTAGGAAGTACTTGAGCACATAGTTTTTTTTAAAGCTAAAATATATAATATTTTTATATTTAGATCATGAGATGTAAAAAAAATGAGAAAATGATTGATTTTTTTTTTCTTGAACCAAGAAGTGAATAGTTCATAATATCCCAAACTTTGTCTGAGGAAAAATATGCAGTTAAATAGTTTCTTTTACAAATAATATTTTATTTCAAATAGAACAAAACACACACACATATAATCTTCCTATGCAACTTTGATAATTATCTAATCATAATTTAAAATTTTAATATATTAAATAATTTAATAAATTAAAAACCCACATTATAATTGATCAAATATTGAAGATACATGTTATTTTTTTATGTATATAATATTGAGGATACATTATTATTATTATTATTTTATTTAGTGTTTGAGTAAATGAGAGGCTGAGATTGAGATATTATTATTGATAAGCCTAATTTTTTTAATTAATTATGAATACATCTCATGAATAGATCAATGAGGTTTATTTAATCAATATTAAAAATTCTTTTTAAAATTTTATAATTAATTTCTAATTTAATTTTTTTCCTGCAGCTTTATTTACATAAAAAGAAGTTCTTTACAAAATAAGATTTTTTTTACTAATTTTCTTTTTTAAAAAAGATCATTTATCTCCTTTCTGCATAATTCTAAATATTCTTGATTTATAGTTTTTTTAGGAATTTTTTCATTAAAAATTTTTTCCTAGAGAAGAGATACATTTGAAATAAATCTTCATAAATTTTTAAAAAAATATTATATATATTTTTAATTTGATTTTGAGTTTTATTTATTTATTTTTTAATATTTCATGTATCTTCATGAGTTAGATTTCTTCTTTGGACAAATTTATTTGATTTTATTTTATACTTATTCTCTTTAATTTATTTAATATTATTTTTTTAAGATCCCAAACAGATTAAAACACCATTTTTTTTTTCAAATTTGTCAGAATAAACTTTTGATTAGTCAATCTTTAAATTTTGCATAATTTTATTAAGAATTATAATTCCTAAGATAATATTTTATGATAAATTTATATAAATAAATAGTATTTAGGTAAATGATGTGAGGGATTTTGAGATGGAGAAATTATTGTAATATACCTGATATTTGAATTAGCTATGAATAGATCACTCAAGTATATCACTGGTTACAAGGGCTATTACATAATTAATCATTTTATGTTAATGTTACTTAAAATTTTCAGATTGGTGGGCCCAAAATTAAAATTAGGACTTAAGTCAAAAGTTAGCTTTGAAATTCATATAATGCGCAATAAAAAATTCATAAAATACACTTTAATTATAATAGATTATATATTCTATATTAAAATATTTTATATATCATACAAAAATATTACAAAATTACATATTTTATATATCATACAAAAATATTACAAAATTACATATTTTATAATAATTTATAATAAATTTTAAATATAAAAATTACATATATTATATTAAACGATAAATGCATTTTTATGAATTGTATTATTTAAATGACTATAATAGAAATTCATTTTGAGTTTAAAGTAAATTATATATATTACTAAACAACTAAAATTAAAAATTTTAAAATTGAAGCTTAGGGTTTAGGATTTAAAATTTATGGCCTATTTATTTAGTCATATTAAAATTACGTGATTAGTTATAACTAGGAATGTCAAATAACACATGAAATTTATTATTAAAAATTAACTATATTTTATATTATATATTATTGAAAATATAAAATTAATTCTATTTCATGATATCCTACACATATATCAAAATAATAACTTATTTACATGGCATCTCTTATACACTTTAACATAATAATTTATTTTATTTCATATCATTCATAATTGTTAATAAAAATATTTTTATTCAAGTTTAACTTTAATAAAATAATTTTTATAAATAAATTATAGGATTTAATTTTTATTATTAAAATAATTTAAAGCATTTGATTTAATATTTTGAAATGTAAAGCACTTTTACCCCAAAAAAAATATAAAATTTATAATTTTATAATATTTTATATTTAATAATAGAATATATAATTTTTCATATAGTGCTCATGACTCATGGCAACTATTTATTCAAAATGTTTTATAACACTTCTTTACATCTAATTATCTTTTTTAAAACTTCTTTTAAATGGTAAATATGATTTTTAAAAGCATAATTGTAGTATTAATGGTATAAAGTTTTTAAATTGTGTAAGTAAATAATGTAATTATAAATGATGAAAGATAAATTTTAAGATAAAATTGTAATATTAATGGTAGAAAATTTTGTTATTAAATTTGTTTGAGTTGAATTCTACTGAGGGGAAAGAGAAGGGTGGAGGTTCCGAGGAACGTCAGATCTCCGGTCTCTGCACGCAACTACGTAAAGGGATGTCGTTGGCATTGCCTTCTTCTCTGCTCTACACCTCGTCCCATTCATTCCTACATAAGGCCGTGATCAGAAGAAGCAGAGCTTGCTCTCTCTGTGCTCGATCGCCGTCAATCCGATTGAAGGTCAGCAGACCCCTTGGCCGCCTTCTTCCTCTATCTTATGCTCGTTGCTGTGATTCTGTGCTTTCGTAACTTGTTGGGTTTGCTTGAATGGCTTCGTTCGGGTATTTGGCGGATTGGGTTCTGATGATTCGAGTGGGAAACTTCTATTTTGTGCGTGAAACAAATCAATCATGGAGTTGGACGGGTTGGCGATTGGTGGCCCATCGAATTAGCTAGTCAACATCATGTGAGGGTTTTTGGCAGTTCTAGGAGATATCGAGACGTCGATCTTTTTGTTTTTATGCGGGTTTAATTTTTACGGGGCTGTAATTGAATGGATTAGGGTTTCAATGCTTAAGAGATTGAATAAAAGAAAGAATTAAAATTACATAACTTACCTTAAATAGCTTTTACTGTTCTATCTTTGTTCTTAATTTCTTTCTCTTTTTTTTTTTCAGTCTAAAGATGTAAAGGGACTTTGATTGATGTTCATCTGGAGTTGTTAAACTAGCTTTGTGGTGAGGTTCTTGTGATTGTTTTGATCCAGCTTGGTTTAGATAAGCTAAACATCTTGGTGTTATCTGCTTTATGATTCTAATATCTGTATTCTTGTTTCTTTTTCCTAGTATTTTCAGATATGAACTGCATATTTTATACGTTTAATGTGAGGATTAAAGGTATTATTGTTTGTTTTAGCTTGAACCATCTCTGTTTTAATTTATCTTTTTATCATTTTTTTGCTTAGCTTTTGACCCCCAAAATTGTAAGGACGGTGTAGTGTTTTTTTAGCCCAGTGGCAAGAAGCTTGTCTGGGAACTAGGGGTTTCAGGTTCGAACTACATTATTACTATAATTTTCAAATGGGATGGAAGAAATTGTGGTGTAAAGGGGTAAAAATTGAAGGAATGTGAGGGCAAGATTTACTTAATTTTAGGTTTTCTTGTTTTGTCTCAAAGTCCACTATTTTAAATCAAAGGAATAATATTTTTGCTATATGAGGATACCAATTATCAATTTTGTGGCTAAATTCACTACAGAGAAAACAATCATACTAATTTTATAAATATGTCACATGCAACATGATTCCAAATATAAAAAAATTAATTTTATTTCACATTACTTCGTGCTAGCTACAACCAAAAAAGGCTTGGGCGTGTTGACCCACACATTACAGAAGGAGGATTTGAATGTGTTTGTTTAGCTAGGATGAAATTTATCGTGTTAACTTTGACTTGGCATGATACACCATACATAAATTTTAATATTAAAATTTAACTATATTTTATTTCACACACATTTTTCAAAATAAAAATCTATAGTTTTATTTTATATCTTACACATATACAAAAATAATAACTAATTTATATCACATCCTCCATAATTTTATTTTATATTATAAGTAACTTTCAATAAAATATTATATTCTACTTATCTTTTGACAAAAAAAAAATTATAAAACACTAATTTTATTGCACATATACAAATACTAATATAGGAGCAAAATAGAGCCACTTTTACTATTTTATATACTTATGATTTAGGAATAATTTCATATACTTATGCCCCCACATATAAGATTGTATTCTTTGTAGTGAGGATTCAATTTAGTATGGGTCTTTATTTTTTTTAATGCTTATGCTATAGGTAATTGGAGGCTGTTAAGACTCTAACTTGAGACCTTTTGACTCTGTTACTATGTTAATTCTTTAGTTAGACTCAGCAACTAACTAAGTAGCTCTTGAGATTATAGGCCATGACCCATGAATAATTTCATATATTCTTATAATGACAATGATCTTTCCTTTTGAGTATAAAATTAAAAAAAGATAAATTCAGCCTGACTTAAATAGGCATTTGTTCATACTCACAATAATGGTATTCTTCTTCCCTGTTATAGTTCCAGCTCATAGCTCCTATATAATTAGAAAAACTATTCAATTAATCAAATTTATCAGTTTGACTTGGTTTATCCCGAGCTCAAAATAGTGATCATATACTAATATGCACAAAGCTATCGTGTAATCTTTGATTTTTTCAAAAAAAAAAACTTAGATTTCTTCCTCTATGATCCAGCTGCTCACAGTTTCTTAGATAGGTATCATACTTGGTCGAAAAAGAAAATTGTTACTTAAGAATATAGAGGACGGTAAAAAAAATGAGCCTCTTGCACTTCACATATAATTGAATAAAGAGTGCCCTTTGGGGAATCTCAAACTGACAAGTCAAAGGAGCAAAGTCTCATATCAATAAGTCTTAGAGGGATGTTGGGTATCTATAGGAACACATCTTTATTCATATAGACACATTTGAAAATTGTGTAGCCCACTGACCAAAGCAGACAATATCTACGGAGGAGGGCTATTATATACGGTATCAGAGCTTCTCTTGTTAACCTCTATAGATAATGGTTGACTTGTGTTGACCGTTGATGCAAAAACAGCCGCTGAAATGAGATTAAAGCAATAAACACAAGAAAATTGAACTCTGCATCATGCATTATGACAATCTATATATTGGGAATGATTCAAATTTATTCAAATTGCACCAAAATTCAAAAGCTAAAACAAAATGGATTTTGTGTTGGTTTGTTGTAACCGGTTACCCATACTCATTTCGATCGTCATGCAATATTGCGAAGAGCTGTTTGATTTTGATGCATTTGTTCAACTTTATTGAAATATGCAGGAACAAAATGTTTCATCGTCAGTTACATGTACCATTGCTAACGGTTTTAATATCATCGACATGCTTTGTTACACCACGACTAGCTGAAGGTGAAGGTATCTCAGTGAAAACATCTGTCTTCCTCTCGCCTCCCTTCTTCCTCCATCCCGGTTCCGTTGTAAACACCTACTATTTTGACATTCCATTTCCAAGAGGCCACATTGCTCTCAAGACCTTCAATGGTGAAGTGATTGATGAAAATGGAAATCCAGTTCCCCTCCATGAGACCTACCTTCATCATTGGGTGGTGGAAAGATACTATGGTCAGAAGGGAATTAAAGATGAACCTGGCAGCTCGAAGTTCATTTTGGTGAGAAATTCTGGCATTTGCAAGAACACTCTTAGGCAGTATTATGGCCTTGGATCTGAAACACGAAAAACAGACACTTGGGTCCCTGATCCCTATGGTATAGAAGCAGGAAATCCTGAAGTTCCTGATGGTTATGAGGAAAAATGGCTTCTCAATGTCCATGCTATCGATACACGAGGTGTTGAGGATAGATTGGGATGCACTGAATGTAAATGCAGCCTTTATAATGTGACTGTTGATGAGTTTGGACAGCCTCTACCTGAAGGCTATATTGGAGGTCTCCGTTGTTGCTATGATCGGACTCAGTGCCGCACGAAACCAGACTTTACAGGCATTATGAGGAAGCTATATTTGAGGTACACTGTGAAGTGGGTCGAGTGGGTTGCGAGTGTGGTGCCACTTGAGATCTACATATTCGATGTTACTGATACTGGGCAATATCCTTCTGGACTTCAGGCCTCTTCGAGTTGTAAGGTACATAACTATACAACATCGTTATGATATTTATTGCAATTGTGTGTTCTCATAATGTGTAATGTAGAAGTTGTATGTTCTTTTGCTCCGGAAAAGTTAACGAGGAAGTATTGCATGGCAAATGAATTTTCAGTAGTTGTTGTCAATATGATGAGAACTAATTTTTCGTGGAACAAACTTATGACAAACCAAAAGTGTTTCCTTTTGTGAATTGGAAAAAATTGAGAAACATCTTCATATATTCGGTGAAAAATTTGAAAAGAAATTGGACATGTTAGTTTGGTTTCTGATTATGCAGGTTGAGTACATGGTATCGCCGTGTGATTCTTTGAGCAGTTATGATTGTGTCAATGTGAAGAAAACAAAAGTGGCACTACCTCGTGGTGGCGATATTGTCTACGGTGTCGCGCATCAGCACACAGGTGGTATTGGTTCTGCTTTGTACAGTGAGGTAATAAAGGGTCCACACTATAAATGCATTCTTTCTTTGTTTGTGTTCTCGAGGTGGCATAGGTCCTTTTTTTGATATTCTACTATTATTAACTTTTTGAAATTCACAACATTAGATTCAACAAAATCGAAATGATACTCATAAATGATGTTCACTTTTCTCATGAAATTGCTATAGGTTAACAGCATGAGTACAAATTGTTCCCAAATGGCTATTGGAATACAACAATGGGGGTTAAATGGAAGAGGAAATAGAAGAAGATGAATAAGGAGATTAATGTGAAGAAAGAGAAGCAAAACCAAGTAGGAAGAGGAAGAACAAGAGAGAGGGGAAGAGAAAAGAGAGAAACTGGGAGAAAAAGCTCTTTAATAGTATATTGATTGAATCCTTCTAAAACAGCAGAACAAGAACTTGTCAAAACTATAGAAGGCAGGGAGATCAAAAAGATTTTAAATGCGAAAAAATCTTAAATAAAAATTTGTTCAAATATTTATAAAGAAATTATTTTGTTGTCATTCTTCTATATCCAAGTTTCCAAATGAAATTGCATGGACCAATTGTAGGATGGTCGACTATTATGCACCTCGATTCCGCTCTATGGCAACGGAGACACAGCAGGAGACGAGGCTGGTTACATTGTTGGAATGTCAACCTGCTATCCAAAGCCGGGCTCTGCAAACATCAAAAATGGCGAGATTCTGACCGTCGTATCGAACTACAGCAGTGCCCAAATGCACACCGGAGTGATGGGTCTTTTCTACGTCTTAGTCGCCGAGCCGAGGAACGCCTTCCTCTCCCAAAGGTTGCGAGATCCATGTGAGTGACAGAGCAAATAAGCTTGTGCCCTCTGTTTGATTGCTCCTTACTGTTGTTTTCCTTACGTTTCTTTGTGTGATTTAGGGTTTATAGAGCTGGAAGACAACTGGTGGGTGCTTCTTCTTGCAGGAGGGCTTGTGGCTCTTATTGCTGCTTTTATCCATAGAAGGAGAAATGGGAGAGAGGATTACCAGCTGGTTTTCAATTAGACTTGGGATCTATGCAAAGAAAATAAGGCTTGAGAATTTGTGCAGTAGTGGTGATGAAATATAGCCGTTGGGAATAAAATTTGAATTTGAGGAGTTTCTCTTGCTTGGTGTAGATATGCTTGTATAACTCAAATAAGGGATTGATCTTTTGTGCAATTACAATAAGGGATTGATTTTTTTACTTATTTAACTTTTAAATTTAAATATTTAGATAAATTAGCACATATTATGTACTTATAATTACGAATTGCACTTGTAGAATTCTTTTTTTTTAATAAGATTTAGGGTTAGATCTTTTGTAATTTGATGAAAATAGTGCAGGTTGTAATTATTTATTTAAAATATATGATGATATATATATAAATATTTAATTTTAAAAATTGAATAAATAAAATAGCATTCTTTAGGGTGACAAATATATTCTGCCAATATCAGATTAAATTCCACTTAAATAATATCATCATATCTACTGTTCAATGTAACCTTAACGTAAAAATAGTATTATTATGTAAAAATAAAATTTTGAGTTGACTGGTAGAATTATTTAAAGCTTTCTTATTTACGCTAATTAATTGTAATAAAATTAAAAATTAAATTTAGATTAAGATATTTTTTTTATTAAAAATTATAAATAATGTGGAATAAAATTAATTATTATGTTGAGATACGCTAAAAATATGAGATAAATTAGTTATTATTTTAATATTTTAATATTTAATATTATATTTTATAACAAATCTTAAATTATAGACTACAATGTATTAAAGCTCTATTTTAAATAAGTTCTTCTTAATGAAACTTCATAAATTACAGTTTTATGGTTGCATTTTATGCATTTAAATCATAGAAAATTATTCAAAAATGAAATTGTAATATCCCAACCGTCAGTAATTTGACCTTTAGCATCATCGCGCTCAAGTTACTAACGATTGAGAAATTAAAGTTAAAATTTTCCTACTTTTAATATTAACCTACTAAAATTTTCTTTGTTTATCTATAATACCCGACAATTTATACTTTCAATTTATTCAGATTTACATCAAATAAAAAATTTATTAAGATTTTTTAATTTACATCAAATAAAAAATTTATTAAGATTTTTTAATTTACATTCTCAAGTATATCAATTAAATCTCAGGTATTTTTAATATATATTTTTTTCTCTAGCTTCTTTTCTTTGTGGCATACCTATCATGTTTCATGCAGGAGTTTATTAGAACGAACTCAGTAGGCTAAATTAAGAATCCAGATGAAAAAGATAATAAAAAGCAAACAAAAGAAGGAAAATTTTAACTTTAATTTCTCAATTGTTAGTAACTTGAGCGTTATAATGGTAAAAATCAGGTTAATTACGGTTGAAATATTACAAAAATAATTTGAAAATATTAAATTTTTTATTGAAATTTTTTCAAAAGTGCTATACCTGCCACCCAAATCTTAAATATCGTTCACATTTTAAAATTCAATTCAAATATATATATAATAAAAAGTTATATATATATATATATATATATATATTTATATATATCTGTGGGTGTGCGTGAGAGATTAAAATTTAAATTAAAATAAATGGTATATTAATAATTATTATCTGAAAAGATATTAAAATTATGATCGTCAAAAATTGATCAATAATTTAAATAATATTTGTTATTTGGGTGGACTGGTGGCCGGCATGCCAATAAAAAAAATGCATAAATTACAAATCTCAAGAAAATTAAAATTGGCCAAAAGGAAAAGTTATGTTATTCAAAGAATTATGAAATAATAGTCATCCTAATCAACATTAATAACTAATTAATAAATTAATGAGGCATCATTTAAGAATTTAATTCACTGAATTATATAAATTAAGTTTTAATTTACTCAACAATTTAATGAATTAAAAACTTAAATTATAATCAACTAATTTATTAATTAGTCATTAAAATGATTAGCATTTTTTTAAAATATTAGAGTGAATTACTTTTGGGTCTTCGTCAATGATAGGATATTTTAAATTGGTTCATAAATTTTAAAATATTTTATGCATATCCTTAAAATTGATAGATATTTTATGAATTTTAAAATCTTTTATGCATAATTTAAAGATTGATAAGGCTTTTAAATTAATCTCTCAAATTTCTCCTCTTGAAGAGAGATGTGAGGGATTAGTGTGAAATCAGCTTGTCAAAAAATTGGATCAATTTGGCGCAAGGACTAAAATAAAATTAAAATAGAATCAAATTGGTACTAGTTTAAAAAAAAAAAATAATAATAATAAATAAATTTTTTATATTATTCTACATAAATTTTAATATAAAAAATATTATTTTACTTTACATACTGAAAAATTTAAAATAAAAATATCAATTTTATTTCACATTCTAGACTAAAATATTCGAATCGAGTATTTTGATCTAAATGTGAAATAAAGTTTATATTTTTATTAAAAATTATTGAGTATGTGAAGTAAAATATTATTTTTTATATTAAAATTTGTATAGAATAATTAAAAAAATTATTTATTATTATTATTATTATTTTTTTTAAATTAGTACTATTTTAGTCATGATTTTGATCCTCGGACCAAACAAAGTGAAAGTAAAGTACAAGTGAGCTCATGAAGCTTGGTCTTATTGCAAATAGGTCCCACTACTTAAATTTATAATAATTGGATTCCAAATAATAATAATAATAATAATAATAATAATAATAATTAGAATGAAATGAATCGAAATTGAATTTTTTAAGTTAAAGTCTTTGTTAGTCGGAGCCATTTTTTGCCAAATCTTGTCATATATGTTTAAATATATTAGATGTTAAAATATTAGAAGTAAAATAAAATTATTTTATCATACTAATATATATATATATATATATATATATATATATGTGGTGTAAAATAAAATAAAATAAAATATTTTTATGATGTATAAAATTATTTAATTTTTAATGATTTCTATTGACATATTTTTTTTATTTAATTCTTTAAATTAAAGGTTTTCCCTTTTTTTTTCTTCTCTCCTCTCTTCCCTCTCTTCTCTCTTTCTCTAAACATAATAATATAATTTCTTCATCTTAGCTTTATATTGTAAATAATATCTGAAATTTATGTTGTTAGATTATTAGGAATTTTTTATTACATTTTTTGAGTATATAGATGCCTAGTGGTCATGGTTCAAAGTTAAATTGGAAGTTTTTAATTTAATTTTAATCTGATCCAAAAGAGCTCAATTCTTGATAGACATGACTCGTTTGTTATTTATTCGAGCTCAATCCGAAACATAGTTGATTTGGTATTTGATTAATTTTTAATTTTTTATTGAAAATTTTATATAAATATATTTGTTTGTTCAATCAATTAGATCATATTATCGATGTTAATCTAATGACTAGAAATAGAAATAAAAAATTTTAACCTATAATTAATATAATTTGAATAAAAGTCATAATAAAATTTATAATATAATCACCTATTAAGTTATTAAAAATTTTAATATATTTAAAAAAAATTTATAATTTTTTTTTAAATTAAATTAATTTTGATTTAGAGCCATCCAATTTTGTGCAAGCTCAAAATTATATTAGTAAAAATTTTGAGTAAAAAAGTAACTCATCAATTGATTTATTTGAATTGCGTCAATTTTGATTCTATGATTAGGCCTTATTTCTGTTTGGCGCGAGAACCAAAATAAAGACTAAAATGGTACTAGTTTAAAAAATAAAAATAATAATAATAAATAAATTTTTTAAATTATTTCATATAAATTTTAGTATAAAAAATATTATTTTACTTCACATATTTAATAATTTTTAATAAAAATATTAACTTTATTTCACATTGTATATTAAAATACTAGATTCGAATATTTTGATCTAAAATGTGAAATAAAATTAATATTTTTATTAAAAATTATTAAATATGTAAAATAAATAATAATAATTTTTATATTAAAATATATATAAAATAATTTAAAAATTTTATTTATTATTATTTTTTAAATTAGTAACATTTTTATTACCCTCAGTTATAACTGTAACCCGAAAATTGAAATAGCGGCAAAAAGCAAATTTAAAGGAGAGGGGGTGAGAGAGAGAGAGAGAGAGAGAGAGAGAGAGAGAGAGATGTCCTTGAGCTTCTCGTGCCCGGAGCTGCCGGCAGCGCAGATTGTCACCATCCTGAGAGAATTCGGCATCGCCACGTTACGAACGGAGGACCTCGCCGCCCCCACCGCTGACCTCGCCTGCACCATCTACTCCGGCCTTCTCGCAAACTTCTACCCTCTCCGGTAGTTGAAACCCTAATTCTTAAAACCCGCTATCTTGATCCCATGTCATTTGATGTAATAGTCTCCGGGATTCTTCTCTCTGTAGCCATGATCTCCATGGCCAGCTCGACTTTGGCGCGCTCCAGCTGCTGGACAATCCCGAGCACCACGCGGACGCTCTCGGCGCCATCAATCTATTCCGTCAGATGAATGAGCTACTCGAGTCTATAAGCTGCGACGGGTTCAAACTCGGTGATCTCCTGATGCCGGATCCTCGGCGGATGAACCTTATCCTCAGTGCCGTCGTCAATCTTCTCTTATACAGGCACGGATTAGATATGAGAGATCTATGGATACTATGTTTTGAATATGTTTGAGTTCATGGTTATTATCTTCTAGAGTTTAGGGAAGAAAAGCTGGTCAATTTGCAACCTGTTTTTGACAAACTTCATGCATTTGAGGAGAAAAGAACTAAACTTGAACAAGACCTTGAAGAGGTATGTTCTTGTTTTTATTTTTGTCTTTGCTTCTCCCTTGATTAATTCACACCTGGTTGTACTTATAGATTGGTCTTGGGATTTCTGGTGTAGAATTTTTGTAGTATATCGTTTTGGTTTAATGCTATAAAAATTCTGTAGAAGTGCCTATGAAGAAAGAGAATGGAATTGAAATAATTTCACCCCACCATGAATAGGTCAGGTGAGTATCTATTTGTAGATAGTAATGATTAATGACAACAATTACTTCCTAACTAACAACAACTAATTACTACAATTACTTTCTAACTAATAACAACAAAGATTTACTTCTTAATACACCCCTTGCAAACTCTCATCCAGGCAGGACATAAAGTTTTGAACAAAGAATCTCAAATTGTGGATCGGAAAGATCTTTGGTAAAGATATCAATAAGTTGTTTTTTTTGGATGAAATGAATTTGGAAGTTAATTCCTTGCGAGCAAATCGTTCTCGAACAAAATAAAAATCGATCTCCACATGTTTGGAATACTGGGTTGGTTGCGAGGTTGGTGGCTCACACCATAGGCTCGGTGTCTTTGTTGCTGGGATGTGAAGTTCAACAAGGAGAGAGCAAATCCAACTTAGTTTCGAGGCTACATTTGCAACAACATGGTATTCAATTTCGGTAGATGATTGAGAAGTAATGTGGTGTTTCTTTGAGTGCCAAGTGACATGTTGTTTCCTAATAATACAACATATCCTCTAGTGGAGTGTTGATCATTTGAGCATCCTGCCCAGTCTGCATCTGAGTATGCTTCGAGTTCAAGGGTAGAAGACTTGTAAAAGAGTATGCCATTTGTTGGGGTACCCTTGAGATAGTGTAATATACGTTTGACTACATTCCATTGTTCTGAAGTAGGAGAGTGCATGTATTGACGGACTTTGTTAACAACATATTTAATATTCAAATGGGTAATGGTGAGGTATTGACCTATGTGTGTAGATGATGGTGGAGACTAGAGATGGTGCAAGAGGGGTTTGCATTGGTTTTACTTTGTCCATTTGGAGTTTCCAAAGTAAGTCAACAATGTGTTGGTGCTAAGATAAATAATTTCTATGTTGCTGGGAAGAACTTCTATTCCAAGAAAAAAATGAAGTTTTCCAAGATCTCTAGTAGCAAAGGAGTTGTCGAGTGAATGAACTACCTCTTGTAGATGACTAGGTGTGTTTCCTAGTCATTAACATAGATGAGGAGGTTGGTGATAACATTATGCTGGTGGTAGATAAATAAGGAGTCAGTTTTTGAGCTATAGAACCCAACTATGGATAGATAGGATGATAATTTATGAAACCATGCTTGAGGTGTTGCTTGAGTCTATAAAGAGATTTGTGAAACTGACATGCATGGGTTGGATTGTTTGGATCAACAAAGCCTGGTGGTTGAATTATGTAGACTTCTTCATCTAAAAAGCCATGAAGAATGACATCTTGAACGTCTAGTTGCCTTAAAGTCTAGCCACCGCTAATAACAAAAGAGAACTATGCGAATTGTGGTGGGATTCACAATAGGATTAAAGGTATCATGAAGTCAATCCCAAGTTGAAGATGAAAATCCTTGGCGACTAATCAGGCTTTGTACCTATAGATTGTGTCATAAGCATTTCTTTTGATTTTGAAAACTCATTTACAACCACAGTGTTTTTGTCTGATGGAGGAGATACTAAGGACTAGGTGTTGTTGTGTAGATGACTATCAAATTCCTCGGCCATAGCTTTTTTCCAATCTTGAAATTTTAGTGCTTTTGAGTGTGGTGTGGGTTCAATATCAGATGGATTATTTGAAGCAAGGCATAGTGAGGTTTTACTTTATGTATACCATCCATTGATCGTAGGCACATAGGATGTGAATGAGTTTTTGTTGGTAGAGGTTGTCGATATGTAACTGAAGGTAGATCATTTTGGTGTGGAAGAGGGCTGTGTAGTTGGGCTGAAAGACGATATAGAGGTATTTGTAGGTGGAGGTAATGGTTGAGTAGTTGTATCATGCGAGTAGTGCACTACTCCACATGAATTGTCAGAATTTGTGGTGGTTGGTGATCCAATGAGGGAAATTTAAGCATAAGCAAAAATAGTTTCTTCAAAGCAAACATGTCGATTGATGTTTAGTCGGCCAATGTTAAAATCAAAGCATCTATAACCATAATAGTTCGATGGATAACCTAGGAAAATAAACTTAGATGGGCGAAAAACTAGTTTATATCTGTTCATTGTCGAAGATAGGGAAAGCATAAGCACCCAATAGGTTTGAGAAACAAATAGTCCAGTGTTTGTTGAAATAGAGGGTGGATAGGAGTATTGTTATTTATTGAGGTTGATGGTATTTGATTGATCAAATAGACTATAGCCTCAAAGGCAAGGTTCCAAAATAATAATCGTAAGGTGGGATTCAACTATTTGATGGTGGCGGCATTCAACAATGTTGTTTTGTTCATGTGTATATGGGCAAGAGATGCGACATTGGATAACATACTTGTTAAGGTGGGCTATTAGTGCTAGAGATTCTCCTCCTCCATCACTTTGGATAGATAGGAGTTCGGTGTTAAATTGTCACTTGATTGTGTTTTGAAATAATATGATTGTAGAAAGAACATCACATTTGGATTTGAGTGGATAAAACCAAATATATTTAGAGAAGTCGTACATAAATGAGATAAAATCGATAACCACTATGTGAAATTGAATCAGCAGGTTCCCAAGTATCAATATGTATTAAATTTAAGTTGCTATTGCTTATAGTTTTAGTTAGAGGGAGAGCAAGACAATGTGATTTTGCCTCTTGACAGGCTACACAAATGTTAGAAAAAATACTAGAGCATGGAAGTTGAAATTTCTGGGCAATTTGACGAGTCAATCCAACATTGGGATAGCCAAACCTTGAATGCTAGAGTTCTAACGGTCAGCGAGTAGCAGTAAGAACATATGGTGTAGTTCTTGGGAGTTGATAGAGTCCAGCTTCAAGATGGCCGCTGAGCAAGGTTTCCTTGTTGTGGCTTCATGAGAAAATGATTTTTAAAAACCTCAATTGATACATCATTATCTTTAATGAGTTGAGAAATTGATAATAGTGATTTAGATAAAGATGGAACATGGAGAACATTATTTTGGAGAAGTTTAATATTGCAAGAGGAGATTCCAGTATGATGTATATGCAAACTTGAGCCATTGCCTATGGTAACTTAGTCACCTCCTTCTTATGCACGATGAAGGGAAAGAGATGAAAGGTCCGGTGCCATATGATGAGAAGCACAACTATCCACAAAGTAGTTTGATCTGGGAGAATTATGAGTATCAGCATAATAAGCAGTTGCAGGTATTGAAGTATTGTTGTAAGCTGGAGGAAGCTGGCTTCTTTGCCAGAAATATTATCGAACAAAGCAACGTTCTATTGAATGATTGCTGCGACCTCTTCTATGAGGGTAGGAAGAAGCCGCGCCCTTTTTATGAGCACGCCCTCGACCTTGTTGTGGTTTACTGTGAGTATTGTCGGGAGATGAAGATGCAACAATGTTGGCAGAAGGTGAGATGACAATTGTAGAGATAACTGGTACAACAAATTGATGTCATTTTATATGGATTAGAAAGAAACTGGGTAGCTCTAAGTAACGTAAAGGTGTTCCGTGAGTAGTTAAAGTAGTGATAAGATCAGCGAGTTTTGCATTAAGGTCTTGAGATCAAAAGCATTAAAATTTTCAAGAGGAGAGGGCGGCCAATACCGGCAAGATCATTTGAGATAGATTTGGCTTTTTCAAGATATGTGGAAATTGATGAATCCCCTTGTTGAAGTCCATGTAATTGCATTTAAAATTGAAGATTGTGAGCTTAAGATGGATTTTCGTACACCATCTCTTTAGCCACTCATGCTTCTGTTGCTGAAGTGACGCCAACAACTTGACAAAATGCTTCTTCAATTAGAGATGTGTGAATCCATGTAAGGGCCTATTGATCATGCATGAATTGGGAAGTATATTTTGGATTGGGTACTGCAGTGGAGATGATAGTCATGGGTGGTGCAATACTGGTCTGGTCGATGTGTCCAAGAAGACCCTAACTGCTAAATAGTGGTAGAAGGTGAGTTTTCCACAGAAGATAGTTTATAATATTCAGATTGATGGTAAGAAAATGAAAGACACAACCAATGGTTGAGGCAGCAAAAATAGCTTGAGGAACTGATGTAATTTCAAATTGATAAACGTTTTCCATGAGTGCAGAGCAAGGAGAGAGATGTAGCTCATCTTGACTAGTAGCTTATCTTCTTCCTCGGTACCTGATCTTAGTTATATCTTTTGAGGGATGGAGATGTTGGAGAGCGGAGGATGGAAGTTGCACGCTTTCATGAAGGAAGCCGTTAGCAGCTCTATCAACGATGATTCGACGAAGGAAGTGGTGACGATTTGGCGAAGAGAGCTGGTGGGGGTTCTTTTGCTAGCAACAATTTGATGAGGGAATCAGGGATGATTCGATGAATGAAGCCGATGGGGTCTCTGCGATGGTTTAGTGTGCACGCAAGTGGAAGATTAGGGCAAGCTAATTCAGTGCTTTGATACTATGCAAAGAGAGAGAATGGAATTGAAATAATTTCACCCACCATGAATAACCCAGGTATCTATTTATAGATACTAATAATTAATAACAACAATTACTTCTTAACTAACAATGATTAACTACAACAATTACTTTCTAACTAATAACAACACACATTCACTTCTTAATGGTGCGAAGTTTTGATTTTCTCTAGGTTTATACATGAGAAATGTTCATCTTGTATCTGTGTGTTCATCACCATTGGTTGAAAATGGGAGTTGTTGAAAGAGTACTTATATCTGAGGGATTTATATTTTCCATAGCTTTATTATTTAAAAACTGTTTTTGGGAACTAATCCATGTCTCTGAACTGAATTCATTGCCAATCCCTTTATGGCGTTTTGCTGCAGTGAAGACTTTCATTCTAGTTTTATTTTCAAGCTAGTGAAAATGGCCATGTAATGTTCATATATACTGAACCAAACTTTCAAACTATATGTAAGGTTCTATCTGCTCCCTGAAAGCCCTGCTACATTTACCAGTTCTTACTGATTTATTATCTTTTTGGCTGATTGGTTTTGTTCTGCAAAGCATGATACAATACTTTTATTTTAGTTAGACATTTTAGATAACCTTGCAAATCTCACAGCTGAAGAAGAAAATCATGGATCATGAAGTTGAGCGGCAATTGGAAGAGCCTATGGTTCAAGAGGTAAAAGTTGAAGTGGAGAAACTAAAGCAGTCCACACAGGACTATAACAAGCAGCAGGTATTGATGAGGAACCAGGCTAAAGAACTGAAGGACAAGATTGATGCAGCTGATTCAAAGGTTCTTCTGCCAATCCCTTTATTTCGATAAACATATAGGTCAAGGCACGATTTTGTTGTCACATACTAGATTGCAGCTGGAGATATATATTCTTGAACAGGAGCGTCATTGGTTCTTGATGTCATTACTTCCTATGGCATATCTATAGTATTGATTGCTTTGGCTTAGATGAGACTTTATTTGATTAGTTCTTAGTAAGTCTTGTGCTTTGTAGTTGTCTAATTACCGTGCAACTTGTGGGAATTGGATAACTTCTATGTGTAACTGTAACAACTGAAACATTGATGAAGTGTATCCTTGTACACTTATTTTGATTTGCAGCAATTTGATATAACAAAACATAGCATGCATGTTGTGATACTCTTCTAAACCGCAACCAACAAGCTCTAATTAGCTTAGTGAAACATCTGAATTTAACCTTCAACAATTAAGTTGGTTCTCCCCAATAGCAACAAAAGAAAAAGGGAACAAGTCCTTTCTACATGAACATGAGTTTACCATGGAAATAAGAAGGCAGTAGCCAGGAAGTTGTATTTGTTAACTAAAAGATTCAAATCAATAGCCAACATTTGAGGAAATGGAGGAAATTTAGGGCTCAAACCATTACAAATCCTCTTCTTTTTATCTCTTTGTTTATGCTTCATATGCGACACGTCCTTCAAGATATTCTGAGATTAATTTTGTTGCATCTGATAGAAGTATATCCAATGAGATCCCTTTGTGCGTGCATTTTTGCTATAGTTCTTTGGATGAGAATCATGGTGGATTAATAAAACATTGAGATCTTGAAGGAATATTCTAGTAGCAGCAGAATGCAAATTGAGTAGAAAAAAAGATGCATGTATTATAAGTTTAGCCAACTTGCATTAGAAAATTATGTGTTAGACGAGGAGTCTTATAATTATGTTGGAATAGTTTTGTTATATTGTTCTCTTTCCTATTATTTGGTTTCTAATTCTATGTACTTAATACTCCTCATTGAATTTGAATATAATAAATTTTTCTCATTTTCAAGAATGTCAACATGTATTCAAAGCCAATTTCCCTGTGGCCTAATTGTCTCGCTTACCCCATCCATGCCTCCCTATCCTCTTGCACCTCATTTTTGCTCTTTGCTTCAAGATAGTTTTGTTGTCGTGCTTTCTCAACTCTCACACTTGTCGTGCTGGAGCACACAGCCAACTCACGCTCTTGCATTGTATCGCTAAGCTCTAGCATTAGCGCTCTCTCCCACAATGGCTTCGGGCACTTCTTCTTTACTGCTATGGCGGCAAACATTACACCCCACTATCGTCTCCTTTACCACCCCGTTGCCCTCTCAAGATTGCCTCGCCTCTTGTTATAGCTGGCCATCTTCTCTTTTTGTTTTTGGAAAGAAGCATAGATAACCAAAGTGACATGGCAATATAGCTCATTGCCCCTCTGTAGTTGGTAGCTTGCAAAACATTCTTCATATTTTCACTTCAAGTGCCTTCTCATTCTTCTCACAACGCTGTTTGGGGGGTTTGGCTATCATGTGTTCTCTTTGCTTAACATGTGTCTAGTACAACATAGAGTTTGGCGACCACTTATCTACTTAATATGTGCCTTTTGCACCTCAAGTGCAACCATCGAGATACATCACCCTCTTAGGACCATTATCTTTTAGTTATTAAATCCCATTGTACTGAATTTGCCTTCTGTGCCACTAGTTTGGATTTGTTGTTGTTGCACTTTCGAGGATGAATTGGATTATGAATTCAAGTGGTTTTTCATATATGTCTGGTAATGGATAAGTTTTCCTTTCCCTTAATCTGTCATTTCTACCTCCAATTACACTTGCATATGGTTTTCTTTCTCCCTTCAATAGAAAGTAGTCCATTTCTCTTTTATGCTCACTTATATATTGTTCTTTATGTTTTATTAAGTCTGGTGAACTTACTTTTAATTCATAAACTCACACCTATTAACAATTGTTTTGTTGCATTTTCCATCCTCCCACAATTTGTCCCACATTAGTAATTCCTATTTACTTCATCTAGTTTAAAGTTTGTGTGTGAAGCTTGTGATTTCGATAATCATCATAGAGAATGTGTTCTTTTTGTTTCTATGCCTACTTGTTAGGCACCTTTTGACTGAGTACATATGAGCTTGTTTGGTCTCTTTACCATTTTGATCATGCTCAAACAAAATAGTTCTTGATTAAATAATAATAATATTTTATCACATCCTACACAACTTTCAATATAAAAAAATATTTTATTTCATATCTTACATTAATTTCAATCCATCAATCAATTTTAAAAATAAAGCTAATTATTTATATTAAAAATTAGGTAAGATGTGAAATAAAAATGATAGTTTTATTGAAAATGATCGAGAATGTGAAATAAAGTAAAGCTTTTTTATGTTGGAGTTTGTTTAGGATGTGATAAAATTTTATTATTATTATTATTATTATTATTATTATTTTTAATTAATTACTATTTTGATCATGGGTATGACCAAAATGGTTTAGGTACCAAACAATCGCTTAGACAGTTGGGGTAGGACTCTTAACTGCTCATTTGAGATTTTATTATTATTATTATTATTTTTATTAATGGTTACATTAGAATAACCTGATTATATATTTTGAATTGTAAATATGAAGTTCTATATTCTAAATGTTTTATAAGGAAATAAAAGTTCAGTTTTTTACCTCTCTTTAAGTTCTTTGGTCTGATAATACTCTAGAGTATTTCCATTATGCTTTTACTTCTTTTTGCTCTACTAATAAGATCATTTATCAAACAATATTTGTTTACATATTCCAACAAAACAATATTGCTGAGAGCAAGCACTGCTATTTGCTTATTAGTGCTTGTGCCTTGATATTTTAGATGAACAATCCTTGATTGTTTTGGGTTGATGCATTTTTGACTATATATTTTCTATTTAATCACTTTGCCATGATATTTTTAGGGAATGTATCTTCTTTCATTATTTTATACACTCATGTTGTCTCCTCGTGACTCCTAGGGCTTGTTTGGTTGGAGGATGAATTTGGGTAAGGAAAGAGAAAATAATTTATTTTATAGAGTTGATGGGAAAGAAATAGAGGTGTGTAGGATGTGAAATAAAGTTGATTTTAAGGTTGGAATTTGTGTTGGATGTGAAATAAAGTTGATTTTTAAGGTTAATTTGTGTTGGATGTGAAATAAAGTTATTAAAATTTATAATAATTTTAAAATATTATTAAGATATTTTTTTGCCCATTTTTGGGCTCATGCCAAACAAGGCCCTAGGATCTCTGAGTATCTTTATTTTATACACTCATGTTGTCTTGATCTTGAACAAACTATCACTTCGAATTATTCATTGTATCTCTTTGGTAAGCCAATGTTTTAGTTTTGTGATAATTAGGCCTTCATATACATTTTCAACAATCTCGTATTTCATGAAATAACCAACAGATTGTGTTTGACTATTATTTTATTATAGGCGTTGTACTCAAGAAGAAGATTGTCATACCTCATATTAGCTCCATGGAGCTGTTTGTTAATGTTCATTTGAAATCCTTGGTTTTCTTATGTTTTATGACTCTTTGTAATTATGAAGCACGAATATCTCTAAAAGTCACACTGTCTGTGTCGAACACACGGACATAGGGGGATATGATGTCGCATATACGATATGGTGTATCCTAATAAAATAAGATTAAAAAAAAAGATATTTCTTGGACACACAAAGGTTTTTTAAAATATTTTAGGATACTTCTAAAATATTTCCAGGATAATTCTAAGATGCAAGACACTTTTGAGACACTTTCACGATATTTTTGAATGTAGTACGCTTTTGAGATATTTTGCGAATATTTTTGGGATAATTCAAATATTTTTGAAATGTATGACACTTTTAAGACACTTTTAAATTGCAGAACATTTGTACAATACTTTTAGGATACTTTCGGGACATCTAAAGAATAGAATTGAATATGTTTAATATTAATTTTAAAGTTATTTATTAATATTATATGTTTTATTAAAACTGAAATTTATGGACACTTTTACCTTTTATTTATTTATTTATTAATATTTAAATTTTTTGTTATTGTTAAGATTTTATCTAATAAAACTGAAAACATATCTCTTCTTATTATGAAACATTTATTTAATATAAGTCAAAAATCTAATCTAATAAAATAAAATAAATTTTTTTTCTTTCTTACTATCCTTGAGCCTTACGAAAACAAATCAATAGCAAAAAGCTATGAAGTATGGACACTTTAAAAAATTATGTTGTGTTTGTGTCGGACAATAAGACACGGGGGGACACGCAAGGGCATGTGGAGACGCTGTGTCAGATACGTCATGTGGTATGTTCTAATAAAATAACATTAAAGAAATTAAAAAAGACTTCTTAGATACATGAGGATACTTTGGGACAATGTAGGACGTTTTTAAGACCATTTCATGATATTTATGCAATGCAGGACACTTCTAAGACGCTTCTAAGACAGTTCTGAGATGAATGATATTTTTGAGACATGAAATTTTTATGGCACATATGAAATAAAATTGGATCTATTTAATATTAATATTATTTTTTAATAATATTAAAACATAAAACTAAAATTTATGGACACATTTACCTCTGCTTTGTTCTTTTTATTAAGATTTTAAATTTTTTATTATTGTTAAAATCTTATCTAATAAAACTAAAAATTTATATTTTATAATTATTAAAATTTTATTTAATATAAGCCAAAATTTTAAGCTAATCAAACTAAATCAAATTTCTTTCTCCTTGTTGCTCTAAAATCTCACGAAAGTGATTCAAACGCAAAATGTTTAGAACTCTAGTTTTACCTTTATTTTTCTCTCATCCATAATGTTGATAGCTTTTACCTTTTTTTATTGTCGTGCTCATCGTGGTTGTTCTGGCAAGCAAATTTGTATTCTCTTGTTCTTCCAGTCACTTTGCAAAGTGAAGCCTAAATTTATTTTTCAAATCTTTTCAATGCTAACGACATCTCTTCTCAAGTTCTCAGCTCATTCCTATTTGACTTTTGTGTTATTTACAAGTTGTTTATAATTAAAAATTAAGTTTATATATATTTTATGTATTTTTTTAATGTATGAATTATTAATTTTATTATTGTATTTGATGTGCTATGCTTTCTTCTTGTCCTATATTTTGAAAAAACATTGTCTGTGCTTCATAGGCAAAGAGTTTGGAAACTTTAGCTCCAACTTTATCCCCTCATCCTCAATGCCAACAACTTTTACCTCCTTCTTTTAAGTATGAATTTGTTAACTTATTATTATTATATTTAACGTGTTGTGCCAAGTCCGTGTCTTATATTTTAGAAAATTGTGTCTCTGTATGGATCATGTTCATATATTTTCGTGTCATGTCCATGCTTCAAGCTTTGTAATAAAGAGTTATATGACATTTATTTTTACTTGATGGGAGTGATGAGTAGTCTTATACTTACGATGAATAGTTATATTATTTGTTATTTATTTCTATTATGTATCTCACTATTTATAGTTGGTACGACAATCCCTTCATTGCTTAGAATCATTGTTTCTTATCTTCAATAAGATGGATCAATAGTCTTATCATGCGAGAGCTTTGGATTCCTTGGGTTCCGTCACTAATGATAATTAGAACATGCAGGAGGATTTTAATCATAAAAATAAGACAAAATGGTTGAATGGAGTGATATGATAGTTCTATGCAATGTGAATATGGCCTTCAAGTTGTCACACTTGTGGATGAGACTACTATTGGAGCAAATATGATGCATGAAATTGATTGTTGGGTAATCAATTGACTAAATACCCATAATAGTGTAGTTGAGATGCGGATGCTCAAATTTATCAATGATTACATAAGGGTGTACCACATTAGGAATGATTATATCAAGGAGAGGTTTTGCATGGCACCCAACATTTATGACAAGATAAGGGAAGGACTTGTGTGGTTGTTTTTCATTTCAATCATCAACCTTTAGATTCCCTTGTGCATAAATGTGATAAGGTCCTAGTGATGATAATAAAGAGAGGGATTGCATGATTTTGATATAGTCATTTAAAATGAACTTGAATCACTGACACTAATGGGTTTGTTTAAGTAGAGCTGAATAGTGAAGATAAACCCATATAGTTGTCCACAACTAGTTCGGGGAAAGGCTTTGTTGAAATAGTATTTCCATTATCATAACAAAGAACTTTGCTTTAAAAAAAAGAACTTTGCTTAAGAAAATAATAGAAAAAAAGGGCTAATTGCAGTTCTTCTCAAAATGCATTAAATTTTTGTACTGTATGCAGCAAGTTGTGTGGTCCTATATAGTATCTTGCTCTCTAGCTTGTCCTCTATGTGTTTGAATTCCTTTTTTTGTAATGCAGACATCTTACTGTTCAGCATTGTTAGTTTTTTTTGTGCCTAAAATTAAATTTCTAATGGCTTGAAGTTTATTCTCTTTTATTTTATTTCTGTGATATTGATGATATATCTTGATAGTTATAAGATTACAATTGCCTCTATTCTCTGATAAATTTTTCTTGGTAGATCTCACAAGTGGACTTCGAGTTATTGAAAAAAGCCCAAGCCAAGTCTGAACTGTTGTCTGAAATAGTTCAATCTCCAGAAAAGTTACAGGTGAAATACTCTAATGCAGATCTTTCAAATTAATTACTTTATTCCGTTCATTGTATTCTACATTATATGAATGAAAAGCTAGATTTATGACTTAGAAAGCTGAGGTTGGTTTTCCATTACATTGAACTCAGACATTCTTTCTCATGTTACGAGTGAGGTGTCAATTTTATTGAAGAGAAATGTGGCGACCTGCTAACCACCCAATTAATTCACATATATGTAGAGGAAAAAGGTAGAGGGTAACGACAGAAAATATATTAAAAATAAGTCAAGCATACCAAATAGTCTGAATGCTACTACAAAAGTTTACAACTATGAATTAGAACAAAAACAAATAACTAGAAGGGATAGCAAAAGTCTAGAAATTTAGAAATAAATAAACAGTCTTTCTTTTTCTCTAAACATAAGTAAAAAGCTAATTCTTTTTCTGATTGGCGTTTTGCCTATTTTTGTGATTTTGTGTACTAATACCTGCCACGTTAGTGACAGGAGTTTATGAGACAAACTCGTAGGTTGTATATTAACAAAACTTTTAAATAAAAAGATTCAATGGTAATTATTGTATAAGTATTGCAACAGTGTACAATAATAATATAATAATTATAGAGTAATAACAAGTATAACATGATCATTGAGTAATTGAATAGGTTCAGCATGCATAGCATAACACAATCGATACAAGTAAGATAAAGAACAATTATTCAGTATCGGCATGTAAAATATCCAATTGTGTTTTATTCATTTTCTTATCTTTTAAGCTCGTGATTTCTCGTACTATGGCTCGGCTACCTTTTATACTTTTTGGGATCGTTATTTTTGGCCTCGTAGGCTATAACTCATAATAGCTAAAATGTGCGGTCCTTAATTAATTTTGGGGGTTTTCACAAATGATAATGGACGCCGTCGCTCCTGAATGTCATATGCTCGAACTAAGGCAGGTGTGTAATCCCAAAAAAATTAAATTTAACTTTTAATTTATTGTTGCTTTAAAATCTTAATTACAAATTTAATCACATCACAAGTTCGTACATTTACTTTAATAGCATATTATCTCTTTGACTGTAACAAAATGTCTGTATACTTGCCCTTTCGTAAGTGACACAATCACAAGTCAATATATTCTTATCGAATGTGACAAGTTTGTATACTTGTCTTCCTCGTAGGTGTCACAATTGATAATAAATAATTATATGTTTGCTATTAAATAATTATAACTCAACTAAAATTTTAACTAGAATTTGAAGCACGCATATGAATTACAACCCTATCATGTTTAATCAAATCAATTGAAATTCTTGCATCCAGCTGATCAGGTGAAGGGTTTGAATGAAGCATGTGGTATTAATCCAATAATTTAAATATATTTCCTTTTGTTTCGACATTCGTAAGCCTATTATGTGAATCATTGATTAAGTAATAATGCCATAGTTCTTGCTTTTATTGAAAATCATAAAACAAACTATGGTTTCATGCTAACAGCAGGTCACCAGCAAAATTCCTAAAATATTCAATACTTAATAAAGATTAATATATGAATTATTATCAATTTTACTTTATTTTTCTATAATAATAAGCACGATATACAACAACATAATAAACTCTAAACTTTAGATTAGTAGAAAGTTAAATATCAGTTCATTTCTTTTGTATATATATATATTCATGAATTTTATGGTAATTTTATATGAAATAAAAAAATAAACAATTCTAATCCATAGCATAGCATATTCATAAAACAATTGACACAGAAACTTATTAGCATGCTTAGATTCAAAAATATCACATGAATTCGTGGTAACATTGAGAAATTATATTTGATTTATCGAAATACGCAATTTGTTTCAAAATTTAATTTATATGAGCTAAATTAGGGCACAACCTACCTTGAGTTCACTATTCTCTTGGTTTTTCTCGAATTCTATTGATAAAGGATTGCTCGAAATGAAGAGATCTGAATCTAGGTTGTAGGATGTTGAGAACGCAAAGAATCAGAGAATAATCAATGATTTGAAGGAGATCCGGGCTTTTGTTCTTCTCCCTGTGCATCTCTCTTTTTCTCTTTCTCCTCTTTCTAGTTGCTGGTTATGAGAGAAAGAGGGAAGAGATAAATCGTTGTTTTTCGGAGTAAAATTTAATTTCTCCTAAATAACTCCTACTGGGAGCAATTCCATAATTGTTTTCCGATGAATTTAAGGGAACAGTTATAAGAATTAAATGAGGATAAGTTTAATTTAGATTTTAAATATTAATCTGGTCTACCCAATTCAAATTTCTCCTTTTTAAATTTAAATTCAACCTAAATAAATAAATAATTTAGATAATCATAACATTAATGAAAATAAATTTTTGTTTTTATTTTACCAGAGCGTCACAAGAAATTTAATCTTTTTACTCATACATCATTGTTTTAGTACTTCATATGTAGTACGTGAAGATACCCTCATCTTCTTTGATAATTATGCCTATAAAATTAAAATTAATGATTGGTGGTTTAGGATGATGAAATTGTAGATTTTTTGGACAAGTATTACTTGCAAGATGATGAGATAAGTGTAATAATAATAATAATTATTATTATTAATTATTATTATAATAGTAGTAGTAGTAATAATGATTGAATCTAAAAGTATGTTAGTCACTATAAGATATGTATCAATTAATGGGGTTATCTTGATAATCATGCACTATGATGTTGGATGATGCATATTTTTTCTGTTATTTTAATTTATTATTTATTGTTTGTCATGGTTAAATTTGCGCAGTCATTTTCATTTATTTGTGTTAGTTATTTAGGGAAATAGAGTTTGTAATTGAACATTTAAATTTGATGATGATTAATGAAGTTGGAGTTGAGCTTGAATTCAAGTGTGTGATTTTGGAATGATTCAATATCTTGGAAGAGAAGTGTGTAGGACCTTAAGTCTGAGTTTTTGAAACTCTTGTTATTATAAGAGAGAAAAAAAAACTTTTGAAAAACATAGCCACTACCTTCATTTTCAAAGCAAAGTTCACAATTTCAGTCATCAATAATGACTATTTCACATGCAATCTCTATACCAAAATTCTCGATGCCACCATGAGTCCATCCGTTGCAATTCGATGCTAAAAGTGGTTCCACAATGTCTTACATACAAATGCCTTTTGTCATTTTAGACCATACACATACAATGCTTGTGTCACATGATCCCTCAATCTTCTATGTTGGTGAAGACAACATGCTAGCTTGTATTTGATTACTTCTAGATTTGCTCGATCCTAATTATAGATTTAGATTTGAGTTGATTTGGAATGATATGATGCTGATTAGCTGATTGATATCAATTAAAGAATTAGAGCCGACTTGAAAGAATAGTAATTCGTCATATTTCTTCTATTAAATATTTTCTATTTAGCTGATTGTATTTGAAAATATATTTTCTGCGTTTAGTTTTTTTTCTTTGTTGTCATATTTTGGAATGTTTATGAATAGGGATCACCTTGTATTGTACAGGAGCTTGTTATTGTTAAATAAAATAGTTTTTGAGTTCTTTCAAAGCCTAGATTCGGGTTAAGGATATCTTAAATAGGGAATTGTGAGGGGTTAGCCTTTGGTGAGAATCTTAAAAAAAGCTTAGTTATCTTTTATTTAAGAAAAAGTCTCCTCCCTTTTTCTTCTCTGTCGAGCCACCTGACTATCTCTGCACACTCACCCGCCTTCGACGCTCAACCGCCTCTTGCCTCCGATGTTCCCTAGCCTTTGACACTCGCCGGCCTTCGATGCTTGTTGGCCTCCGATGCTTGCTAGCTTCTAATACTCGGCCGCCTCCAGCACCTCTCATATGATACTCAGCTTCCCTGTGGTCAAACACTTGGCTCACCTTCACGACAACTTTCTCATGCGCCTGCGAGCTTGCACGTCGTTCGCACTAGTGAGCCTGCGACATTGTGTGCCCCAGCGCTGTTCGTGCCCGTGAACTCGTGGCTTCTACCCGGCATGACTCGCACACGCTTGCGTGACTTGTTCCCGCACCCATTCATTCCCTCGTAGTGAACCCGAGCCAGCCTTCTGTGCCAGTTCCTTTCTTCACTTCGGTCAGGCCAAGGAATAACTATAACGGGATACCTTGAACTTTTAAGCTGAGATTAAATTATTTTTTGAACAAAATTAATTTGATCATTCAATCTCAATATAAAATTATTTGCTCTACTTGGATTATTTATTTAGCTCAATTATATGACTATAAACCTAAATTTGAGCGAAAATTACTGTTGAAATTTATTTGTGAGATATATGTTCTAATTTCTATTCCTTGCATTTGATCTATTGAATTTAAGTTGACTGTCGTAATCTAATTAATAAAATTTTATTTATCTCGATCCAAGACAACGATTATAAATTCAAATTAGCTTGATGATATATTTATAAAATATTATAAAAAATTACATGATTGCCACTCTAAAATGATATTTAGATATAATCTAAAATGCTAACCCAATTGCAATAGTGAGAGGTGAGGTTGGATTTATTTTCTATTATCATTTTTAATATAGTGATATTGATCCATACAAATAAGAACAATTTAGTGTAATGTTATAACATAGATATCTAGATGACAAGAACATGATAGCATTGAATTGAATAGTTCATAGTATAATTTGCGGGATTTTAAATTTTTTAAATTTTTTTGTAGTTATTGCTTGAAAATTCTTATGTTTATTTGAGATATTATATCATCAAGCTTATTGATTTTCAGTTATCATTTTGCATTTGCTTCCATCCCGCCACGAATTAGTCAGATTGCAACCAAATTAAGATTTTTTTTGTTTATCCTTTAACATGTCATTTTGATCTTTTAGAATTTTTTTTTTTTTATATTTGCATCATTTATATAACATGTTGTATGCCCATTAAGTGTATTTTTTATCACGTATATTCTGCTTTTGCAAATGCATATTTCCATGTTCCATACCGACAATGAGATTTGCTTATCATGACAATGTAGACTATTGTATCTCAACCTATTAATATGATAATGATTTACTGCGGAAAAATAAATCAAGTTGAAAACGATAGGGCGTATTGACACCATTGTACGAACATATATTATAATATTAAAGTATATGCAAATAAAAGTATAAGCTAGTAGTAGGCAAGGCGTATGAACAATATAAGATCAAATATCTACAATCAAATCAAACTAAGTTATATACAAGAATTCTCACAAAAAACTATCCTCAATAGTGGGACCTTAGTATACTGAAAGAACTCTGTCACTCTCCCTTCTATATAGTGGCATTAGTGGGTAATGTCTTATGATTCAGAACTTTTTAACCACTCATATTCATTCCCTGTCTTTCTCTCTCTAGATTTCCACTTAGAGAGTCTCTCTTTGGGGTGACTTTGGTAGTAGTGCTCTGGTAGTGGTGTTTCTGCGATGGTTCTAGTGGTGGTACTCTAGTGAGCGAGGTTGAGGGGATTTATTTTAGTTTCTGGTGGTTTTCGAACTTTGTGTTAGGTGACATAGTATTGCCGGAGTGATTCTTAGCATCTGTGGTGTTGCGGCTCTGGTGGTGGTTAGCTTGTTTTTTGTTTTTGGCGTATTTTGCTTTGGTTTCATACTCATTTTACTGTACGTGATTACATGGTTCGGGTGATCTTTTTGTAGTCGTTTAGGCCATTTGGCAGCAACGAAAGCTCTTCTTGGTGTTCTCTGCATTTTATCGGTGGCGTTGAGTGGATAAGACAATCTTCTCACTCCTTGGTCACTTTTGGAGGGAGCAGATGACTGATGATAGAGTATTTCTTTTTGCTTTGGTGGTTTCTAGGATTTAGGCATTCATTCTTGTTGTTTGGGAAGGTTTTTTAGACTTTTTAGCTGTGGTTTTCGTTCTCTGGCGATCTGCAACTTCTCTGGCAAAGTGTGAACAGAGAAAACGATTATTATCTCTCGATTGCTTTCGGAGGGCTGCAGTACAGTATTTGAGGTTCTGTAATTAAATAGTTCACAACTCTGTGTTTCCGTCCTGGCTTCCCATCATCTCAGAACTGTCATCATCTCAGAACTGTTATTGATGGTAAGCAAATTAACTTTTAATGTAATTTAAATGTTTATATGGACTGGTTGGCTGTAACATCCAGGATTCTGCTTAGTTAAAACATAAATTATAAGTACCCACTTATATATTGGCACAAAGTTCCACTTCATCTTCTTGGCTCTTCTTAAGTATGATGTTTCCAATTCCTGTTCGGAACTTCATAATCTTGTAGGTTATTTTGCCTCAGTCATAATGTACGTATGTTTCCTTGTCAGATGCATTACATATTGTACGCTTTTTTCTGCATTCCCCACCATACCTTATAGAAGTTTCTTGACTACAAACAGTTTATTGGCCCTCTACTATGTGATCAAATTGGGATATTTATCTTTTGAACTCCAAAAATCTTTTATCTTGCCTTTTAATCTTGACAAAGGCAAAATCCATCACATTTTGTTCTCTAAATGCTCTAAAACTGGTTATATGGCTCTACTTCTAGCTTGTGAAGTGAACATTAATTTAATTGGCCGATAAGTCTGTGCATGGTTAACTTGATTTTCCTTTGTTCTGTGCCTTTCTTCTCATAATAAACCTGACGCAGATTAATTTATTTTTAATCTTTCTATACTAGTATTCCATTTTACGAATGAATAAGTTGTTTGATATTTAAGTTGTTTTGATAAAGAGGGGTCTTGAGGAGAAGAGGAAGAAGCTTGCTGAGGTGAAAAACACTGAGAGGATAGCTATGCAGAATTATCAAGAAAAAACAACCACTATGGATGTTTACTTGAAGGTAATTAAGTTTTTTTCCCTAGTTCAACTTATTGCACGTTCCCAAGTTTTGTTTTTCCCTAGTTCAACCTATTAAATTCTTTTGATTCTTTAGGGTAATTCTTGGAGTTAACAAAATTGTTCAAAGCTAATGTACGCTTGGTTAATTTTTATTCATTAGATAATTATCACATTGATGCTTAATATTACATTTTGAACTGGCTTACCTTGTCTGTACCTTGCTTATTAATTAGGTGTACTTGCGGCATGCATAGTTCTGTACTCACGTGGCAGGATGATAAAACTTTGCTTGGATCTGGTAATTGTACTACATAATAAAACTGTGCCTAAACTTGAAAAAATTTAGAAAACTTGAAGAGCTTAGACTTTGTAATTAGGTTCTTGCATAAGATGCAGTGGAAGCAATAGTTATCGCTTAGAAGTTCTATATGTAAACCTGCATTACTGTACAGTTTTTTTCCTGGTTCAGTTCAATGAGGTCTATACCTTGAGCCAAAAACTGCCTTGGCTCTGCAAACATAGGCAAGTGCTGGCCCTTCATTCATCTACCTCAGCCTTTACAGCTTGTAGGGTTGTAAGTTAATCACACATTTCACAAGCTACTCCTTGCTATGCCTCAATAAGATCTTGTTTACATTCATTTGGTAAGCTTAGAAAAAAGGCTTGAGCAGCTCTCTAAATAATCGAACTGTGAATGCAAAGGTTTTAACTAGTATAGGTTTGGCTCCTTTGTGGTCATCAATAAAATAATTTGTCTGTGAACATTCTTGTTAAGGCTTGATAACATGCTCGATACAATACATACTTGTATATACATATTTTCATGTCTAAAAAAGACATTATGATGATTTGCTACTATAATGTCATAGAATTGAATTGCGTTTTGTGCTTACGATATTCAATATGTAGTTTTTTTTATATATTCAATATCTAGTTCCTATATATATTATAAGAGAATGTGGTTGATATTTTTACTTTTAGTACCAAATTATATGAAATTATCCATTTATTAGACAAAATATTGTTAGCTTTTTGTCTATGTTTATTAAATATAATAAGTAGAAAATCAAACCAAAGTTTATTATCGTTTGACGATTAAGGCTTGTGATCAAGAGCTCGATAAGAAATTAAATAAACAAGCTTGGACAAACTTTTTGAAGATCGATTTATGTTTGACCTTGAGCTTAATAAAAATAAATGATTGATCTTGAACCAAGTAACTATTTCCTATCTACAATCTCCAATTTCGTAGCATATGAATCATAAACCTGAAAATACCAAAACGTCATGATGAGGTTGGTTCATTCTTCTAATATTTTTTATTATTGCATTTTCAAAAAAGTTCTAATAATAACTTTTAAGGATTAACGGATTGCTGAACTTATAGTTAGTGAAAGATTACTTGCATTATTGAGCTGTAAATTGTTAAACAGAGTAGTACATTATAGTTGAAATACGTAAGAATGAATATTCACTAGTTACTCCTTGTAGATGCTTAAGTTTCATCTTTCATTTCTACCATTGTTACTCTAATCAGAATCCTGCCACAACTATTTTTAGTCTAGTTTTTCATCCCTCTTTTGGCATATTACTCTATATGGATGTTTGTTACTTGTGATTATTCTTTTATGAAGTTTCATGATGTAGCTTCAAAAGAATCAATATTTTTTTAGCTTGCTTCATAATCACTTGTTTTCTCTTGCTCTTTAATCCATTCATTTTTTCAATTTAATACATTTTAGGCAATAGTTACACAAATTCTCAATGGACTTTCCAATTCAAGCTTAATTTTCACTTGTTTTTTTTTGCAGTCAGCAGTAGATATTCCAATGATGGTGTAGATGATCCACCAACTATTTCGTTTTAGTACATGTCTTCATAGTAGTGTTTTCACATAATAGACAAATGCAAGAAGTTAGTCTAAAACACTAGGATAAGGCTAGGAACTTGAAATATAAGCACTCTAACAGGAAGTTAATGAGGTTGGAAGGTATTATGATTTTTAGGTGGTAAAAAAAATTGATAGTTTAGGCTTCAAGCTTTAGTACTTAGGCAAGGATTGACTTAGGAATGGATTTGGCATAATTCTTGATAAGAGTTTAAAAGATGATGTAGTGAAAGTCAAATGAAATGTGGATAGAATTATATAGTTTTAAAAATTGTAGGCAGTGAAATGACTATTAATATTGTAAGTGTGTATGCCTTCAAGTAGGTTTGAATGCATGTATAAAGACAAATTTACTATAATGATTTAAAATAATTGTTGATATAAGAGATAGTTAATACAAGAGACAAAAGAAAAAATATTTATTTGAGGAGATCTAAATGAATATGTTAAAAGTACTATCAAGGAATTTAATAGCATTCATGAAGGTCAAAAGGTATGATTTTGTGGAGAATAGTGGGGAAAGTAGAACTATTTTGGAGTTTTTCTTATCTTATAGTTTTATAATTGTTAATGATGACACGTGTTCGAAGAGAGCGTGAAATGATTGCCGGGTGATGTCCCAATAAGGGAATTACTAGAGCAATGTGTAGCTCCTGGCTAGCTTCTAGGCGAAATATGAGTAGGGGAGTGGAATAAGAATGAATCATATTGTATTAGAAAGGAATGAGAGTTTCTGAGTTGTATAAGTAAATAATGTAATCCTATATGATAGGGATGCTATTTGAGGTAAAACCTTGATGTTAATAATATAAAACTCTGTGGTTAAGCGTATTTGAGCAAGAGTAGTATTGGGATGTGTGACCTTCTGGGAAGTACTAAGGTCATGCAGTTCCCTTAAATTAAAGCAGATAATATCTGTCTATTTGAACTATAAGGTGTTACATTTTGTTTAAGAAAAGGATGAGCATATTATCATTTATAAGATTAAATTTTCAAGAACATAAATTGATTATTTTCTCATAAAAAAATGAGTTTATTTGGATTATAAAGATTATAAGATAAGTGAAACTTATTTAACCAATATTGATTAATAGTTTTAGAATTCAAGATGGAGAGCTGGAGAAAAAAATAATAAGCCGAAACAGTGTTCTCAAATTCAATAGAATTTAAAGAATGTGTTGAAAGAATCTAATAGAGAAATACACATATTGGGTGGAATTTAAAGAATTTGATTGGAGAGTTCGAGAACTTAGGTAGTGGGATATTGAGTGGGAAACTAAGCTTATGTGGCTGGTAGTTATTCATTGTATCTTTAATGTGGTGAAGGATGTGTAGGAGAATCTAAAGGAAATTCTTCAAACAATAAAGTTGCTTGGTGTTGAAAACAAGAAGTGCAAGAAAAGTTTTTTTTGTTAAATTAAAATCTATTATCTACAATCCGCTTCTCCTCTCCCCTTTTTGGATCTCGGCCCTCTTTCTTTAATGTTTACAAGAAGTGCAGGAAAGGATTAAAAGAAAGAAGATTTGTTGTAAAGATACGTATAAATGTAAGAATAAAAAGAATTGATATATATATAGTTGCCAGATGAGAGTCAAAAAATATAACTTTAGAGAATCTATATAAGAAACTGGACATTAAAAAAGAAAAATACACATATAATCTTCTTTAGATATGAGATAAAAAAATTAAAGACTGATCTCAAGTAAAATACATTAAACATAAGGATTAGAATGCATTTTTCAATTAAGAAGATATTTAATAAAGGTAAATAAGCGATTTTTATAAGCTTTTCAACTAGATTAATTTAACCAAGAATTCAGAAAGAAAATTGAATTTGCTTTTACATTTGATGTATTAGTATACTTGAAGTTTGAGAGGCTTTAAATTAAATAAAATGTAGAAAAGAAGTAAGGCCAATGACATTCTAACAAATATTTAAAAATGCATGAGAGATGCAGTTAATTGGCTCTTTAAGTCCTTTAATATTATTTTAAAAACTAAAATAATGTCAAATAAATGGAGAAAAAAGTATATTGATACATATTTATAGGAATAAAAGTGATGTACATGATTATGTCAGCTATAAAGGATTAAATTAATGAGTCATACTTTAAAATTTTGAAAGAGAGTGATCGAGTATAGATTATATCATGATACTAAGGTATTACAGAATCAATTCCATTTTATGCTAGATAGTTTGACTATAGAAGTCATTCATTTGTTGAAAGGTTTAGTGGACAAGTTTAGGGAGAGAAATGATGATTTATGTTTGGTTTTTATCAATTTAAAAAAGGCTTATTTTACAGTCCCAAGGAAAGTGTTATGGAGAACTTTGGAAAAGAACAGAGTTTGTATTACTTACATTCAAATTGTTAAATACATGTATATGTTCGAATATAAAGGAGTTTGACTAAAGATTTCTCTAGTATAGTTCGATTATACCATGACTTAGCTTTAAGTTTATATTGTTTACAGTGGTTATGGAGATTGTGACTGGACACATTAAAAAAAAGTGCTTTAGTGTATGCTTCTTATGGGTAATGTTCTTTTTATTGATGAGATTAGAGATGCGAAGCGAAGCTCGAGTTATAGAGAAATGTCGTAGAGTCAGTTTTTGTTTTAATAAATCTAAAATTAAATATATGGGGTGCAAATTTGTGAAGATAAATGCACTTGTATTGAGGAGGTGACAATTGATAATTAAGTTATGAGGAAGAGTGGATGGTTTAGATACTTAGGATTAATGACACAAAATGACGGTGAATAGATAATATTATTATTAGTAAGATTCAAACATGATGAATTAAGTAGTGGAATATATCTGGAACGTTATTTGATAGAAAAATCTCAGTCAAGCTTAAAAGTAAGTTTTATATGACAATAAAAAGATAAGTGATGTTATGTGATGTTGAATGTAAGCCTACAAAACAGAAACGTATAAATAAAATATTTCTGAGATAAGGATCTAAAGTGGATGAGTGTGTATACATGAAAAGATATGATGACAAGTGAGTACATTCACGAAAAGGTTAGATGAGTCTCAATTGAAGATATGCTTAGAAAGAGTCAATTCAGATGGTTTGGACATAAAATTAAAGGCCAATTAGAAGATCCAATAAGGAGAGTTAGATTATTAAATCTTACCCACATAAAAATTGAAAAGGAAGATAAAAAGACATAGCAAAATACTATAGGGAATGACTTTGCATAATTGGAGCTAAATAAGGAGTTGTTATTTGATATGATGTAATGGAAACAACGGATTTATGTAATTAATCTCTTCTAGTTGGATAAAAGGTTTTGTTGTTGTTGTACATTTGTCTTCATAGTCAAACCAAGTATTTTCAAACTATTATACCCTTGAGCAGGCTTAGTCTTTCCCCCAATCCATTGTTATCTTGATCCCTCAAGAACTGATGGTGATCTTTGCTTGTGCCCTACTTCATCGAGTTCGCATCTAGGTGGAAGGAAATAGCTGTATTCTTTTCTGGATCATGCCCAAAACAATGCCAAACCATGGTGATTTGGGCAATTTCCCCACCCCTAATGTATGTGTCCTCTCATATGAAAACACACATTAATATATTTATGAGTCCTCACTATATAACTAGTCAAGTAAAATAAGTGAAGAAAACTAGTTAGTGAACAAATAAAGTTAAGATAACTAGAGGTCCGAGTTGAGCCCATCAGTGTTATTGTCGGTGAAGATACATCATATATGCTCCTCATCATTCACTCTCTTAGTTTTTTTATTCTTCTTTCAAACCTAAGGTTCCTTTGGTGTATTTAACCATTCTGTCCAAAGGTGTTTTTTCCATTCTCAGGATCGACTTGTTCAGCCTAATAATTGTTATTTTTTTCTGATCACATCTCTTTTGGAGAAGATTAGGTTTGGAATTATACAGTATCACTAATTATAACATTTGAGTAACAATTTCATTTAATTACTGATAAAAAAAACAATTTCATTTAATTATAATTATATGTATAAAAGCAGTTCTTGTAGTTTTCTTGATCTAAAATGAGGTGCATATTTTAACTTATTCTTTATTTGCTTATGTTTCAATCATTTTGTGTTGCAGGCTTCTGAAAAATTGTCAAAGCTCTCATCCAGAATACACGCTATGCAGGAACAAGTATGCTTAACGTTTACATTAAAAAAAGAAACGTTTAATTCTTTCAGTTTACAATGTCTCCTACTTAAAAATCGGTGGACTCATTTATGATGAATTTTCTGTCCTACTTTCCATTGTGCTCCAATCATGTGGCATTGGAAAAATAGAAAGCTATGTAGCGTGAAAGGGATGTTTTTTTGGGTAATCAAGTGAAATGTTATGTTTGGCAGATTATTTGTTGGTTTAGGTGAGGACTGGGAGAAGTTTTTTTTATTTCATCATATATTAACGCTCCTGGTTTTTTTCTTTCACTGCATTGAGCAGATATACATCTAAATGTTTGTATCGTTTGTATGAGAGAATATTGCAAAAGACCCAGTTGTTCTGTTTGATTAATTTGAAATGTTTTGTTTGTTTTTTTGGATGTAATATTTTTCAAAGAAGCAACACCAGATGTAGCTGGAATTAGAAGTTATTTAGATGGGTAATAGTTTGTGTTCTTATTCCATCATTCAGATTAAATCGGCCAAATCTTATAATAAAGGCTTTCCCATTAAGGCTATTTTATTGGTTCTTTTCAGCTAAATTCAGCTAAAAATATAGAGAAGGACGTCAAGGCTTTGAAGGTCAAGCTGAGTGATGATTCCGTTTCAGATATGTCCATTGAAGCAAAAATGGCTGATTTACTTGGGAAAGGTGCTTCTTAAACTAGTTGATTAATTCTTGTTTTATTTCTTTCCACAGGCTATTTTACCACATTTACTCCTTTTTATTTAACTAGTTGATGTGCACGTGCATTGCACTTACTTTTTAGAGAAATATATTAGTAATTATTGTTATAAATATATATCATGAAAATATATTTAGGTTAAGATCAAGAGAAATTAGGAGATCATGTTATAATTTTTATTTTAAAGAATTAGGATTTAAGACTAAGGCTAATAGAGATTAGGGCTTTGGACCCAATACCAAGTATAAAAAAAATCTGGGAACTAAATTATAATTTTATTGTAAGAAATTAGGATTTAATATAAAGTCTAAGAGAAATCGAGAATTAAATTATACTTTTTAAGGATCTATGACTAAGATTAAGAATGCTTGGTGACCAAATAGTTATTTTGTTATAATAAATTAAGATCTAAGACCAAGATTAACAGAAATCAGATAATCAAATTATAATTTCTTAGGATTGAAGATCAAAATTAAGAAAAATTGCGAGACTAAATTGTAATTTTGTAAGACATAGGATGAAGTTTAAGAAAAAGCGGAGGACCATATTATAATTTTTGTTGTAAGGGTTTGGGGCCTAAGACTAAGACCAATAGTGAGAGAAATTGAGAGATAAAATTATAATTTTTGTTGTAAGAAATTATGATTTAGGATCAAAACTAAGACAAATTGGGGACCAAATTATAATTTAGTAATCAAGGCTAAATTATAAAATTGGGGACTAAATCATACTAAATTATATTCAGAATCAAGGGTAAATTTTATAAAACTGTAGTAAGACCAGCGATGATATATGGTCTGAATGTTGGTCTGCAAAGAGGAAACATATAAATAAAATAAATATTGCAGAAATGAGGATGCTAAGGTGGATGTTTGGATATACACGAAAGGATAGAATGGGAAATGAATATATCCGAAAGAAAGTTGGTGTTGCACCAATTGAGGATAAACTTAGAGAAAGTCGGCTTAGATAGTTTGGACACCTTAATCGTAGGCCGATTGAAGCTCCAGTTAAAAAAATTGAGTTATTGGTTTTTGTCCATGTACAAAGAGGAAGATGGAGACCAAAGAAGACATGACAAGAAACTATAAGGAGTGATCTTAGTTACTTAGACTTAGATAAGAATTTTGTACTGATAGAGCGCAATGGAAACAAAGAATTCATATAGCCGACTCCACCTAGTGGGATTAAGGCTTGGTTGTTGTTGTATATTATAGCTTTGTATCAAATTCTATTGCACCATAGCTGAACTAATTATTAAATAGTTTTTTCAATTTATAAAAGCTTAACTTAAATAAGTATGATTAATTAACTTTTAGTTTGGGTTAAGCTAAATAACCCAAGTTTAAACTTTGAACAAATGGATAGTCGAGGACTTGACACCTAACAAGCAAGGTGTCATTTGATTGTGAAGCGGCAAGCTTCGAGTGAATGCATGAAAACAAGTGGAATTGTCTGGTAATTAAACAACAATAGCATGAATGGACTAGACTTGATATAGTTGATGGAATTTTTCTACTATTATTTCTTAGGACGTACGATGAAGATTAAGGGAAATAAGGAGGCTAAATTATAATTTTTTAGAGCCTAAGACAAAGTCTAATAGTAAATTTAGGAGCCAAGTTATAATTTTTATTGTAAGAAATTTGGACCTAAGATTAAGACTAACACTAAAAGAATCGAGGGATGAAATTGTAATTTTATTATAAGACATTAGGCCATGACCATGACCAAAATGGACTCTAATTTTTAAAAATTTTAAAATAAAATCAAATTTAATATTTCATCCTCAATACACAAAGTTTAATATAAAAAATTCACTATATATCACATTTTACACAATTCTCAATAATCAATCAAATTTATTTCATATCTTATACAATTTTTAATATAAAAAATTGACTTTATTTTTTATCATATACATATCTAAAAAAAAGCTATAATTTTTTCTATTATAACTAATTTTTATTATTATTATTTTTTTAAAAAATTGGTAGCTATTATGGTCATGATCATGGTCAAAATAGTTTCCAACCAAACAGAACTTGAGAAATTGGGTGATCAAATTGTAATTTCTTAGGCTCTAAGATGAGATTTAAGAGAAAAGAATTCAGGAGACTAAATTATAATTTCTTTGGACCAAAGATTTAGACTAAGAGAAATTGAGGGATCAAATTATAATTTTTTGAGTTAAATGAAGATTAATAGAAATCAGTGCACCAAATTATGATTTCTATTGTAAGAAATTGGGGCCTAAGACAACGTCTAAGAGAAACTAGTGGCCAAATTGTATTTTTTTAGGACTTAAGAACAAGATTAAAAGACGTTGGGATACTAAATTTCCATTTTTGTTGTAAGTAATAAGAGCTAAGACTAGCTGACCTAATAATTGCATAATTTTTTAATTTAATAATTTAAATTAGAGAATTTTTTTTTATCCCTCGCGTAGGACAAAAAATTTATACGAGGCAAGTTTGGCTTTTATATAAGCTGTAGATATTGTTATAGATGAATTGTCTAAACATTTATTTTGTTTAATGTTATTAAATGCTCAGCAAAACAAGCTGAGGATTTGCTCAAAACAATTGAAAAGGAGAGAAATACAAGGCAAGCAGAAGACAACCAGAAACTTGACATTTTGAGGACTGAAATGGAACAGATGCTCAAGTACCTCGAATCCAGGGAAAGAAAGATTGAAGATATGGTTGCTGAGGTATGTTCTTTTCATGCACCATTTTTTGACATTGAAGGATAAAAGAATGAAGAAATTGATGTAATGATCTTATGGAGTATTTGATCAGTGTCTACAATAACAACAAAGTCGTAATCTCAAATTAGTTGGAGAAATTATTGGGTTTGGGTTGCATAACTAGTCATCTTTTCGGGAACCAACCAATGTATCACCTGTAGATTTGTGGGCCCAATAACAGAGGAGAGTAGACAACAAAAAGAGAAATGACGTTAATGATGAAAAGGTCAATGGTGTTGTTGACGTATATGCCACTTACCAATAAAATAATATATAAGTAGTTAAGTACGATAATATTGTGTAAGATAGTGCAATATATAAACATGATAATATTATGTATAAGAAATATAGTGCTATGTAATAGTGCTACGTTTATATGTTGCACAATTTTGGTTATACATAGCAATCTTGCTTATACAAATGGTAGCAATATGGGTTGGTGGATCGAGTTTGGCCCAAACCTGAATTCGATCTAACCCGATTATTAAACGGGACAAAATCAATGACTTGAACTTGAATTGATTAATAAACATGTCAGGTAGACTTGCCAGCCTGAGCAACGTAAAGAACAGAAGTTTATAAATGGGCAATCTGAAGCCGATCCAATCTTATAATGTACAAACCGAACATGATTTGTTTAATAAACGGGTCAAAATTTATGGCCCATACTCAGAATTCTCGGGTTTGGTTTGGGTTGGATTCACAAGTCTGGTTATTTATTACCATCTCTAATACAAAATACTATCATGCTTAAACTTGACACTATTTTATTTATATGTAGCATATATGTAGCATTAGCCATCTTTTCGCTATCTCCTTCGCTTAGTTGTTGTCCCACATATCCACTCATCACGCATTAGTTGGCCCCAAAAAGAACGCATTGGTTGGTCCCCTGAAAGATAACTTGCTACACAACGCAAACCCAATAATTTCTCAACTAGTTGGGTTTAATTGCATGCATTTTTGTTCGCCTTTTAGTTTATATAAATCAACATTTTATTATGCAAAAGTGAGTGATTATGATGTTTGAAGACCTCCGCAAGTTATATTTGTCTCCCTTCCTTTACTTCAGTGAATTGTAAAGCCCACCCCCGAAAAAAATAAAAAATTAAAATTAAAAAGAAAACACCAAATTAATGTACAGAAGCATCTATGGGCCAATGATCGAAATTAGCAAATTACCTCAAATGCCTTTTTCTCATTCGGTGTGCCCACTCTCTCTATGCTACAATCATTTGTTAAGTAGTTCAGTTTAGTGTACCCAGTCATCATTCTAATCATCAGCATCTTCAGTATGCTAACCTTATTGATGTTTGCCATGTAACTGTCTAACCCTCGTACATATGTAAGTACGGTAGGTCAGATAGCTGCCTTCTGATGTACCCTGCAATTTTTGAATGTTTTACTGCAACGTGATAGTGGTCTCTCTATTGCATTATGCTGCTCAATGTTTGACGTGTATTTTTCTTATTAAACAAGAGTGACAGACTACGCATTGAGGCAGATTCAGTTAGGGAAGCTGAAATGTTGAAGCAGCAAAAACTGCTGTCAAAGCTTGAAGAAATAGTGCATGCAGTATGTCCACTATAATACCTGCATTTACTGATCTACTTTTCCTAGAAGTAGCTCTGGTTTAGCTTTTTTAAAAAGGCTATATTGAGTCTCTTTTGATTTTAGTTCCACAGCTATTCAAATACAACCCTTGAAACTCTACAAAACTTTGAGGCAGAGCTGGTTTGCAAGGATGACAACCTGTACAAGTCTTCAACCTTGATTTAGCACATTATCCGTTGTCATCGAGTTTGGACTGCATGACAGACAACTTATCTTGTAAGTTTTGAAATTTCAAATATGTTTCTAGTTGCTGTTTACTATAAGTTGCATTACTTTGACTTAGAGGTTATGAGTTTAGAAATAAACATTGGACTAATTAGACAGCTTCGCACAGCAATTTTTATAGATATGAACAATGGTATAGTCTTTTAGCACTAGTACACCCTATAAGAATTGTTTGCCATTCTTGGTGATTTGTTAAAGTTATATTCTCTGTGTGCTTTGTATTTGTTTTCTTGCAGTGATCCTTTACACGTTGAATCATGTCCTCATTTAGTCTTTACAGCGAATTGTCTAAGGAGCTTCATCAAGGAGCTACTTAGGGATCCTCGAACAAAGAATTGTTTATTTAAGGAAATGCTAATGAGTCAACATTTAACATTGACACCTAGAAAGAAATTAAGGCTTGACACCACCCCAGTGTTGAGCCACACCAAAAAACATCGAGGAATTGACCTTTAATGTCGAGAGATCTAGAGGTTCAATGGCCCAGCATTGAGCCTCTCAAAATATGTTGAGTCGTCGACTTATAATGTCGACACTTTGAGAGAACTTAAGGCCTAACGTCCCAATGGTGAGCCTCACCAAAACATGTTAAGTTGACCTACAATATTGTTACCTCATAAGAACTCAAGACCTGACAGCCCAGCATCAATCTTATAAAAATGTTGAGTCAGCCTTCAACTTCGACACCATGAAATAACTCGAAGCTTGATGTCCCAAACATTGGGCCTCACCATAGATATACCATTGAGTCAACCTTCAACTTTGATATCTCAAGAGAACCCAAGATTTGATGTCCCAAACATCGAGCCTCACCAAAGATATTCGAGGAGCTGATCTACGAAGTTAATACCTTGAGTGAACTCAAGGTTTGGCATCCCAACATCAATCTTCACAAAAATATGTGGAAGTGCTGACCTTGAATATTGTTACAATATAGAGCTAGTTTTTGATCCTGAGGCCTGTGGGTTATGGGCCAACTAGTATCTCAGAAGTGAAACATTTTTTGGGTCTAGCTGGCTATTTTGCAACTTTGTAAAGGGTTTTTCTCAAATAGCTTTGCCATTGACCAGACTGACTCAGGAAACAGTTAAATTTGATTGGAGCAATGAATGTGAAAATAGTTTTCAGAGGCTAAAGAGTTGATAAAGTCTGAAGATCCTGCAACTCAAATCTTGATTTTCTTTTTCCGGCAATCAGTGGACACTAAATTTTTGGATAGTTGTCTGGTTCGTCTTCAAACCACATCATACTGTGAGAGGTCAACTCTGATACTATTTTATAATATTCCGTGATCCAAATGTAGAGATATTATCTCTTTAGTTTTAGGTAACTTCATGATTTGAGTAATTCTCAGGAAGATCACCTATCGTAGTACTTAATTATGGGGTTACCCATCATTAGCATCATAATTTTATCCTAAAAGACGCATCTACCATTTGAGATCACATTGTTTATTTATACAACTTAGGGACTCTTTTCCTTTTCTGATTCATTCCTATGCCCTTTTAACTAGAAGCCTGCTAAGAGTCGCTTCTTATTCGAGAAATTTTGTTTCAATCACATGGACATCATTCCGGCAATCACTTCCTGCCCTTTCCGGTCCCGGCTTGTCACAATTGTACCATATTCCTGGCGAGCAAGGCATTCACTGTTCTCTTTGATGACAGATGGCATCAAAAATTGATGTTGGGCTACAACTGCAATGATAGTGCCTGAAGATGAAAGAGCTTTTGGACTTCTTACGTTTGGGCCCTCTTTCATTTGAGACCTTTTTTTTTAAAAAAAAACTTGAGCACCTTTTCTTCATGTGCCCCAGCCTTTCGCAGTATTAGCATTTGAGATTTTTTTTTTTCGTTTTTTCTCCTTCAGTGGGCTTGCGATGAAAAAGTTCATGTGCTCTCTGGGAATGACCCGAGCAATAGCATAGCCTACATCTCATCGTTGAACCGTCATCTCGGTGAAGGCAACTAGTTGGTTGGTGATACTCTGCATCTTGTTAAGGGTTTAGGGTTTAGGGTTTAAACATACTTCAAAATCAGGAATGCCTTGTTGCCTACCCTCTTCCTCGTCTTAGTAGCTATTCAGCTTTCTCTCATAATGAGTGGCTGATTGCTCTGCTGACGCCAAATGCAACAGTCCTTCCATCTCACAGCCATTGATGGATGTTGCATGCATGCATGCATGCTGCTGCCTTCAAATCTTTCTTTTCCCAATGCCTCTTGACTTCATATTTGTTGGCGTGCTCGTCGCTCCCTTCATTTGCAAATGAGGACGTCGAACATCTCGTGTTTCCAGATGGTTTAGTTCTAGCCGTTGAGGCTCACCATTGTTTTCGCTAGCTCCATTTCTTCTACACGGATCAGACCGAACACAACTTGATGTTTGGAGCTGAACTTGCTGGAAAAATTTAATAGTTGTTTGACAGCCCTCTTCGAAATCTGTCTGTCTGTCTTCCAACTTCAAGTCTCTGTTTATTTGGGATCAAGCAGCGGATTAACTCTTCTTCTTTTTTTTCGGCAAATTATGGAGAGAATGAAAAAGTAGCATGCAAGATAGACGAAAACAGAAAGATTAACATGAGAAAAACAAGCTCTAGGTTGATTGAATGGTAAACTTTACTGTTTGTTAGTGGACATGGCTTCTCTACTTCTCCAAAACTCCCTCTAGATTTCTATTAACTTTTTATTTACTACATGTTTACAGTGCTTCAGACAACCAAGACTTCTATTGGATGAACTTCCTTCGTCGCTGGACGCTGGTCAATAGTGGTGGATCTTCCTCTCTTTTTTTTGTCGACCACCCTTCACAGTAGTAGAGTATCAACATCGCTCTCCCCTTTTTCGATTGTTTGTTATTTAAAGAAGGCTAAACTATTGGCACGCCGACCTGGCACCGACTTGTATGATAGTAACCAAGTTCCCATTCCGCGCAGGGCTCGAGGCTCGACATACAGGCTATAAAAGTCTTAATCAAAGAATAAACTTTTCCGTCTTCCAATCCTTGTCGGAGATCTTTTTTTCAGAAATTTGCGAAAAAAGAAAATTTCTTTTTTGACATGCAATTTGTTTTGCTTCTTCGCATTCCCGTGGATCACCCTCGAGCTCGTGGACTCCAACTCGTTCAAGGACCTTTTTTCGACTTCCTTTTTGAAAAGTATTTTTTTCGGCTTCACCTTCTGGTTGTCGCTATTTATCCTTGGCTCTCGTAAGAAGGGATCATGTTTCATAGTTCCTTGTAGTTCCTTGCAGGCGCCGATGCTTCTGTTCTTAGGTTTATGCTTGATTACTAAGTATGCTTAATTACTAAATTTTTCACTATTTAGCCTCACGATTTTGGCTTAAAATATGCATTTAATATTTTAGATCACGTTATTTATTTATACAGCCCAGAAAGTCTCTTGCCTTTTCAATCTAGGTTGATCATTCGGGTGATTTCATCGCATCCATTAAGGTTGCTAATTTCGGTTGAAGATTAAATTGGTTCAAAAGTTGAATTGAGTTGAGTCAATCCAAGTGAGCTAACAGATGAGTTGGTTTTATAGCTAGAGATTTTTATAGATCAAGTCGAGTTTGCTCGAAATTAGTTTAATCAAAGTGAAAGATATTATTCACATATATTTATATATATATAATTTGTTTATATATGCTAGTTTTCTTGTAATAGCTTAGCAGATAATTACATTAGAATTTCTCATAATTTTTGTCCAAATTTTATTGATTATAGATTAAATTTTTTATTTTTATTTCCAAGAGAAATGACTGATTTCAACAGATTGTATAAATAAATAAATGTAAATTTAAATATTTTTACTGAAAGATTAAAAATTAATTGAAAATCACATCAATTGTACTTGGTTTTTTCAATAAAAAAAACTTTACTCAAAATTGAATGAACAAATATTTTTAAATTTAAGATTTTAATTGCAGAATTGAAAATTAATTGAAAGTTAGATTAATTTTAGTTCGAATTTGTTTAAATTGATATCAAACAATCAAGATATATCTCGAATTGAAATCAAATTAAATTCATCTCGTTTATATTTCAGATCAGATTATTATTATATTAAAAATATTCAATTCAATGTCAAACCCTAAGATCTAATAGTTGATCCCTAGATTGTTGTCCTTTTTCTCTACATATATGGTGCATATATGTTTAGAATGTAAATTAAAGATAAAATTATAATATTAGATTTCATACATACTATATATATATATTATTTATTTATATACCCAGACCTTAGAAATATATTAATATGACAATTATATCATTCTCAAATGAAAATTTGTTTAATATGATAATTACATGTTCTTTGTTTCAACCCCCACCAATTATTATATAAAGGTTGGTGCATGCCATATCTTCTTATTATGATACTCTTTTAATGCCATATCCCTCTTAAAAATTTCCCTTCCAATTAGAATGCTTCTTTCCTTAGGAAAAAAAAATGATATGACTAAAATATAAATATAAACTTTGAAACATGAATTGATACATTTTCCACATTTTCCTTGGCTTGAATAATATATTAAATATAATATAATATAACATAATGAAGTATGTCTATATCATAAAAAAAATCTTTTAAATAAAATACTATTAAATGCCTCCTATATATCAAATCATATAACTTAGGGAGTTGGGAGAACAAAGTAAACTTCCACATATATTTTATTTTAGCTTTTATCTTTTCATGTGGCCATCAAAGTTTTGAGTGAGTTAGGAGAGTGTTTATTTTGGCAGATATGGGCAGCTTCGAGTCAATTTCATATTAGTCGAGCCCAAATTGAGTTAAATTTTTTTATTTTTAGTAGAATTCTATAGAAATATTAAATATAAATGTTACGTGTATTAAAATATAATATTATAAATTCTAAAATTTTGAGTATGTGTCATAAATTTTGACACATTTATTAAATAGGTTGGAATTCAATTGTATATAATTAGATTGGTTCAAGTTTGAGCTACCCGTTTATTAATATTTATTCTATAAATAGGTTAGGAGATTGACTCAACTCATTTATTAATCAAGTCGCGTTCGAGTTATTGATCTCCATCCATTTTCATAAAAGGGTCAGATTCGGGATGAGCTATTAGGGACGGGTTGAATTCGAGTTTGGGTCGAACCCGACCTACCAACCTGTTTTATAACCAACCCTACCTAAAGCTTAAGGCTCACTTAAAACTCGCTTGAGTTAAGCTCGATTCAAACTTTATTGCATTTTCTTGCCTTGAAGATATATAAGTTGCTCCAAATAATAAATTTAAAGTAATTAATGTATATTTTATAGTTTATAAATAATTTTTTTGAAAATATTTGGTAATTATCTTTTGAGTACACAATATATTTTATTTTAAATTTTAGAATTTAATGGCATCATTATTCATGAAAATTATAAAACTTAACATTCAATTTTCTCAGTTAGATAGATTATTTAGCCCCAATAAATTCAAATTTTAACTTGGAACATTCTTTCAAAATAAAATATTAATTCTCATTAAAAAATAATAATATTTATTAATTTCATTATATTTTACATTTCTATGAGGTGGGAGCCTTTTTTCTTAAAATATAATTAATAAAATGAAAACATGTAAATATTAAGGTTGAAATGCTGCCTTTTTATGCAAATAATTTGACCTCCACATAAATCTTATGAAATATCAAGAATTATTGAACTAAAATTCTACTAAATTTTCTCTCAAACAAAATATCATCATAAAACTTTATAACATCATATAACTTGAAACATAGACCAAGTAATTTCAACCATATTTTTTTATTTATTTTTACTTATCTTAATATCTCCTTATTTAAGCCGATTTATCTCTCTTTTTTAATAAGTTTAATTTATTTTTTGCATTATTTTATGTGGGTCTGTTGTGCTGCCAAAATAAACTTTAATATTATTACATTATGTTTAAAGTTTGTATTTCCCTCCCCACTTCTTCCCTTTTGATAAATCTAAGTTAAAGGGTAGTTAGTTTGCCCGTGTTAATATTAGCCTAGATTAAAACTAATTGTATATGTGACATTTCATGATCTAAATGCAGAGTAGTTGTCTGTTTTGAATCTAAGGAACTGCTTGACTTGAGTACTTTTCTTGAAATTATCATCCATCTCAGTATTATTCCTGCTTAAGTATGTTTAATTATGGAGTTTTCTATCATTAGCCTCATGATTTTACCCTAAAAGATACCTCTACTATTCGAGATCGTGCTATTCTTTAATGAGATTTAGGATCACGTTATTAATTACAAAACTCTCATTTCTTTTCGATAAAGAAAAATTTATTTATGTGCCTTTCCACTTAGAAGACTGCTAGGAGAAATTCTTTGTTCGAGTGATTCTGATTTAATCATATAAACGTTACCCCCAGATCACTCCACTTCATCTTCGATCCTGGTTTGTCACATTATAAGTCACATCACGCAAAGATTTCAACATAAAACTAATAATATTTCAAATCTTATACAAATTTTAATAATAAAATTAACTTTATTTCATATTTTATACAAATTTTAAAATAAAAAAAATCGACCTTCTTTCGTATCTTATGCACCCCTTAAAATATAATTTCATTTTAAATTTATAACAAATTTAAAAAAAAATCACATTAAAATTACCTTTTACATCAATTAAAAATAGTCGTATCGATAGACAGTTGTAAAAAAATCCTATGAAATAATTCAAAATTTATGGAACTATATGTATTCTTTGGTAAATTTTAAGGACTTAAATGTAATTTTACTTAAAAATCATTATAAGTGTATTAAATTTGTCACATGAGACAGTGAGCCATCAATTTTCTCTGTGTATATAAATAAAGACTTAGCAAATGTGCATAAATATATGAGCACAGCCGTTTCATGTAGCTATCCATCTTTTTATATATATTTATTTATTTTGGACCACTCCACGATTGACACGTGGATCCATCATATCCATTTCTCATTAAAAATCCAAATAAATTTTTTACATATATATATATATATATATTTGATTCAAATATTGTATAAAATTATTCCTTATATACATTTCTTTTTCAATTCAAAATATTATATTATATGATTTAAATAGTACCAATAATGTATTAAAAAAAGGTACATTTATATGGTGGACACAGAAATCAGGTCAATTTACGAATTTCACCATAAATCTCAAAATATTACGGTATCACATCTAAAACAGCTATTTTTTCGTTTTTTCACATCATGCGGTAAATTCTATCAGAAGATTTAACCATAATTAAATTTCAACAAAATCTCAGTCATTGATCGCATCGTTTAACCATCGACCTTCATGTTAGGGCATCGCGGAGCTGCATTAGTTCCGGCGGCAGTGTATTCTCGCGAGGCGACAGTGTATTTAAGTTAGCATCACTCTGTTATTTGCATTTTCTTCTTACGCGGGCATCACGAGCCAGCATCAAACCTTTCTGAGATTTAACTATGGTTAAATCTTCTGATAGAATTTACTGCAGGATGTGAAAAATAAAAAAATAGCTGTTTTAGATGTGATATCTGTAATATTTTGAGATTTATGGTAAAATCCGTAAATTAGCCTAATTTCTGTGTCCACCATGTAAATGTCTCAAAATTTTTTTGTCTTACAGCGGGCTTCGTACCTCTTCTTCTTCTATTATACAAACGATGACAATGATGATTACATCTTATTTCAATCGACTTCACTTCAAGCAGATCAATCAAAATTGAATTTTTCAAAATTTGAGATGAGTTTTATTTTAGTCGAGTAAAAGCTATTTGATTGTTTCAATTTTTGAATTGATCTAAAATGAATTGCTAATAGTAATTTTCGACTCAAAATACGTTAACAATATCAAAAAAATAATAGAAAGAAAACTAAGCTACAATATTTTATTTGAATAACTAAGATATATTACAAAAGATGAATAGAATTTAGTACGTTCTTACAGGCTAACTATCAATCGTAAGATATTGTACGCGTGTTGAGAATAAAATAATACCCGAAATTGAATAACAAAAAATACGAAATATAAAGAGTTAAAAGTCGTAATAATGAACTTAACGGTCATATTTATCACGACGAGTAAGGGTGTTAATATGGATCGAAGATCGAAAATCGATCGAAAATTGAATCGATTTTAAATCGAATCGAAATCGAGTCGATTTAAATGAGCCGACTAACAAGCCAAAAGTTCGGCTCGATAATAATTTTGAGCGGATTTTGAGCCGGGTAGGCTCGGCGATCCAGCTCGAAATCGGCTCGAATTAAAATACATTTTATATTATAATATATATATATATATATATAATATTAAATATAATATATATGTATATATGTTATATAATATATATGTATATATGTTATATAATATATATGTATATATATTATAAACTGAGCGGATCTCGAGCGGGATCGAGTTGAGCTTACCCGGCTCGAGATTGGCTCAAAAAAAATTGGTATTTGATTCATTTTTCGAGCCGGCTCGAAAATGAATCGAAATCGGCTTGAAGTCGATTGGAATCGACTCGAGCCGGCTCGAAGTCGAAATTTCGAGTCGATCGAAATGTGATCAATCCGATTTCGAGCCGATATTGGCTTGGCTCGAAATCGGATCGATAACAGCCCTAACGACGAGTAACACCATCCCGGATAATAACAACACGACTGCTAGTGAATCTAATTGATTTGTAGCAGGTTGAACTCACAAAAATTTGGGGATTTTGAATACGATTCCCGCTAAGTTTGATCAGGTTCTGCCTGAATACTTTTCATCTCTCTCTCTCTCTCTGTGTGTGTGCTTTCTTCTGTACCTGCTTAGAGCAAGAGGTAGGGGATAAACATAAACTTCTTCAGGTTTTTGAATTTTTTAATGGCTGGGTTTTGTTTATAGATAATGGAGAGATTCATTTGACTCGGTAGTGGGAGGGGAGAGCATTAAATTCGGCGGGAAGAGGCAGCGTCTCCATGTGCCGGTAGGTTGAAGAAAACCCTTTGTGCCTCTTTCTTCAAAGCCCTTGTTTGTGGCTCAGATTAGGGATTTTTGATTCCTCTGTTTCTATTTAAGCTTGGGATTTGAGTTCGTCGGTTGGAAGAAGAAAGCTGTTGATTTTTGAGGTAAAAATGGTTTGAGTGATGCTTTTTTCTTGTTGCCATTGCTTAGCGTTTCAACTGGGTTGAGTTTTGGCTTAGCTTGTCTTCTTCGGTTTTCTAGGGTTAGGGTTAACACTCCGGAGTTTGCTTCTGAGTCATGGCGGCTGTTCTGCGAGCTCGAACGGGGCGTGAGCTGCAGCGTTATGACAATCAGATCCGGCTCGTTGCTGGGTATTGATCTTTTTCCTCATCCCCTTTAGTTCTTCAGTTTTTTGTTCAGTGTGTTAAATAAGCTTTCTATTAGTTCAAATCAATGAATGAGTTCCATGAAATGGAAAAAGATGCTTGATTGTGACTTAGAGTTCACGAGTTGAAATCTTCTAGCAGGCTTCTAGGATGTGGGGAAGGGATGGATAGAAGGGGAGGTTCATGTTTGGAGATGTCGGAAACGTGGACTCCATTTTTATGATGCAATGTTAGAGATTGTCATGGTTTGATGAGAGCGGGGAGTGATTATCGGAGCCAAGGGGCTGACAATGTGCTTTTGGTAGTCTTCTAAGATGAGGAGGAAGCTGAGATAAATTGTTACTAAGGTTAGCGAGTTCCATCCAGTTAAGCTGCTTTGTTACAGACTAAACTTGAGGAATATGGACTAGGCCAAAACTGCAATACCCTTCGATCTAGAATTTTCAAGTATTGAGATAATTTTGAGCTTTTATGGCAATTGAGCTTTAGAACTCAAATCACAATGATATATGCATGGAATCATCACGATATTCTTTGCAACTTAAGAGAATATGTTTTGCAATTCCTAATAATTCCTGTGTAGGCTGTACTTCCTTAAGTAGGATGATAGTTTGGTTGCAGTTAGGCCATAACTACTATGTTCTTCAAGATTTTTACTATCTGCTGCTATCTGCAATTGAACCAGGTGCATACCTTATAGACTGAAACAAGCAGCTGGAAACCAAAGTGGTGATCTGATGAGTAAGCTTGAAGTTCTCATGATTACTTCACCAAATCGCCATGACCTTGTCTTCCCAAAGGTAATATCCTCCATCTCCTATCTCTCTTATATGACATAGTAGTTTCTTGTAGCTGATTAAGTTTTCACTTTGTAGGGTGGGTGGGAGAATGATGAAACTATCAATGAAGCGGCATGCCGTGAAGCTTTGGAAGAGGCTGGAGTTCGAGGGGTCATTCATGTAAGCTCTTCCTATTATTTGATGGCGATTGAATCAAACCAAAATGGGAAAGAAAGGGTTTTAGATATGTGTAAAAGACTAATAATAGTTTTTTTGCGTGATTACTGAGAAATGATTGAGGACATGCCGATAGAAAATCAGAATAATGCATAATTGAACAGCTCGATGATTTGCTGATGTTCTTTATGCTTCTCAAAGGTAATTGATACAGTAGGTTTTTAAGTTTTTTAACTGCTTCTGTTGTTTGTTCTTCCTCCTACTACTTCCCCCATCTCTTCTGTACCCTTTGTTTGGATACACAAAAATTATTTCACATTAGATTATCAATAACAAGCTGAAGTATTAGCTCTTATCCATTAGGCTAAAATTAAGTGGTCATGCAAGGTTGTATTCCTATGAGTGTCTTACCTCTTTTTGCCATAGTTCAGAAGAATACAAGAGAAGTTGATTCCCACTATAGAATCAGGTGGTTTAATGGGCTCTTGGTCGTATGCACTTGATGGGTTAAATGACTCATTAGAGGGACAGTGGATTCAATGTAGATTATTCTCATGCGATGGGGATATTATTGAGATACACATGAGAATTGTCTTACTTTTGATGATTACGTGTTGGCTCTTATCCACCTGACTAAGCTTTTGGGGTTAAACTTGACCACATTTATGCCACCAAAGGCATTGCAATTATTACACAAGGGATTCTAGAGGATGGTTGGTTGAGAAGTTGTGGTCCTTATGTTATTTAATTCTGGCCACAAAACTGTGCTTTCTTTATTGTAGCATCCACATCAATTTGTTAAGTTTTTCAATTAGATACTGCGGCTCATCATGTGTCTAATCTGTTCCTCATGTCCCTTTCACAGACTTTTGAAATTGTTAATTTCTTTCTGATCTATTCAAGCTGTCCACTTGCTTCCTCAAGTCAACCTGATCACATTAGCAAAGTTTCTTGCCTTAAGTTTTTTGTTTTGATAAGGAGTTTTCTGTCTAATCTTGCAGTTCACCTAGTTCTTTCACAAATTTACAAGACTTATTACTATCCATCATATATTATGCTGATGTTTCCGCTTATGGGGAACTCAGAGAAATATTGAAGATCTTTGCAGAACTAGTTTAATGTTGGTTGCATTCAAGAATTTGGTAGCAGAACAACCGGAGAAGTGCAGAAATTTTAAGTGATGGTTTTTGATACAAATCTTGAGAGAACCATACCTCAAAAGTTAGCTCATGATGGTGGAGAGCTCAAAATCTATCATTAATTTATCATACTTTTAATATGAGATTTAAGTCTTATACTTTACAATTATAATATTTCACCACATTTCCCAATTTCAATTCCCACGCACCAGTCAGCTTTATGCAAGCTCTTATTAGCCTCAGGATAGCACTGCAATACTAGCATCGCTAACAACACTACTCGATTGCAACTGCTAGACATAGTGAAGGGCCTTGATGCAAACCGATATAAACCTGGAATAATCACACCCCAAAAGCTAAGTTATGAGAGTCGAAGCCCAGAGTTCACATAAACTCCATATTAGAATCCCACACTTCTAATATAGGACTCAAGCCTCATTTACATTATAATTGGATCATAACAGTTTCTCCGTCATTTTTCTTCAGGAAACATTGCTGGGAGTTTGGGAGTTCAAAAGCAAAAGCAAAGAGAAGCTCTGCGGGCAAGAGGGAGCTTGTAGAGGATTCATGTTCCCCCTAGAAGTTACTGAGGAGCTCGAGTCATGGCCGGAACAAGCTACTCATGATAGAAAATGGGTATTCTACTATTCCATTTCAACCACTGCTTATATTTTTCTGACAGTAGTTGGTTTAGTTAATCATGATGAACACAAGACAAGGCATATATGTTTCTTCACTGTCAGACATAACATGATTTAGACAATAATTTGATGTGACAATACTCTTCAAAACAAATTATTGATAGGAGTTCTAACATTAGGCCTGTCAACTGATTGGATTCGGGGGTGATCCAAATTTAATCAGAACCAATTAGCTTCAATCCAAACTTGTCCCTTTTAGTAATTTGACATCGAGTAAGCATGAATCATAACCAGGTTGACCCGACTGTATATAACAAATTAGTTGAGTTCTTGGCTTGAACTCAACTTGGATTTTCTTGTGACCAAAAATCGCCGCAATGCAATAACTTTTCCTTATTCACATGGCTTTCGAAAGTAAACCACACACTTATGTTGTACCTCAATCAGCTAAATGTGTGTGAAGCATGGAAGCTCTGCCGGTACGATTGGATGAGAGAAGCTCTGAACTCCCTCTCAACTCTCATCGCCGGCAAGCCGGTGAGGCCGCTGGCTCTGCCTGATGTTTCTGAGCCTGCCACCATCTTCTCCCTCCGGCGGTCATCTGGAACTGAGCTTGTAGATAATGGCATTAACGCATTCTGCTGATATCCTGACATTTTCTCCACTCAGCTTGACAAAAAGGAACTGCAGCTTCATTGAAGAAACCATGAAGATCCTAAAACCATGCAGCAGTTAAACATGGTGCATTGGTGCTCCATTAATGTTTATTTTTATCTTTAATTTCCCCCCTTTTTTTTTGTGCAAACCGTTATATCCAGTGCAATGTGCAGTCTAAATAATTTTTTTTATGATATTTGTTGTACTATCTTTTTTTCTTTTTTTTTTTGGAAGATTTACTTACGTGATACACTACACATTTTCACAATAAAACTAACCAAAATCGGATGTCTAATATGTAAATTGATCTATTTTCGATGTCATGCATGAAAAAGTTACCTCTGCATTTTCTATTTGTTTATCACAAAACATGTAACATGTCTAAGCAGATGCATAGATGCAGTGACAAATAATTGTTTAAAGAAATACGCCTCCGGAAATTTTAGGTTCGAACCTACACTATTATAACACCCAAGTGGAGTGAGAAAATTATAGTGTAAAGAAAATTACAGTAAACAATTCACAAAAACATGCATAAAATTGTTGTGAAGTACCAAAAAAAATTGCAAATTGCAACATGAAAATCACAATTTTGGTGTTTGCAAAAACAAAAAAATTGTGCTCTCAAAAAACCATAAATTTGGCACTTGCCAGTTTATGTTACTACAAAACATATCATACAGATCTGTTCTAATCCTTTCATTTTGGCTCTAGACTGCAAGAACACTACTTCTACTTGTCTTGTGTAAACCTCAGTATAACAAGCAGCAAACAACTTTTACTGATTTTGTTTGATAGTTATTCAATTGTTCGAATGTTGGGTTCAGTAGGGCTGGGATGCTCTACATAGAGCTGCACCTTCAATGGCTCGCTGCTCATTGACTTAATTGGAGTAATCAGCGGTGGCTGCATCCACTGCTTCGTGTCTGTAGGCAGCCAGAGTTGAGCCTCCCGACCGTGGCTTTCGTCGGGAAGGGCACGGAAGTATGCGGTGACCTCCCAACTGCTGCCTGTTATGAAGTCGAAAAAGAAGGATTTACATCCATGTCAGCAAGAAAATAGAACAAAAATATAATCCATGAACTGAAGAACTCAAAACAAGTCAAAAAATAACTTAAAAACTGATTACTTTTTATCGACTCAAACCAGACCTAGATCAAACTCTGAGGTCGAACCCAACTTGCTCAAACTCTACACAATATCAGCCCCAGTTGAAACTCCTTGTTTTAAAACATTGGTACCATGTGGATGGATCAATCGAATGTGTTGGCTATTCATGGCTACAATGCCAATCTAATATGTTGGCTATTCACTTGAACAAAAATGTATATATTTCAAGAAGAACAAAATAGTTTTAAGCACAACAACAATGCTATTCTGTGAACTAAAATCAACTAAGGGGCATTTGGTTCAATGTTACTATGATATTTATGTCATATTATTTGGAGAAAATTAATTGTTTGATTTGATGACATATGCTCAAATGACATCTATATTCCACCCAAAATTTGATGGCATTTAATGGAGAGGTGATGCTAGATTAGTTTTCTAAGAGGGATGGAGGAGGGGAAGGGGAGGAGTTGGTGGAGAGGAGTTAGTTAAGCTTAGGATTAAAAATAAGATAATAATATTATCATCTTAAAATATAATGACACTAAATCGACCAAATAATAATTTAAGGATAACAATAGATATCTAGATAACATTGACTTTTGAATACCACAAATATCCAAATTACATTGAACAAAATGCGTACTAAAGTAAAAATTAGTGAACGATACCTTGATGGTTAATCATGGGGGTCATCATGTTGTACAAAAAACTATTCTATGACAGTCCACATAAACACCTACTAATATAGCAAGATTAGAGAACTAAAATGTAAAGTACATATGACATGCAAATTCCCATCTGAAAAAAGAATAGCCGCTTGGGAAGTTTTGGTAAGATGTCAGTTATTACCTTGTGGAAGGGGTTTCGTCAGTGACTTGGCTACTGTTAGCTTGACCAAGAATGCCCTGAGAGAGAACTCAAAGTTGTTTCCCTCTGCTTTGGAGTTGCATGCCTGGTTAATAGTGAGTTTGAAGACAAATCTTTCGACTGAAACGTGATCTTTGTCAAAGAAAATAACTGCAACCCTCTCGATTAATCCCTGTAAATACAACTCTTTTGTGGGCTCAGTTCAAATTCAGCTTCCATACCCAGAATCAAAATTGTAGATGTTAGGTTCTATACTATTAGTTATGTTGCCTGAGTTCCCAGAGAGAGATAAAAATTATGGATGAGCCCAACCTAAACGTGAGCTTCATTTTAAAAACCTATATGGAAATTCACACATGTTCCACATTGAAGTCACTCATTTACATATTGATCATCCAAATTGATAGAATTTACGTTATACACATCCATAATATGATATATAACACTATCTTACATGAGGAGTTGAGTAAAATAGACAAATTCTTTTATAAATATAATATTCTATTTCATGCTCATTTGACTGATAAGATGCACATAAATATTTCATGTATGTAAACATTTATAGATAGGTGAATGACCAGATTTTGTTCATCACAACCTTAAGTTCGAATTACCTCAACTATATAATAACAACTGTTTTGGTGGATAATGAAATAATCTCAATGTACTATTTATGAGTTTTAAGTGTACAACATGTAGCTGTTCCTGTACAAGGAGAAAATGTAAACCTAGAGAAACATTAACAACGAGCATTACAATAAGATAACTAATAGAAGCATTCAACTTTTTTAAGAGTTATTCTTAAGTCTAAACATACAACATAATTAACATGCTCCAATGCTAGGTATTATGGTTTATTCCTTTGAGTAGCACTCCTCCATGCCGAGAAGAAGGCAAGCTAACCATTGTCATTGAGAAGTGGAAATCGATATACTGCACTTTTTGAACCTGTAAGATTAAAGCTCACTTTTGCTAACAAATTTCTTGATTTCTATTTTTATTCTCAATTACCATCCAAGCTTCCCCCTCCACACTCAAGTGAATTACCACAGTGATTTCTCTTCTAAACAGACTAAGAACGATTTTCTCCCTAAAAAGACTTTAGGGCTCATAGAGGAAAAAAACTGTGAGATTATATCCATGCAAATTAAGATGAATTCTTCCACTGCAATCAAAGAATTCCACAAAACACTAGATTCTACACACATTTGATCCCTTTGAAACAATTAGTTCAAATCACCACAATCTCAAGGAATGGAAAATAAAAACAACGAAACATCAATCGAAGTTCTAATTCAGACCAAAACACACAAATGGGAGGCATGAATTCAGAAACCTTTTCAATAAACGGGAGCAGACCGGCAGTAACCGAATGAATGTAGTTGGCTAGCTTCGGGTGCCGAGCCTTTTGAACCACCACGTTCATGTACCTTCTTCTCTCAAAAGCACCTGATAGATCGGGAAAGGGAAAGGGAAAGGTGAGATGGAGTTTAAAAAGTGAAGAGGAAGGAAAAGGAATGAAAGTTACCGGCAGGGTAAAACCCTTTGAGGCAGACGATGCAGCTGACGGCCACCTCGAGGAACTCCACGAAGACACGAGCCGTTTCCCCTTGAGGAGTAGAGAGATACAACAAGATGAGAACTTGCGAAAAGAATGGTGGAAGGAGGAGGAAGTGGAACAATCTAGAACGACATCTGAAGGTTAGGGTTTCACCTTGAGGACTGAGGTTTCTTCGATCCATTTTAGGGGGAACTGCGCTAGGGAGACCATGGACGAGCTTCCAACCTTCTTCTTCGCGACTAAATCCTAACATTATTTTTGATAAACTTTTTAAGAAAAAAATTTACGGAAATTACATCCAGGTCCCTGAATTTAATGCTTAATAACGCATAAATTCAAGTTTTTAAAATTAACATCAGGGTCCCTGAGTTTTAATAAATTATCAAATGGGTCTATTTTTAATTTTTTATTATTAATTTTTTTTAAAATTACTATTATACCCCTCGGTCTTTCTTTCTCTTCCAGATCCCCGCGCACGGGCGACGCCGACCCACCGACAGCCACGCGACCCGCCGGCGGTCTCGCGGGCGCTACGCGGCTACCGGTGAGTAGCATACGCCGCGCAGCTGCTGGATTTGCCCGCGGGCCCCTCTTTCTCCTCCCGATTCCCGCGCACGGGTGACGGTCGAGCGGCCAACGATGGGTCGCACACGTCGCGCGGCCGCTGAACCTGTAGGAGGCCACGCTGCATCGCCCGTGCACAGGGATCGAGAGAAGAGAGGAGCCGAGGGTACAAAACTAAACAAATAAAAATCGGGAGAATAATACAATGATCTCTAGAGATGCACTATATATGTATTTTTGAAAGAAAAAACCACCCTAGTTTGCGGGAGGTCCAGATCCTCTGGTTGCGGAGGAATGGATCGATCAATTGGAAATAATTTTTTAATTTATTGAGTATCCTGATGACAAAAAAACTAGTTTGGCTTCTTATCTGCTGACCGGTGAAGGTCGTAAATGGTGGAAGTCCCAACTCAATACTGATAAATATCTTAAACTTGTTCCTTGGGAAAGATTTCGTGATAATCTTTTCCAACAATATTTTCCTCCTGCCATCAAAGAAAAGAAATTACATGACTTCATTCATTTGAAGCAAGGTTCCATATCTGTCATGAAATATGAAGCTGCATTTACTGCTCTTTCTGATTATGCACGTCATCTAGTAGTCAATCCACGAGAAAAAGCAAAAAGGTTCGAGGATGGTCTGCGAAAGGATATTTAAAAACAGACAAATGTTATGAGGATTTACGATTATGCTGAATTATATCAAAGGGCGTTGATCACAGAACAAAAAATTAATGAAGATCGGGAGTGGCGTGAAAGGAAAAAGCGCCGTTATGAGCAAGTTAAAAGGCATGAGTGAAGTTTTGAGAAGGAAATGAAGGAAGAAGGAATGCCAACAGATAGTAGTGTGAAGTGTCAAAGTTGTGGAGGTCATCATCCTACTTTTAAATATCGTAAGAGTACTAGAGCTTATTTTAGATGTGGTAACAAAGACCATTTTGTGAAAGATTGTCCAATAATACCAAAGCCTGATTCAAACTGTAGGCCACAAACTCAAGCTCAGGTTTTCTCCTTATCTGACTCGATCGTTACAGGTACGATCTATATTTTAGGATTACCTGCATAAGTATTATTTGATTCTGTGTCTACACATTCATTTATTTTGCCTGAGTTTGCAACTTCTGCAAAAACTTTATCTAAAATGCTAGACACATTTTACACCGTAAATACAGCTTCAGGAGAAATTTTGGCTAGTAGAATAATAAACCCAAACTGTGAAATATACATCGGAGATCACGTCTTTCCAGTAAACTTAATTGCCCTTGCTATAAAGGACTTTGACATACTGTTAGAAATGAATTGGTTATCAACTTGGCATACTGAGATTGATTGTGCTGCAAAGAAGATAAGTTTTCCTATTTCTGAAGGAGACTTAGTCTTTTTCGAAGGAAAGAAAGATATCTTACCTATTATATTTTTGTAAAATGTCAAAAGTTGTTAAGGAAAGAATATGAAGCTTATTTAGCTTACATTGAATCGACACCAAAGAGTGAAACCAGAATAGATGGAATAAAAATTGTTAGAGAATTCACAGATGTTTTCCCAGAAGAACTTCCTGGATTACCGCCAGAGAGAGATGTGAAATTTATTATAGATACTATCCCAGGATCTGCCCCCATATCAAAAACGCCCTACCGAATAGCACCTAAAGAGCTAGAAGAACTGAAAAGGCAATTACAAGAGATGCTTAATTTAGGATTTATTCGACCTAATGTCTCCTTGGGGTGCTCCTGTATTATTTGCCAAGAAGAAAGATGGCTCTTTAAGATTATGTATCGATTATCGGAAGTTGAATAAGATTATTATCAAAAACAAATACCTATTGCCTAGAATAGACGATCTTTTTGATCAGTTGAAGAATGCTTAGGTATTTTCAAAAATTGACTTACGATCTGGCTATTATCAACTACGCATTCGAGCACAAGATATTTCAAAATCTGCATTTCGAACAAGATATGATCATTATGAGTTTGTAGTCATATCTTTTGGATTAACTAATGCTCCTGCAGTGTTCATGGATCTTATGAACCGAATATTTCAACCTTACCTAGATAAATTTATTATTGTATTCATCAATGACATACTTATATATTCTTCTAGCGAAGAAGAGCATGAAGAACATCTAACAGATCACAAAAGCCTAAAGTATATTTTTACTCAAAAAGAATTAAATCTAAGACAACGAAGATGGTTGGAGTTATTGAAAAATTATAATGTAGAAATTCAATATCATCCGGGAAAAAGCTAATATAGTTGCACATGCACTCAGTCGAAAATCTATAAGTAATACACTTACTGATCAGGAGGCACTTATTAAAGAAATAGAGCAACTATAGTTAGAGACCCGAATAAGTGATAATAAAAGAATGATAGTTTATCTTTGTATACAACCAAATCTACATGAAAATATCAAAATAGCCCAGCAAGAAGATTCAGGGATTGCTAAGATAACTATGAGCGTAATGAAAGAAGGTAATCCAGAATTTATGATAAGATTTGATGGTATTCTTCAATTTTGGAATCGAATCTATGTTCCTAACTCCTGAGAGCTTAAAAAAAATTCTTAGTGAAGTACATAGTGCAGGATATTCAATCTACTCTGGAAGGATTAAAATGTATCATGACTTACGAGAGCAATTTTGGTGGCCAAGAATTAAAAATGATATTACTGAATTCGTAAGTCGTTTAGTTTGCCAAAGAATTAAAATAGAACATCAAAGATCAGGAGGATTGCTTCAATCTCTAGAGATTCCTACTTGGAAATGGGAGCATATCACTATAGATTTGGTTTGTGGGTTACCAAAATCTAAAGGATTCAATGCTATCTGGGTAATCATAGACCGGTTAACAAAGTCTGCCCACTTTTTACCTATCAAAATAACTCATCCTCTTGAACATTTGGCTAAATTATATATTGATAAAATAGCGTAACTTCATGGGGTACCTACATCTATTATATCAGATAGAAACTCATGTTTTGTCTCAAGATTGTGGGCTAGTCTTCAAAAAGCTATGAGAACGAAACTTAATTTCAGTATAGCATATCACCCAGAAATGGATGGACAATCAGAAAGAACAATTCAAACCCTTGAGGATATGCTGAGAGCATGTGCCATGGATTTTGGAGAAAATTAGAAAAAATATCTACCTCTAGTAGAATTTTCATATAATAATAGCTACCAAGCAAGCATCAGGATGGCTCCGTATGAGGCTTTATATGGCAGGAAATATCGATCACCTTTGTATTAGGATGAAGTTGGAGAAAGAAGAATGCTAGGATCCGAGATCATTGAAGTCACTTTGCAAAAGATCAAAATAATCCGAGAACGACTTCTAGCAGCCCAGAGTAGACAAAAAGCCTATGCTGACACAAGAAGACGAGATATTTGCTTCAAGTTTGGGGAGCATATATTTCTAAAGGTATCTCCAAAGAAAGGCATCTATTGATTTGGTGTTAAAGGCAAACTTAAACCAAAGTATATTGGTCCCTTTGAAATCATCTGCCTGGTTGAAAAGTCAGCATATGAGCTTGCATTACCTCCAGAACTAGCAGGAATTCACAATATTTTTCATATCTCATCATTAAGGAAGTATGTAGCTGATCCGAATCATGTATTAAAATATGAACCGCTAAACATACAATCTGATCTATCCTATGAAGAAAAGCCGGTTAAAATTCTTGATCGAAAGGAGAAGGTACTTCGGAAACGTACTATTCTCATTGTGAAAATTTTATGAAGAAATCAAATAGTAGAAGAGGCAACTTGAGAGACGAAAGAATCGATAAAGAATTAATATCCACATCTATTCAGGTAAATTTGGAGACCAATTTTCTTAAGTAGGGAAGAATGTAATAATCCGTTTAAGAAATACTTGTTAATATTCCTATATATATATATATATATATATTACCTCCTCTACATTTCTCCCACCTTCCCACCCACCAACGGTTCCGCTCTATTAAATTTACCTCCCCAACTACCAACTACCACCCACTAACGGTTCCGCCCTAATAAGTTCACGTCTTCCTATAAATAGGCCTAGAGCCCTCAGATAGAATCAACAACTACTGCATTGTTAGCCCATCTTGGTGCGCCTCTCCTTCAGCGGCGAGACTCTATTAGGTAAGAATTCTGGTATTACTAAGTTTAAATTACATTCGGTGATTTTTCTTGTTAACTCAATTGGGTTAGTGATTAACCTGTTTAAACATATAGAAAATCCAGTTAACCCGTATCAAACTCGATAAATCTTTGTCGACCCATTAACCTTGAGTTAACCCGTTTGACCCGGTTAACTCGTATCAAACCCGATAAATCTGTGTCGACCCATTAACCTTGAGTTAACCCATTTGACCCAAGATAACTCGACCTGTTACATCTGAGTCAATTCATTTGACTTGAGTCAACCTGTTTGACCCGATTCATCCCGTTTGACTCGAGTCAACCCGATTGACTCATTTGACCCATTAACCTGAACTAACTCAGTATGACCCAAGTTAACCTGGTCTGACCCATTTGAACTTGTTTGACCAATTTTAATCCACCTGGCTTATCTGATCTATTTAGCCTAAATAACTTAAGTCAATAGTTTAAACTATTAAACCCAATATTGATTATTCATATTAAACTTAATCAGGGAACACGTCATCCACCAGCAAACTAATACTGTCTCTCATCCAAGTAAGCGATTTTTACTGAACTTAGGACATCGTAATTATTAAATTAAAATAACTAATTTACAAAATAATATCAATTATATTCTGTAAGCTATATTCTGCATATTCTGCTTGGCTTTATGCCTATATTTTGTTGGGCTTTATGCCGAGATATTATACTGAGTTACATTGGACCCGTGTATCCTGAGATATATGATATTGTGATGCGCTGGGATTCCGGTGGTTGACGAGCCACTTTTTGGACGCGTGGTGTCGTGTGGGAGACATACCTGCATTCTGTTATCAGACTGGTGACGTATCTGATAAATCTGTTGTCACACTGGTGACGTATCTGCTACTTCTGTTATCAGACTGGTCACATATATCTGTGGATTCTGATCCTTCATCAATATAAGATTTATACATATTAATATGTATGCATAGTATGAAATATGAAAATATTGTAAGGTGACAAGTTGATATTACAAGTTAATCTGATATTCTGATCTGTTGTTAAATTGAGCTATAAGACCTCACCTGGCCTATGGTAAGGTAGAGGTCATTTACTCGATTTTCGTGACTGACTGTTACTTTTTAGATAAATAATCTGTTGCCAGGAGAAGACTGCAAAATCCCATGAAAGATGTTTCTCTATATCCCGTATAGTCCCACCGATATTTACCCTTATCCAGTTTAATTGCTTTACCTCTCAATTTTCTAATCTAAAGTTACTCTTGGTGATCTACTTAGTGTTCGAACTTATGTAATCCTATTATGAGATGAATAAAGATGCCTTTTTCTTATAATCTGTTCTGTGATTCTGACTGTAAGTCTCCCCTAATTTTATTAAACATTGATCCTTAAAATGAGAATGTGACACTACAGAAGTAATTTGTCTGCGACAACCTTTTGCATGTTTACTTATTTACAGGATTGGTTTGCTGCCGAGTCACGAAATCAACAGTACAATTTTATTGACGAATTGAAAGATAATAGTTCAGAAAAAGAAGAAGAGTACTCGAGAAGAATTCTTTGTAATTACAATGAATAATTTTTTTTATAATGCAAAATATTTATACGAATTATAATTATTTTATTGTAAAAATTTTCATTAATATTAATAATATTTTTTTAAATTTTTTTCCTTTTTTATGTCAATTTCTTCAGAAATATTAAAAATATTTTTTTTATAAAATATATAGAAATATATATATATATATTTTAATTAATTATATCCAACTAACCTGGCCTGACTCAAATACATAGATCCGGATCAAACTCGGACCTGATCCAAGCTTGGCTAATCGGTTCCAGACAGATCCAGAACTGGTTGGAACCTGGTTAACACTTAACAGACTGAGGTGCGGAGTGAGAACATGGCCACATAAACCGCTACATTATTATGGACTTCTCGCTTTCCATATTTCCCCCTGCCTTGCCGGCTGTACCCTTTTTAAAAAGTTCTGCCCGAACGCCGGCGCCGGACACCGACCACTGTTCCGCTCTCTCTTCGCGTGCAGATGAGCTTCCAGGATTTAGGAGGGGAGCCAAGGGCATCCACTGGCGCCGTCGACGCCGGAATCTCGTCCATCGCCAGCGGCGTATTCCAGCTTAACACCGCAGTCGCTGGCTTTCGCCGTCTCGTCGACGCTGTCGGTACCGCCAAGGACACTCCAGACCACCGTCAGAAACTGTAGTTTCTGTCCCTCTCTCTCTTCTTTTTGTGATCTAAAATCATGAGTCGGAATCCGACAGCCGAAGCCTCTTCAACTGACGCAGGCGAGAGGCGAGGAAACGGATCGGGGAATTGGTGAAGGAGACATCGGGCAGGCTCAGAGAACTCACGGATGCTTCCCATGTGGTGCCCGGCTCTGATGCTCGATTTTTTCTTGTGTCGTTGAATTTGGGCTTTTTAAATGAGATTGTCCTGATGGCAGCCGGGGAGGAAGGCGGAGGAATTGAAGCTTGCGCGGGACTTTCAGGCGGTTCTGGCGGACTTCCAGAAAGCACAGAAGCAGGCGGGGGAGCGTGAGGAGGCTTACACTCCGGCCTCTCCATCGCGATCTACGAGGTTGGTTTGCTTGTAGTGTTTGCTTTGGGGATTGGGATCCTTTGAGAAGTTCAACAATTTGGATCAGATTGATGATCTGGGATTGGTTGTTCATCCTGCGTTTGGTTGTTTAAATGTTTTATTGCGGTTTTAGCAGCTTGGGTTCCGCAGAGGAATCTAGTGAGGATGCGGATCAAGTTTGGCAACAGAAGAGGTATGGTGCTTTATCCTCCCTATGATTTTCTTCTCTATTTTTACAGAATTGTTTGTTTTATTTAAGATAGAAGTGGATCAGCATAACTGCCTCTTTACCCTGACCTTTTCTTCTCTATTTTTATATAATTGTATGTTTTATGTAAGATAGAAAGAAGTGGATCAGCATAAATGTCCCTTTACTCTAACCACTATATGTAATTTAGTTTCCCATGCAATGTGCTGATATAAATATCGATAATTGTCTGTATTAGCCTAAGCTTTTGGGTTAATAGATGTTCATTCATTTATATATTGAGCCCAACCCTGCTCTAATATCACTTGCTAAAGAAATTTTACCTTGAGGGGAGCCTCAAGTAGATATACTTGCAGTCAATAACTCTTTTACCTTTAAGAAGCTCCACCAATTCCCACTTGGTTTTCTTGTAGAGATTCGAACTCCTTTACTATAGCAATAGTCTACTGCTAAGTATCTTTTCCTTTGACAATTATAATATACGTGGACGATTCTTCCTAACAAAAAGACTCTGCAACACTCAAAGCAAAAGCAATAATGTGAGAGCAAAATGAATCATCAAAACCACACCTTTGAAGTGCATGAATCTGTATTTTTGGTCTTTCAGAAGCAAGAGTCTTTTGTTTTTATTGTGGTTGTGGCACAGTATCCCCTTGATGATCACTTATCATCGGCTATTATGATAAGCTCATCTTCTGGTCCTAATCAAACTGAAATCTAACAACCTATTGTTGTTTTGCAATACTTTCAAACTACTTTTGACTTTTTCTGAAACATGGGTGATGGTTTAAATTTACATCTCTACCAACAAGAAATTTGTGTGACTTAAGATCAACACACTGCCTATACCCCTTCACCCCATATGCATATCCAAGAAAGATATATTTCTTGGTTTTTGGTTTAGCTTACCATCTTTGATATATGTATATACTGGATGATCAAATACCTTAAGCATTAAATAAGTTGCAGGATTTCCTAATCAAACCTTTGAGTCTTTTGTCCTGTTACAGCTGATCTATTTACCAAATAACAAGCAACGTCTGCCTAAAACTTTTTATCCAAACCAGCATAGGATAATATATAACTCGCTTTTTCAAAAAGTGTCATTGTAGTGCTATTCTACTGAAGAGTATTCATATCTATCTTATGCCTATCAATGCCTTATTTTACACAAAACTTCTCAAACTCTACAGAGCAGAACTCTAGGCCACTATCACTGCTCAACTTCTTGATCTTACTTGGTTTTCTTTTCAATCAACATCTACTTCTTAAATGTTTCAGACATATTACTTTCCGTGTTAAGCATATGTACCCAAAATTTTTAGAATAGTTATCAATAAAGGTCAGAAGGCACATTGATCCTCCCTTAGAATTGACAGTAGCAGGTCATCACATAGTAGAGTGAATATGATCAATAGTACCTTTAGTTCTATGTAATAGAAAATTTGACTTTGTGATACTAGCCAAGAACACAATGTGATGATGGTGTATATGTGGGTTTAAGTGACCGTCCAATGGAGGACCTTTGTGCTAAGTGCCTTAGCTTCCCTAAGGGCTTGTTTGGCTAAAGCCCAAAAATGAGCAAAATCATATTTTAATAATATTTTAAATTTATTATAAATTTTAATAATTTTATTTCACATCCAACACAAATTTCAACCTTAAAAATCAATTTTATTTCACATTCAACACAAACAAAATGCACAGTAAATAAGATAATTATATGCATATATAGAAACTGATATAATGTAGGCCTGGGACCGTAGATTTTATCGATGTTTGAGTCGTAGTTGATCTAGTCCTGCATCACAAGTGCAGGAAACTTAAAACATACATTACTTCTAATTGAGGAGTTACAAAATGCATAACTATTTTCGAAAAACTCTTGACAGGCTCCATAATGTGGCTTAGTAGGTTTCCTATTAAGCACGATTTACCCAGAAGAAGGCTTTAAAGTAGTTTCAGGCCACTTTTAGAGAAATTTGAATTTCCAGTAATTCCCTTTTCTTTTACTTCCAAATCTAGGGGTGTGCATTAAATGGTTCAAATAGAAAAACTGAATCAAACCAATTAAATTTGGTCAGTTTGGTTTAATTTGGAACACGTCGGTTTGGTTAATAGTTTGATGATTAAATTTTTTTGGTTAAGTGATTTGGGTTCAGTTTCTTGCATATAAAAATCAAACCGACCGAATTAATTGAAGTGTCATATATTATCATGTGATAATGTTGCAAACATTATATGAAATATTCATGAATTTTGTTAAATTATAAATTCATTTTTTTGGATTATATTTTAGTCTTTGTGATTGTGAAATTTTGTAGTATTATATTATATTGTTTTAAGATTTTTTGGAGATAATTAATTAAATAAAGAGAAATTGATCATTTTAACTAAACCAAACTGAACTGATTGAATTTTATTTGATTTAATTTTTTTTTATAGTCTTATTTAGTTAGTTTGGTTTTTTAAATTTCAAAACCAAATTTGATATTATGATTCATAAAAATATTAATATTTTGTGTCTTTGGGAAATAAAATGAGTGGGCAGAAAAGTCAAAGAAATTAATAGTTCAAATTTCATACTTTGGTACCCTAAGAAGAATAAAACTAAAAGTGAAATATATATAATTCTGGATAAAGTTTGAAGAAACATATAGTGGAAGTTAAGAGAAATGGAGATAGAATTATGGCTTTAAAACTTCAATGAAATAATTATTAAAATTACAAATGCTTATGCCCCTCAAGTAGATTTGGATATAAGTATAAAGGAAAAGTTTTGGAATGATTTGGAGCAATTAATACAGAGGATAACTTAGGAGAGTAATATTTATTGGTGGAGATTTAAACAAATATGATAAAAAGTGTTACTGAGGAATTTGCTGAAATTCATAGTGAGTATAATTTTTAGGAAGACTAATGAGTAGGGTATAATCATTTTGAGTTTTTCTTAACTTCTGATTCCATGATTGCTAATAATTTATTTAAGAAAAAAATGAATATATTATCGCTTACAAGAATGAGTTTCAAAAATATAAAATTATTATTTTTTTATAAGAAAATGAGATTGCTTTGATTGTAAATATTGTAAGATCATTTTAAGTGAATATTTGACTACTTAATATCAATTAATGGTTTTAAATTTTAAAATAAAGTATTAGAGAAGTAATATTAAGTTGAAATGTTATCCTTAAATTTGATAATAGAATTTAAACTATGAGAATAGATATATTTTTAGAAGAATATTCTAAAACTAGAGCAATGAGACATTGAGGGGGAAACTAGAGAAGGAGCTAAAGAAGATGGGCACTAGAGAAAGAAAAAGACATATATACAAGATTGTTGAGGCAAAGAATGGAAAAACTAAAGACTTGGCTCAACTAAATTGCATTAAAATATAAGATTAGAAAGTACTTTTCAAGAAAAGACATATCCAATATAGATAAATGAGTTACTTTTAAAAAATTTTCAATGAAGATTGTGACAATACGATTGATCTTATTGAACTCAGCATCCAAAAAGAAAATAAAACTTGCTCATACTTTCAAAATTATTGTTGTTGTTACGTTTGTCTACAACCTAGCAGTTTATCTTATTTTTTCCACTCTTCTTAGTTCGTTCTAGGTTATCAAAAAGTTCGTCTTTTTCCTTTTTTTCACAGATTGCTTGGTATTCTCTTTTTTGGACTTTTGTAATGTATGTATTTTGGTTTGTTTTCAACTTTAGACATGTTATTGTTTTGCACTCTAGTGTAAAAAGATTGACAACCTACTTTTACACCTTGGAAGTCCTAGTCGAGCTATATTTATTCATTAAACATATTTTTAGAGCATCTTTTAGAATTAGATTATTTCTTGTATGAATTACATATGAAGGAAAATAATCGACATATCGCATGTTTCTTATATTTCATAAATGTTAATCGACTTTTGGAAAGTTCGTTTCAGCTATTATTTCTTAGCAGCTAATGCTGGTGTGAGTATTCGTGTAAACGTAGCATATGAATCAACAAGTACTATATTTTCTTGATATTATAGGCAAAGCTACTCAGCATAATATAGTTGCAATTTGTTGGGAATTAATTTCACATATATGTGTTGATAGAAAAAGACCCAAGTCCTTAGAGATGGGAAATGTGCCTAACATTTAGGAGACCATAATCACTGCTATGCTCCTACAAGAGAAGAAAAAGATGACAAGTTAGGCAAAACTAGAAAAACAAACACAGATTTATACGGTTTGGAGAGATCCTCTTATAGGCAAGCCAAGCAAAGGGAATCCATTAAATTGAAGAATGGATCACTGGAGACAATTACAAAGATGAGACAGCAGAAGTACAAGAAAGGATACACGAAGAGAGCCAAAAGAAGGCTTCGATGTGGTTCTTCGATTATCTAGTGGTTTTGTTCTTCACTGATTGCCTTGTGTCTTGGGTGAGAGATGCGATGATGTATTGGGATAATGGGATCTGATGATCTGCGGGCTAATGATATGCAATCCGCCATTTTAGAGGAGGAGACCATTATTTATTGAGGTGGAAAGGTTGCATGGCAGATGGTGAGATATAGTGCATCCATTGACAAACCATTGGATCGTTAGTCTGCAGAAGCCTAGATGAGCGCCTTGTGTCTTCGGACTTGTGAAGTTTGTTAGAGCTTGATTGTAATCTAAGATCTTTGAAAAGAGAACATATCTTCTTTAGGCATCGGTGATGTTTTGGGGGAAGAACTATGAACTCGGTATATTGTCCACTAACAAACCATTGTGTCGTTAGTTTGCAAAAGCCTAGATGAGTGCCACATGTCTTCCGACCTGTGAAGTTTGTTAAAGCTTGATAGTGATCTAAGATCTCTGAAAAGAGGAGATTCCGATGATGATGGAGGACATATCTCTTTTAGACGCTGGTGATGTTTTGGGGGAAGAACTCTGAACTCGGCATGCAATGGCTGAGTGATGCTGAAGCATTCCACAGTTAATAGAATGGTCAATGGGCATGGATTTTTCGTTGTCTTGGTCGTAGTGGAGTCCAACCATTAACGCGGTAACATGAGGGGTTCTTTGGTCAATACAACTCATTCACCTTTGAATTGGGTTTATGGCTTGGCTTAACTATTTTAATTGAGTTGTTGGGTTCACTCATGGAAAACCTAGTTGCCACGTAGATGATTGAGATAAATACATCGCTTGACCCGTAAACAATATGCATGACATTATTACTCTATGCACAGTTGATTTTTAACTAGTTTTATTGATTATATTGACTTCATGATGTAAAACTAGAAAAGGTAAAGAAAGCAGAAATAACAAAGAACGAATAAGAAGGAGAAGAAGAAGAACCAAGCACAAAGTGAAGGAGAGAAAAAGAAAGAGGAAAGAAAGACAAAAATATCTGAGGAGAATGTCTGTATTTGCTTTATCTATTTGGGGAAATAAAGAACAACTGGACAATATGTAGAACTTACTCCTAGGATAAAAAACATAATAATGGATACTACGAAATAACAAATGACAGAAAGTAAGAAACTTATCAATTACAGAAGAGGTGAAAATGGACTAAATATAAAACCTTCAAAAGTATTCAAGTGGTTAAAATGATATGAACAAAATTATTTTATTGTCATTCTTGTGCATAATTCATGTAGACTTTTAAATGAATGCCAACAAAATGGCATACCTTATGCGTAAGCAAATTTCAAGTATATATTTGGATAAAAGACTTGGCTATTGCCTGGTCTCGAATCATTTCCTCGGTAAGAAAGCTTGATTTTTCCAACTTTTTCTTCAATTTTGCAGGCAACAACTGATTTCTTTGGATAATGAGGTATCATTTAATGAAGCCATGATAGAAGAAAGAGAACAAGGGATCCGAGAAATTCAATATGACATAGGAGAAATAAATGACGTTTTCAAGGACCTAGTTTTTTTGATTGACAATCAGCAACCCACTATTGGTGAGACGGTCTAATATGGGTGTTTTGCCGTAGCCTATTTGGCTGTCAAACTCCATTTTCTTTGTCAGATATTCACTGCTTCCCACACTTGTAGAAATTTTATAAAAACAATTCCTTTTTTTTATCACTCTTCTTTGATCGCTCTCCTTTGATTGGATAAAGCTAAATGGAGAAATTTTTAAAAATTTTCTTTTTTTGCTGATCATTCTCCTTTGATTCGATAAAACTAAGGCTCTGTTTGGTTGGAGGCCAGGCCACGGCCAAAATGGCCTCCAATCATTTTATTAAAAATTATAATAAAAATAAATTAAATATAATATGTTAAAAATTGTGTAAAATATATTATAAAGTGAATTTTTTATATTGAAGTTTGTATATTGATAATGAAAAATATTTTTTTTTTAATAAAATAGTTGGAGGCTATTTTGGCCATGGTCATGATCACAATGACCTCTAACCAAACAGGGCCTAAAAATGTCGAAAAAGCTGAATGGAGAAGTGAATCCACATCAACACCACGATTAATTTTTACTGTAATATGTTGTATGCAGGTCTTTAAATGAACAAAATATTTGACTTTTTGTCTATTCAGAATTTTGCTGGATATTGACTTTTGATTGAAACTGAAATTGTAATGATTTCACCATTTTTATAAATAAGATTATAATTGGTCCTAATTTACTGTGGTACTACCGTTTTTCTGAAAATTTGCCTAATCATTTATTTTTTCTAATTTTTCCACGTTCAGTTTTTTCAATCTCCCTCCATCCTTAGAACCTTTGTCCAACTCATTTCAACATTTTTGCACTTTCTTTCCTTTTTCTCTGACTCTGTTTAATATTTTTACAGATGACATTGGGATACATGTGGAGGATGCATCTGCTTCAGCAACACAAACGAAAGCCCTACTCTATAAAGCTTCCAAAAGTAGTAGATCAAGGTCGTCCTATGTAAGTATCATTCATGTTACTCATCCGTTACTTCTTAGGTAGTTCTAAGTTCACCTAGATATCACTGTCTCTCTAGTCTAAAGGTTGATAGTAGCCATACCCTTCACCTCTGAAGTTTGCTATTTTTCCTTCTGAAAGTCAAAAAATAAAAGAAAAAAGATCACTATTTGGACCTCCTAAGGTTTAGTGTTTTATATTGGTTCATCACTGTAGTGGAATTTAGAATGCAGAAGAAAGTAAGAGGATGTTTTTGTGTTGTTAGACATTGCCTCTTTGTTGGGAATTGGAAAACCATTGGCAACACCACCCCCAGGAAAGATTTCAACGACACATCAAAAACCCACAACTCAAGGAACCTGATGCAAAATCAGACCATCCAAATAAGGGGAGGGGATATCAAGGCTTATGTTGAAAAACCATGCCTGCACTGTAGAGAATCCACTATTCTAAGAGTAACTTAAAAAGAAATTATAAGAGATCACATTCTAATTGTTTCAAACCTTAGAATAGGCTTTTACATAAGAGCCTTATCATCTTTGGTGTACTTGAAGATATATAAAGAAAAAATGTGCAACAAATTGATCCCTTGAAAGTAGCCATGCAGTTACCGCCATTGATCACATTGATTATATTTGACATCATTTCTTCCATGTTAATCTGTATAGGGTTTAAGATACATCTCCCTTTTATTTATAGGAGGGGAAATGCAGGAGGCAGGCTAGTTTGTTACCAAGCTACTCTTTTGCCTTTTTTGTCATACACACTTTGCCATATACTTTTGTTGGGTCACTTCCAGTACCTTATCTCTATTATTATCAAGTCTTGTCTTTTGCATGCTGCAACTATAGCCTTGAGGTTTTGGTCTTTGATCCTGTAGTGTCCTCTAGGTTGTCTTCTTATTCTCTTGCAATCCGATATGCCTTCAATATTGAGGTTATTTTCTTTCAATTTGAGAAGGTTTTAGTTGTTAATGACTTACTATCTAAATTTCGAGGAAGGATTTCTCAAGAAAAGACCTTGAGAAGTTTCTTCTATACTGGTCTTCTAGTCCTTGAGGAAAGTACATTGACGCTATTCTTTTTTAGTTGTTGTGGGAAGGATAGCCTTCTTTAGTCCTAAAGGAAGGAAGGTTCCTCGAGGGTTGCCTTCTTCATTCATCGAGGATATCTTCTTTAGTATTAAAGGAGCGTTCCTTCATTGACGTCTATTCTGTCTAAGCATTGAGGGTGAAGGTTGGCTTTTCGAAAACTTCGCTGTGAGGCTTGACGTTGTGTCATCAAGCTTCGGTTCTCCTAAGGTGTGACATTGAAGGTTGATTCCTCTGCATCAGTTTAGTGTGTATGGAGTTCTCTTAAGATGTCAACGTTGAAAGCCAATTCTTTGGCATCTTTTTTTGTGCTGAATGCACAGGCCTAGAAGAGTTTGCTGGAATCTTTAATGACAATAATGGTTTCGATAGCCAAGCAATTCTTCTTTGAGGAATATGGATACATGTCCGCTCAATTAGACGCAAATCACAAATTTTACGAATCAACATATACTTACAAGCTTCTGTTATCTACTGCTAAGTTGCATTATAACAGTTAAGTTATTTCTAACTTGGGTTTTAATAGATAAAGTTTTAGGGATAATTATCTATATATTACAATAAATCATATCATTTTACATAATGCCTTTCCATATTTAATAAATTACGAAATGCACATTTTTAGTACACTGTCCACAATATGAACTACTAAGAATGTTACCTTGATACACTATGATTGTGGCATAAATGTAATGTTTATGTACTTTATGATGTGTGAAATATAACTTATTAAGTATGGACGGATAATACGTAAAATGAAATATTTACTGTGCACATCATTCAAATGTTCTAATGAACGAAATATTTACTTTTTTTTTCCTTTTTTGTATTTGACTCTTTTTTGCACTGTGGCTTTGCAGTGTTTCTGGTTGCTGGTCGTCGTTGTAACTGTGATTATCATTGTGCTACTCGTGATAATTATAATGTGAATGTTTTTCTGCTTGCGATTATTTTTCTGACTATAGCCTCATCAGGATTGCTATGTTGATTCATCTCTGACTGCAGTCTCATCAAGATTGTCGTGTTGATTCTTCTTTTCTTTTCTTTTTTTTTTTAAACAATACAGATTGCTCAGTTTGTGGTTTGCAACAACATTGATTATTGCTGATTGCAGTGTAATAATTTTTTAATTATATGTTGTGTTGCTGACAAATAATTTCTCATAGAAATAATATTTTGATAAGAACTTGCTGCAATAGATTTCGTGAATCAAACACTTGTCGATGAATGTGACATTCATGCCCACATTTTCTTTCTCAAAAAGCGGTGACATTCGATAGTGTGGATCGATACGTAACGAAGTGGAACGTTCCATCGAGACTTAAAACTGTCCCCCCGTGATGCCATCCATGTACGTATTTCTTGAATCTATATGAGAAGGTCCATGCTTCCATCAAATATTTGCTCATATGATTCTTCTCATGCAATGACTTTCATTGCTTTAAGCCTAGCATCTTGTGCTTAAAATTAACTATTGTTCATCTTAAATTACGAGAGTATTTGATTCAATATTATTTTAATATTAGTTATCTTATTTAAAAAAATAATTATTTGGTTCAATGACATTTATAGATAAAACTATTACTCAAAAGAAGACATCTAGATAATATTGAATTAATGACATTCGATAGTTACAATTTATTATTTTTGATATTTTATATGCTCAACTCATAATGGATGAGAAAGAGTATGCACTTGAGCTACTCCTTCATCAATGAGCTCAAAATCAACATTTTGGTAAAGCTAACCCTTAGGTCTGTTTGTTTGGTAGGTTAAAATTAATTTAATTTAATTTTAAACAGACATATCTAAAATTTAATATTAAAAATTAATTTTATTTCATATTCTATATATATTATTAAAATAATAACTATTTATATCACATTTCTCATATATTTTAATATAATAATTAACTTTATTTCACATTATTTATAATTTTTAATAAAAAATATTTTCTTCTAAATTTAATTTTAATCTTATTAAAATTAAATCTTACAAATAAACATGTCAATACATTATTTCCCTGAAAGTGTGGCATAGGTCATATATTTTTTATTTTTTATTTTTATTTTTTAAGCTTTAATTTTATTAGGTGGGGTCGGGTATATAAATCTTTTGTGATATAGGACATATATTTAAAAACAAAAAAACTACAGAGTATATTTTTTTTCTCTAATTAAAATTACTTATAGTCATTTGATGCATTGGGTAATTCATAGTATTAGTAGTATCTTTGTTAGCTATGTTACATAACATATATGGAAATGAAAAATCAATTTATGTTATTTATTGTTTTCGTTATTTTCGTGTTTACGCTTTGTAGTTTTTTGGGACGCCAAAGCTGAGATGTTTGGTTTGAGGTTTTGACTCAGTTCTAATAGTGTCTCAAGAGAGTTTTCACTGAGCCATAATGATTTGAAATCTTCTGCTATAGAGTGAGAGTTGCTCTCATCCCACAGAATATGTCATTCTAGATATAATGTGGGTGAGCATCCTTCTTCCTCCTACTCGCAAGAAGCAAGGCTAAACATCATTCGACAGGATTGAACCAACTAAACATTGATCCGATCGGTGAACTTAGTGGATCAGTTGAATCAATTAAACTTCATGAATATATTGAAAAGTTCTTATTAACTTATTTATATTCTCCCAAGTAGATTAGTTTGATTAAATTATGTGAATCGACAGTTAAATTTGATTTAGGGAGCACTTAATTTGATGTTATGTCATATTATTTAGATATGATATTTAGATGTCACATTTTAAGTTACAATTTTATAATTTTTTAAAATATTATTTAAAGATTTTATTAAATAAAATAATTATTATTTTTAAATGACATAAAATAATATTAAATAATATTAAATTAAATACTTTTTGTATTTTTATAATTTAATTAATAGTTGAGGCATACGTTTTTTTGTTAGTTTTATTCATTGTTATGTTTATATTAAGTTTATTTTTTAAAATTATAAATAATATTTATAAACTTAAAAAATAATTATATTACTCCCGGCCTGCAATTGGCCTTAGTTTTGACGTGTCAGAATACGATTGGTTCCTCTGATGTGGAGCAAGATTAGCAGCTGCCCGGATTCGGGCTTTTGTCGGCCGGCTTCCCCCGCTTTCGCGAGTGCGGGCAGACCGTCGGCGAGAGTGGAGGGAGAGGGGAAGAGATCGGAGAGAGAGAGAGAGAGCTGAGGCTTCCGTCGCTGCTCCAGATCTGAGATCTCCACGAATCCGTGCTTTACGTTTCTGGTAAGATCTCTGTTCTCGCGCTTCCTCATGTAGGATTTGGATCCATCTCGCGGATGGCTCTCGTTTACCTGCCTTTTCTTCCCTTCTTCTAGAGTTCCGATTGTGCCATGACGGGGGGAAGGCAGATCGCTCTTCTTTTCCTGCTTTCTGTTGCCGCGTGTTTCTGCCAGCGTATCCGCGCATCTGAACAGGTAATGTTTTTGATAGTTTTTAAGGGTTTGATGTTGTTGTTGACGTTCATTTGATGTCGCGGGGCTAAAGATTGATGTGTGCTTCAGCTTTTCTACGAGCCGTTTGACGAGTCCTTCGACGAAAGATGGATCGTGTCCCACAATGACGATTACAAAGGTATCAAGCAGCATTCTTATTGCGGATGGGATGGATCATGTAGTAGCTTTCGTGTTTGTTGTGTTTTTCTTGCATCTGGAAGGTTTAGTGGCGATTTGTGATGTGATGCTGAATGGTGTGGTATGCCGGTTTGTATGTAGGTTTGTTGCATTCTTTGCTGCTGTATCTGTGTTTTTTGTTGTGGGAAAATATGAAATACTTTTCAAAACAAACACTTGCGTCGTCCATCAGTTAAATTTAATAGAAATCACACACGGTTTTATTTCCCTGAATTTTTTACAGTAATTTCCCTGAAATTTGCGGACTGAACTGTTAGATTTTATGCAAATCTATAATTTTCTGCCTGCATCTGTTTATGCCTTTGTATAAATGCCTGTTATGTCCTATGGTTTAACGTATGGAATAGGTTAATTTTGCAACATAATTTCATGACTTACCATTGTTGCTTTGTTGCAATCACGTTGTGGACTCTATATTTTTAGTAGAGCTTATGGATGAGATTTTGATCTTAGGAGCTCTTTATTCATATTGTTAAACAGATTTTTATTGATCTTTTCCAATAAAATGGACTTTGGATGCCTAACATTTAGAGCGAACCATGCAATCCTCTGGCTTAAACATCTGATCCAATGATTTTAAGGCTGATACAACATTGCATGCAACAAATGGGAACTAGCCTTGCATCTGCGATCAACCATAGATGTGCTTCTAAAATTTGTGGTCTTTATTTTCACTTGTTACAACTAAATTTTATAATCCTCTGCAAAATAAATTGTTGACCAAAATTATGTCGCGATGAGTTTGAGGGATATGTTTGGAAAGCTGAGATTGAGTAGGGATCGAGAGAGACGGTCTTTAAGGCCAAGAGTTGTGGGTCAAGGTGGATGGTTGCAGATTTTGCGGAGCTATGTGAGAATAGGTTAAGGCATGCAAACACAACAATGCAATAGGATTTTAAGTGGAAATTCCATTCAAGAATGAAGGGAGGAAAACCATGGGGTTGGGGGAAGGTTTCTAGTATTGTTTTCCCAATTACATAGCATGAACTTGTTGATGCAAGAACTAGGAAGACATATACAAAACAAAGTTGGAGCAGTGGGTTTAGGATCCTTAGATCATCGGAGTCATGATGAACCTGAAATTGAAGCTACTTTTGATTTAATGTTTGGCTGGAGATTCAAAGTGTAACCCTTTTCTATTTGATATATTGTTTGAAAGAAGAAGAGGGATGACATGTGGCCTTCATGTCACTTTCTTGTAACTGTCTATTATCGGGTAAGCTCTGCTTACTTATTTTGGAACAATTAACTTGTTAGTGTCTGTCACATCTGATGAGGAAATGACCTTTTGAGTGGGATCCATGCGTTGTGCAGAGATACCCCAACAAGCATGGGCGTGCTTGATCAAGGAGAGTTGCTCAACTAATGACGATTGCCTGCTTCCCTTCATCTTAGCTAGGGCGTCTAGTCTGCTTGCTTTTAGTTGGTCATGAGTCTACTTATGTTGTGGATTTGTTGATATATGGTAATTATGATCAAGCGTGTTAAATATAGTGTTAACATAAAAAATGAATTAGACGTGTAAGATTTTAAGAGAACTTGAAATCTATGGCTGAAGCATCTCATCCTATGATCTTGAAGGCTGATGCCAAAACCATACAACAATGGACTTAGACTTGCAATCAACAATGCTTTGCTTGTTTGTGAAGGGTCTGTTAAGCTAATTCTTGCAATTTCCTGTTGTGGGTGCCTAAATCATCATTTGATATGGATCGATTTTTGAGCTTAAGGAGATTTTGATGGCATGGTTAAGGTCAGCTATGTTTTAAACTCAAAAAGGTTGCCCTTTTGGTTTTCTTCATGAAAGACAGAGGGAAATTTTTTAAAAAATGTCTTTTTTCTTTGTTGGCAAAATATTGGGAAATTCTAAACAAAACTAAGTTCAACGTTGTTTTTGAAATAAAAAAAAAAGTTTAATGTTGTTCCCAACAGCTCATATTTTGCATTCCCATTTATACAAGTTGCTAAAAGTATACAAAATACCATCAAATTGGTTCATTTTGTTATGTGAATTAGTTGTGTTGTCTCCTTTCGTCTTGATTTGCATGTACTGTTTGAGTTGTATGTTTGACATAAATTTATATGGAGTCCTGGTTTCACTGACTTGTCCTTGTTTAATTAGAGAGATTTTTTGGTGGATATGCCTCATAAACTTGGCTTGGCATCTTTATTTGTGTTGTTGCAGAAACTGTTTTGTCCAAATATGCCTAATATTTCTTAGTATTATAAAATTAACAAGATTATTCAGATATTTAAGTGGTGTTTGTAAACTTGAATACAAGCGTTCCTTACTCTATTGATGCGGGACAACATACGAAATGCAAATTTATACAGAGATCAATAAATGTAATTGCAAATGAACATAAAATTTTATTGAAATAGATGTTGATGATAATTATGTAATAATCAAGATAACTACAATACTGTGAAATAAATCTATTTTAAATATTTCAGAAACACATTCAAATGATATATGAAAGATTCGCCACAAAATTTAAGGTTGTACTAATTTAATAAATCAGAGTCAGAGTACATAGAAAATAGGTAATGCTCACAAATAAATATAATTTAATAGCAATTTTATTACATAAGATAATATCAAAGTCGCACAGGTGAGCAAATCAAATAATCTTGAATTTAAAATCACAACTATTACTCGAGAAAATCAAAGATAAGTGTTAGATTTGAGATAAACCAAGATCAATGATCAGCTAGACGAAGGGAGACTGTTGTGTAATGAAACGATGATAGAGAGAGTTGTATATGTTGTTGTTGATGTCCAATAGGTGACGAATGGCATGGTAGGGTTTGCCAACACTACAACTCTCAGATGGCGTGTAGATGAGTGACAAAGTAGTGACGAGCGATGGGACGGACAATGCTGTCGACTGCAGACATCGATGTAGGAGGACACATCGGAGGCGGAGAGGGTGGGTGATGTAGGAACGACAATGTAGGACTAACAGCGCGGCTAACGGTGATCGTCGGCGATCAACGATTTGTCTGGTGTGGTGGTGGAATGGCGAGGCTCAGGATGTGGGGAGTGCTCAATCGCGGTTGGGCACGAATGACAATGTGATAGAAGACGGGCACAACATTGGGCTCTCGGGTAGAGGCGGGGACGTCGAAAGCAAACAAGGTGGTGCCGGCAAGAGCGTCATGGACATGGCGTATCGGTTGCAACAAGTGACAGTGGAGGTTGGCGATGCACATGAGTCGCATGCATCGCAGATCTATGCACGGGTGTTGGGAAAACAAATTTGGGCTGGGATGTTTTTTTGAAATTCCTGGATTGAAATTGGTTCGAAATAATACAATTATAGGAAAAGAGTTGGGGAAATACTTTAACTTTCTTTAAAGTATTTGGGAATTTTCACCCAAGGCCACAGCTCTTCCCTTCACCGAAATATGACACTATTTCAAACACATAAATAATATTCTAGGATTAAAAACCAAGTAACATTGAGGCCTTATATATAGACTTATATATAGACCTCTCATAAAATAATAGTTCATTTAAGAAATAAATTGTGATTAAAGCAAATTACAGTATACTAAATCAAAAATAATAAAAAAAAGAAAATTAGATAAATATGGATTTGAATTTTGAAGTTCCCATTCAAATAAATTTGGAGGGAGATTTCAAAATCAGATTAATCTCCTCTAAGCAAGCTGATGCAGGACAATATGCGAGATGCAACCCTAATTAGATATCAGTAAATAATTTTACAGATAAAATTTATCCAGGAATATTGTTGATGATAGTTATGTAATGATTAAGAAATCACAAGTTTGAGAAGTAAATCGATTTCAAAGATTTAGAAATAAGCCCAAATGATATCTAGTAAATTTACCAAATAATTTAAAGCAACTATATCTCACCAAGTCAAAGCCAGGGTACGCAGTAATTCACACAATGTAATATTATCCAACAACAATTTAATCACACAGTAATGTTCAGATCACACAAGTGAGCAAATCAAATAGTTCTAATAGCAGACGCCACTACAAGATCTTACAAGATAGTCGAAATATCCAGTTGATGGTCAGATTTACCTAAAGTCGAGATTCTATTATCACAAGGACGAGTCAAAGCGACCAAAGCTGATGGTGCTGAGGCGAACGAGCGGCGAGGCAGAATCGCCTAAGCTGAACGGGTAGTGAGGAGATGGCAGAACAGTGGTTGCCGCCGAGCAGCACGTTCGCTAGCTAGGTCAGCGTGTGGTGCCGGAACACAGCAGGCTCGATGGAGGGAGGCGGTTGTGCGTTGAAGCAGGACCAATGAGTTCGTCGACGTTCGCCGGTGAGCGATGAGCTGCTGAGAGGTGGAAGCGGACGGAAGCAGGTGTTCAGGGCCGGCGCGGGATGAAGGGGCCTGGCTGGTTGTCGGCCTGCGAGTGAACGGGAGGCGACGCGGGGGTACGGGTGAGCAAAGTCGCGAGCTGAGAAGGGGGAGGTGTTCCACGGGGGCCGGCGAGCTCGTCGGACAGTGGCGAGGCGCGACAGAATGATGCGAGGTCGGCGCAATCGAAGCGGGGCCGACGAGTCGGAGATATCGGCGAGTCTCGAGCCAAGCAAAGGGAAAAGGAAATGAATTTTAGGGCTGAAAATTATAAAATAGGGCCTGGACTTTGATTGGTTTGAAACTAAGAACGGAGGTAGTGAAGAGTTAGGAAATACCTCAAATTTCTTTAAGGTATTTAGGAATTTTCATCCAAGATCCCAACCCTTCCCTTCACCGGGATGTAAAACACAATATTTCAAACTCAAAATAATTTCATTCTAGGATTAAGAACAAATAACACTAGTCCATGTCTTTATATAGGCCTATTACATTTGAAATTAAAAATGCGAAAATAAATGCTGAAATAAATGCGTGAATAAAATAAATTACAATCATGTTAAATACGAACGTTTAAAAAAAGAAGTAAATAAACGAAATCAACCAAAAAATTGGAATATTCTCATTCAAATCAATAAATTGATAATGGAGATTTCCAATCCGCTAATCAGCCACCAATCATGCCTGCTGCTAAATCTGCAGATATCAATCCTCCATCCAGATCGATGCCACATGGTGAGATCTTGGACGTCGAGTGTAGACCCTGCTTGGAATAAATCGACGGTCCAATGTCGCCGTGTCCCCCACGACAAGCCATATGCCAAATCCGCCTGGGACCATCCGTCCAGCCAAATTAATGCCATGTGGTGGGATTTGAGACGTCGAGTGTAAATCCTTTCTAGAATAAACTGACGGTCCGATGTCGTGTCCCCACCACATATCTTAATAATGCTTGTACTATATTTCTTCACAGTTCAGCAATGTTGTCTTCTTACATTTTTCATGTTGGCCTTTTTTGTATGAGCACCGTCTTAACTGATTCTAAATGGAGGCAATTATTTGATTAGCTTCTTTGTGGGAATGCAGATATAGGTTGATATAGGGTTGCATTAATTTAGTAGTAATGTTGAAATTGCTTTAGTATAAATGAATCAATTCTACTAAATGTAAAGCCTTTTATCAATGTGCTATTCCAATCTTTATGTTGTTGAAATTTGTAGTGTCATTTTTTATTTGTCTTATTTACTTGTTGTTTCTTCTATTTACTGGCATTTTTTTGGGCTTCCAATGAAAATGGCCATCTCTAGTATTCTTAACTAAAATTGCATGATAATGTTTTTTCCCTTTTTTTATTGAATTGCATTATAATGTTTGATGAAGATTCATATGCATTATTGTCATTATTTATCAAGAAACTTCATTTTTTCTTCGTTGCGTTAGTAATTTTTTAGCAAAGTTATTGTTTGTCTATGTATTAAAGGTATTCTGTCTATTCTGAAACTGAGCGGGCCTTCATAGTTTCGTATAAACTCTTGTATTCATATTTTCAGAAAATATATGACAGCAAATTTTTAATATGTATTTATTAGTTGATATAGTTGTACCAAATAATGATTTTGTTTAAATACAATTCCAAAATCTTCATTTTCACCCCATACAACATAGCTCATATCTCAAACTTCAGCTATACATCTAAATATATTAGTTGCGATTACCCAATATATGTGTGTGTATATGTATGTGAGCATATATATATTTATTTATTTATAATTGCGATTGCTAATACAACTATTTCTGACTCGGATGAAATCTTATTGTTGAAATTATGTACATACTCTTCAAAAAGGAGGTAAAGTGATGGAGGATCTTTGTTTTGAAAATTTATTATTTTTAGTCTTTTTTCCGACTGTCTTGGACTGAAGCATTTTAAAAAAATATTGCAGCATAAATGCATAGCTTTGATGTTTATATGGAAGATAATTTACTGGGTGCTGACTGTTTTGTAACATTATTTCCTCCATGTGCTTTATTCTTTGGTTTAATTTTTAGTTGTATATACGTTCAAAGCATTGACTATCTTGTCTTCCGTTAGGTTTATGGAAACACTCCAAGAGTGAGGGACATGAAGATTACGGCCTCCTTGTAAGTGAGAAAGCTAGGAAGTACGGCATAGTTAAAGTTCTCGACAAACTCATCAATCTCAAGGATGGGACCATTGTGTTACAATATGAAGCTCGGTTCCAAAATGGCCTTGAATGTGGTGGTGCTTATCTGAAGTATCTTAGACCTCAAGGTGCAGGGTGGACTCCCTCAGAATTTGACAATGATGCACCATACTCAATCATGTTTGGACCCGATAAATGTGGTTCCACTAACAAGGTCCATTTCATCCTCAAGCATAAAAATCCTAAAACTGGTGAATATGTGGAGCACCACCTTAAATACCCTCCCTCTGTTCCATCTGACAAACTTTCACATGTCTATACTGCTATCCTGGAACCTAATAGTGATTTACGAATTTTAATTGATGGAGAGGAAAAGAAAAAGGCAAATGTCCTCACAGGTGACCACTTTGAGCCGGCTGTAATTCCGCCCAAGACAATTCCTGACCCAGATGATATGAAGCCGGAGGACTGGGATGAGAGAGCCAAAATTGCCGACCCTGATGCAGTAAAACCTGAGGACTGGGATGATAATGCTCCAACGGAAATTGAAGATGAGGAGGCTGTTAAGCCCGAGGGATGGCTGGATGATGAGCCAGAGGAAATTGATGATCCTGAAGCTTCAAAACCGGAAGATTGGGATGATGAAGAGGATGGAGAGTGGGAGGCACCAAAGATTGATAACCCAAAATGCACCGCAGGACCTGGATGCGGTGAATGGAAGAGGCCGACAAAGAGGAATCCAGCTTACAAAGGAAAATGGCACGCTCCACTAATCGACAACCCCAACTACAAGGGTATTTGGAAGCCTCAGGAAATTCCAAATCCTAATCATTTTGAGCTCGATAAGCCTGACTATGAGCCCATTGCGGCCATTGGTATTGAGATTTGGACCATGCAAGATGGTATATTATTTGATAATATTTTGATAGTTGATGATGAGAAAGTAGCTAAGTCTTATAGAGAGAGGACATGGAAAACAAAATTTGATATAGAAAAAGAGAAGCAGAAGGCTGAAGAGGAAGCATCAAAACTACCAGATGGGCTTTCGGGTTTTCAGGTGCCATTCATGTCTACCACCAGCTTTCTATAATTTACATGTGTCTCTTATTTGGTTTGTTTTCTAACATGACAAGTAATGCAGAAAAAGGTATTTGATGTTCTGTACAAGATAGCTGACTTTCCTTTCTTGGAGGCCTACAAGATAAAAATTATTGTAAGTAAGAGCTTTAAATAAAAATTTCCTTTCTCTGTAGGCATGCATTTTCTGATAATGAATCTTAGACAAAATTGTAGAGTTTCTTTCTTTTACGTTCATATTTAGATAATGTACAGCCCAGTCCCGAGGTTTAAGGCTTGCTTAAATGTGGTCTTTGTTTACATTGTTTCATCTAGGCACCTGAGTTTGTTATCTGTTTTTACTTGGATTTTGTTATCACTTTGATTGAATTGCACAAAATCTCCATAGTTGGTCATTTATTCGGCCAAAATCATTGTCGACGCCATTTATAATCAATGATCACTCTGAAATGAAATAAAAAGCTCAGGGAGATAACGTGAAGACAAATGTGAAAGCTCTCCTGATCTCACTGACCTAGGGGCTTCATTCTAATAAATAGAATGCTCAAGATGGATGGATGGATGGATTACATATTCTTGTAGTTTATGTTTATTATAGATAAAACAGTCCTTGTCATTTTCAGCTTATTCCTACTAATTGGGATAGTGTTAATTCTAGTCATACACATCTTTGTATAACTATATATTGAAATTATTATAAGGATGATTAGTCAATATCTTGTTACTAATCTCTGTTCATTCAATGTATATCACTGTCATTTTACTAATAAATGTAGAACTATTTTAATCTAAATCTAAATCCCTATGATGCAGGATGTCATTGAGAAAGGTGAGAAGCAGGCTAATCTGACAATTGGAATCCTAGTTTCAATCTTGGTGGTTATCGTCACAATCATCTTTAGGCTTCTCTTTGGAGGAAAGAATCATGCAGTAAGTTTTACATTGTCTATTTGCTCTGTTTAGCTTCGTGCAAGTCAATCCATTTCAAATAGATGGGTTTTTGAATTGATAGTTTCTTAGATTTCAAGCCGACTTTTTTAGTTGGTTCATTAAATCCAATTTCAAGCTAATTCGCGGAATTCTGCAATCATTTCGCTTATCTTTGTCACGAAATGAATTGATCCTTCGAAAAGATCAATGCACTAAACTGTGCTTATACTTACTAGATTTAAAATCAACTATATTTCGAGTAAGTTTTCCAGCTCCGGCTACATATATGTTTTTCTTTCTTACATTGTCTATTCTTTTACTTTGAAGGCCGCCGCCCCTCAGAAACCCGTTACAGAGAGAGAGCGCGCTTCGGCAGAGGAGAACGAGGATAAGCCAGAAAGCAGCGTTGAGAAGGAAGAAGAAGAAGAAGAAGAAAAGGAGAAAGAGGACGCAGGGGCACCGCGTCCTCGCAGGTCTCGCAGGGAGACATGACCATAGATGAAGAACCCTTAACTGGTAACATTAAAACAGTTTTTATCTTTGAAGGCATTTAAATTTTGTTGGTCTTTTGCTTCTGTTTTTTCTTTTGCTTTAATGAACCACTTTTAATGAAATTATTCGGAACAATTTAAAAATGAAAATTATTATAACCAAAAAAAAAAAAAATGAAATGAAATGAAAAGTATTTGATGTGTTTTCGGCAAATACATGATATTACTGGATTTAGGTTTGCATATGTAGTGTAATTCATGAATTGCTTGTTCGCATGGATGATTGATATTTTTGTTAAATATAATATTTTTCTATTTCTTTGTTTATTTTATATTAAAATATATTAGCCTTTTTATTCACTGACTTGAGTTTTTATTGTAAAATGTTTTCACTAAAGATGATAAATGCTAGATTTATGCTATTTATTTAAAAAGTTGTAGAATGTAAAGTAAATATATAAATTATGTGCAAATAATAAAAAATTTAGCATTTAATTTAAGTAAATTGAAGTAAAATTTAATGATTTAGATTTTAAGTTTAATTTTAAATTTGAGCAGTCTAAATTATAAATAAAAATATGTAAAAATTTAAAAATTAATAGAATAGCATTAATATTTTTAAATTTTTAAAATTAACAATTGTTAAGAAATTTATTATTAAGTAATAGTTATTATTAAATAAATTTATTTATCATGTTAGCTGATATAATATATATTACATTTAATAAATAATTAAAAAATAAATATAATTAATTTGATTAAATTTTAAAAATTAATTTATGATTAACTGATTCGATTTTTTAATTAAAATTATATAATTACCTAATTATATATAATTAATTATAATAATTTAATCTCTATTTTTTATTAAAGTTGTCTTTTAGTTCTAAAAATATAATTTAAGTCTTTTAATTTTACTTTAAATTTTTTTTGAAAGACCATATTTTGAAAATTAGAAAATTAAAATAGTAAAACAACAAAATTTAGATTGTCGATTTAAAAATTCACATATAATATTAATTTTTCTTACCACTCAATTAACTGGTTATTATTCTAATTATTTCATCTTGTCATAAAAATAAAATTTTAAATATTATACTTCATAATTAAATATAATAAATAGTTCTTAGTAATTTTTTTTTGTTTTTTTATTATAAGCATGAAAAAATAAAAAATTTGTAAAACTGTAATGAATGAGTTACCTTGATTCTTTGTGGATAAATATATTCAATATATTTCCAAATAGATGTATGCAGATAAGTAAGGAGAATTTAAAATAATAAATTAATTTATTTTATTATTATTCTACGTATTAATTTTATTTAGGTGAGGTAAATTTCAACTTTACTCGTTCAAAATTAAATTTTATTTACAATCTATTTAGTTTATCTTATATCTTAATTTTTCTTAATCATATTTTTTTTACATTTCTTCAAAAAAAATACTTTTACTAAGTTATATATTTAATTTTTATTTTTAATTGCAGATTTTATTTTTTATAAAATTATGAAAATATTAATTCACATTTAATTACAATAAATAAAATATTTATATGTTAATAATATATAAAATAAAATCAATCAAATTTTATAATTTATCTATAATTATATTTTAAAAAAATTTAAGCTTCTAACTTTTTTAAAAATTTTACTTAGATCCTTGGAAATTCAAAATAGAGATCTAATAGGTTTGTGTAGTTAAATTTCGGTCCACTTAAATAAAAAATTTAAAAAATATAAATGATAAAAAATTGTTAGAACCTTCTCTAACACCCCTTGCCTAACAGCTGCTCAACAGCGGCCCCTTGCCTAAAAGCTGCTCAACAGCAACCCCTTGTCGAACAACAGCTCAACAGCGACCCCATGCCTAACAGCTGCTCAACAGCGGCCCCTTGCCGAACAGCTGCTCAAACAGCAACCCCTTGTCGAACAGCAGCTCAACAGCAGCCCCATGTCTAACAGCTGCTCAATAGTAGCCCCTTGTCGAACAGCAGCTCAACAGCAGCCCCTTGCCGAACAGTTGCTCAACAGCAGCCCCAAGTCGAACAGCAGCTCAAAGAAATATCACCAGATCGTACTCTCCGTACTACTATGTCAACTCAACATTTAAGACAGTATGGGAGTCCACTCCCTAATCGTCCTTTGTAAGAATAGGTGTCAGATATGACAGACCATACCTATTGTATCCCCTCCTCTCCAGGCTATAAAAAGGGGACTCGGGCTCTCTAAGAGGGGGCTTCCTTCCTCACCCTCTCTCTCTCTTGTGCTCATTTGGTCTCCCATTAGAGACCCTCAAGCTTTGTAAGAAGAGATGGGATTAGTAGATTCAAATCGCCTGGATGGCGTTGTGGTTTTTCCCCCGGACACTCGGGTTTTCACGTAAAAATCGCCGTCTCATTTCTCTCTGTGGTGGTGCATTTTTTGCATCAACAGTGGTGCCCTCACGCAGGAACCATCCCTCACTACGTGAGATTTCCTTCTCTAAAGCCTGAGCTACGTGAGATCCCCTTCTCTAAAACCCCTTCACGAAGTCCCGGCTCATGGTCAAGACAGCTCGGCGACGGGCAGTCAAGAGCAATCCCCTTCTCGAGGTCCCAGCTCACGATCATGATGCCTCGACGACTGAGAGTCAAGGGTAACCCCTTCTCTAAATCCTCTTCTCGAAGTCCCGGCTCATGGTCAAGCCAGCTCGGCGACGGGCAGTCAAAGGCAATCCCCTTCTCGAGGTCCCAGCTCACGATCATGATGCCTCGGCGACTGAGAGTCAAGGGTAACCCCTTCTCTAAATCCCCT
>KZ451980.1:5460539-5512569 GCA_002786265.1 Apostasia shenzhenica
GTAAGATATCGGGCATTGATTCTCAAAACTGTATGCGAATTCCGCATAATTAAAATTATGCGACCCTCAAAAATGATGAACTATAGCACACGGTTTTTGGCCAAAATTTCAGCTTTCACAGGTGCACTCCGCATAAATACTGGCGGAAATATTCCTATGGGGAATAAGCGTAAAAAATGGACCAGAGAAGGAAGATCACTTGAAAAAAATTTTTTTTTTTGATATCCAAGATTACTTAAAAATTTGAAACAAAATTTAAATTAGGTTAAAATCGAATCAATCCAAATGAGTTTATTAACGAATCAATTTTATGACTCGATATTATTTTCGAACTGTTATATAAAAGAGAATAAGGCCTTCTTTGATTCGAGATATTTATTTTTGGCAACACAAATTTTAATTATAAAAATCAACAGTTTACATACTTTTTAGAATTAAAATAATTTTTTTTTCCGTTAAGTTTAAAAATTATTTTTTTCTTCTCTTATTTAAAAAAAAGCTTGAACCAACTGAAGCCTAAATATTATAAAAAATATAATAATTTATTTAATATTTAATAAAAATTATTAGTGAAATATTTAAGTTTGAGTTGGCTTAAGAACCCAATTCGAGTTTAAGAAAACCATATTAACTTCCGGGAAGTATTCTCCAGATCTTCTCTTCCTTCCTCCTTATTTCAAACAATCTATCGCCCAGGTCGCCTCCTGACCCTCCAATGCCAAGGGCAACTTCAGGGGCGACCCGCGGAACCTCCTCCTTCTTCTTAATCCCCTCTTTCATCTTGCTGCCTTCCTCCTTCTTGTCCTCTTCATTCTGAAGACTCGCCGGGAGAAGACGAGGGAAGAGGGGCTTTCTTATCTTGACAGGAGGAGGGACTGGTTCACCAAGAGGAGCAGGACCACATATCACAAGGGTCGTCTTCGCCGGCCCCTCGCGAGGGTTATTCCCACCTCGGGAAGAAACTGCTCAATATTTTTTTATCCTTGAGCAGAATCTTTCTCGGTCTAAGGCTCTCCCCTGTAGGCGTCTGGCACACCACGCTCACCTCTATCTGATCTCCAGCCCCCTGAGGTTCTTGACAGGAGAATCAGAGAGGTTAACTACTTCTTCCACCCTTCTTTCTTCTGCAGGATCCTGTGCAGACTCAGAACTTGCACCAGGACTTCAACAACTTTCCCCGGCAGCGAGACAACAACTGCGACTCCCTCTCCCCCCTCCGGGGGTGACTCAGTAACCTCCAACCTCCTCTTCTTATCAGAAGAGTAGTCGTCGCTCGGAGGCCCGCCTTGCGTCTTCCTCTTCAGACCAGACAGAATTTTCCTTCTTCTCATATCCGCCATTTCTAGACCGATTTTCCTTCTCCTTTGCAAATTTTTGAGATTGGTAGGAGAGAATACGAATCGTCAGAGAACCGCCCCATCTTATCATGATAGGTCTCGGGCAGCGCGTTCGACGTCGCGACGGTTTGCATTCTAGGACCCACATTAATGTTTGCGTCCTGACAATGCGGGGGGCCGATGTTAACGCATGGCTTCGACGCTGCATCCCAGCCATACACGTGGCTCCCAGGTGGCACCAAGTTGTTATTTATTTATTCTCGCATGTCTCAAACCTCAGTCAATCCTCGGCCACGCGGGTTCGGTCAACCATCGTCCACGACGATCCAGGATCACCCCTAGCAACATCGATGATGATGTTCCTCAGCTGCACCTGTATCTGTCGGCGTGCTCTAGCCGCGCCGTTTCCAGTACAAAACGCTTTTTTCAGACATGCAAATCAAAGACTCGAGTGCTCTTGCTGGCACGAACCCCCAGTGGAATCACTGCTATCAAGGTGGAAAAAGCTCTCCACCCAGTACTTCCAGCTTCCCCAGTGGCCGACAACTGAGGGACCATCAGGATGGGCCCAGCTCCTTTCTTTCTGGGAAATTCAGGATAAAGAACTCTTTTTAGTAATATTTAAAGCCATTAAGCGGACAGAAAAAGAAGGAGGGGGGAACAATCACAAGAACCAGGACAACCAAAGTACAAGCAATTCTGGTGCCCTTCTGCTTTTCACTGTATTAGAACTCCAACTGAGGAGCTCCTTCTCTCTCTCTTTCTTTCATCTGATTAGCTCATTGTACTGGTCTCTTGGACTACCCTCTTCCTTTCTCTAGTGAAAACAGCTCTCACTGACCGCTCGGTGGACGTAGGGGATTTTCTCCCTGAACCACCTTAAACCTCTATGTGTTGCTCTAGATGCTCTCTCTCGCCTAAACTCTAACCGACAGACTTAGCTCTTTGCGTGCTGCCGTCTCTCAGGACTCTCTCTCTCTATGTTTCTTGGGATCCCTACAACTCACGTCAATATTTTCTGGTGCTTTCATTGAGACTCTGAGAAGATGGTGGCCAGAACGCGCAGAACCAACTCTGCTGCCCACAACGCACAAGCAGGTGAGCCTTCCGTCAGGGCATCAGGCGACGGAGCTTCAGCCTCGACTTCCCACCACTGTACCGAATCGACTTCTTCCTCCAGAGGTACGTGCGCCTACAAGATACAGAGAATGCTTGCCAGCCTCACCGCTCAGCAAGCCATGATTCTCAGGCAGACCCAACGTGTCTGTGCTGCAAGGCGGCTGCTCTTCAGAGCAAACTCCTGCGCATTCGAAATTGGGTCTTTCGAATATCTGAGTTCGGCGGAGGTCAGAGAGCCCTTCTTTTGCGAGTCGGTCCGCCACTTAGTTTTCCTCTCTGGGAATATGCGTCAGGGAGAAATCTTCGAACTGAGAGAATAAGGACTGAGCTTGTTGCAGATATTTTTTCAGAATCTCGTCCTTCGTTTCGAATGCATGATTTACCTGATTGACGACCAATAGGAAGTCGCTGAATACTTGTATACACTTCACAACCATGCTAAGTGCGAAGTTCAGTCCTACAATGAGAGCTTCATACTCTGCCTGATTGTTTGTAACCTTGAACCGAAGCGTTCGACCTGTGCAAAGTGGCTCCCATCGGGCTTGTTAGGAGAATCCCAGCCCACTGGGATTGCGATCCGGATGCACCGTCGACATGAAGGGGCCAGAGGTTTGTCCGATGTCCGACGGGTGGTGGCTCTGGAGTAGAAAGTTTGGCTATGAAATCTGCCAGTGCTTGAGCTTTGATTGCTGTCCGCAGGACATACTTGATTTCATACTCGCCCAGCTCAATGGACCATTAAAGCAGTCTTCTCGAAACCTCCAGAGTGTGCAGTATCTTCAGGAGCGGTTGGTCAGTGACAACCTGGATAGTATGAGACTGAAAATATGGCCGTAGCTTCCTTATCGTCACCAGGAGAGCCAGAGCAAGCTTTTACAGCGTGGGGTATCGGCTCTCAGCGTCTAGGAGTATGTGACTGATATAAAAGATCGGATGTTGTACTTCTCGATCATCGTCCACGAGGACTGCTGAGACTGCAATGTAAGACACACCCAAGTACAAAGATAGGACCGCCCCTTCCTTTGGTGCCAATAATATCGGGGCCGAAGTTAGGTATTTCTTCAGTCCTGTGAAAGCAGCTTCGCACTCGTCGGTCCACTGGCCTCCCTTGTTGCTGCGCAGGCATCAAAAGAATGGCGAACATCGATCCCCGGCTTTCGAAATGAATCTGTCGAGGCTGTTGATCCGTCCTGCTAGTTTTTTAACCTCTTTTGCCGTTTTCGGAGAGGGCATGCTTAGGATCACCGAAATTTTATCTGGGTTGGCTTCTATTCCCCTGGCCGAGACTAGATAGCCCAAAAACTTTCCTGAGGCTGCACCGAAGTTGCACTTGGCAGGATTAAGCTTGAGGTTGAACCTTCAAAGGGTGTCAAGTGTCTCCCTAAGATCGTTGAAGTGTTCCTCCAAGGTTTTGCTTTTGACTAGGATGTCGTCGACATAGGCTTCAAGATTCCTTCCCCTTTGATCTTTGAAGACGGCATCAATCATGCGTTGGTAGGTAGCGCCGGCATTTTTTAGACCAAAGGACATGACATTGTAGCAGTACGTGCCGAAGTCAGTGATGAAAGCAGTCTTCTCTTCATCTTCCTTGGCCATCCGGATCTGATGGTACCCAGAGAAAGCATCTAGGAAGCTCATAACCTCATATCCGAAGGTACGATCTACCATCGTATCAAGGCGTGGGAGAGGATAGGTGTCTTTGGGGCAGACCTGATTCAGTGTTCAGAAATCCACGCACATTCTCCACTTCCCGTTGGCCCTTTTCACCATGACTACGTTGGTGAGCTATTGGGGGTATCGAACCTCCCTGATATAACCTGCTCCTAGTAGTTTATTGACTTCTTCTCTGATAGCATTCTGCCTTTCTCCTGCCATCACCCTCTTTTTCTGTGCTATAGGAGAAGTAGTGCTAGATATGTTCAAACGGTGCTCACAGACCACCCTGTCAACACCTAAAACATCTTCAGGAGACCATGCGAAGATGTTAATATGCCCAGAAAGCAAGGCGATGACGTCCGCTTGCTGCTTGTCATTCAAAGAAGATGATATGTTTACAATTTTAGAAGAGTTTCCCCCCCAAGGTTACATTGATGACCCCCTCCTGTGGTACAACTGGTCGAGACTCTTTGGGATCCAGTTGATCGACAACGAGTTGTGCTGCTATCTAGAAACAGCGGGTAGCCTGCCTAGCATCTCCTTTGATGGTGACAATACCACCGGAGGTGGGGAACTTCGCGCATAGGTGAGGCATGGAAATCACCATCCCAAAGGAATTGAGTGTTGTCCTTCCAAGGATGGCGTTATAGCCTGACTTAGCTCTGATGACAGCGAAGTTTACCATATTCATGGCGTAGCTGTTGTCATCACCAAAGGAGACGGGCAAGACAATGAATCCCAGAGGTTGAACTCTCTCCCCGGAGAAACCGAGTATGGTGGTTTTGGCGCAGAGGAGGTTTGTCTCTCTGAGTCCCATCTAGAGGAAGGCAGATTCGAACAGGATGTTGGTGGCGCTCCTCGAGTCGAGGAGCACCCGCCGAACATCAAAATCAACTATGCGGTCAACGACCACGATCGGATCGTTATGTACATTGCCCTGTTGGGGGAGATCCTCTTGGCAAAAAGTGAGAGGAATGGACAAAGAATGCTGCTCAGAGATACCGCCAACCTCGGCTTCCCGGTGGCGAGCAGTAATATGGTCAATGCTAAAAATGGCATTGATCGTCCTGACGACAGGGGGGTGAGGATGCCCTGGTTGACTAGGGCCTGGAGACGGTATAGTCTTAGCAGGGGCCTCAGTAATTTCGGGGGCCTTCCCTTTTTGGGCAGCAGTAAAGGTTGGCGCCATATGCATGAATTCTTCTAGCTTGCCCTGATTTACCAATTTGTCAAGCAGAGCTCTAAGGTCACGGCACTTATGAAGCATGTGCCCATAGTTCCCGCGGAACTCACAATAATTATCGGGATCTACTCCGACCGGGGGTGCTGGCTTGGGTCCAGTAGGTCGGACCCACCCTTGTTTGACGGCCGCTGCATAGACTTCAGGGAGCGGTCGAGAGAAAGGATGCCTTTGGTGCTGGACGATGTGTTGAGGTTTCTCCTCATTTCGACCACGATTCATGGCCACGTGTACCTTCAGGTCTCAATGAAAGCACCAGAAGATGTTGACGTAGGATGTAGGGGATCCCAAGAAACACCAAAAGAGAGAGAGTTCCAGGAGACAGCAGTGCGCAGAGGAGTAAGCCTGTTGACGGGGGCTTAAGAAAGAAAGAGAGTTCAGAGCATCCAGAAGAGCACACAACAATTTAAGGTGGTTCATGGAGAAAATCCCCTACATCAACCGAGCGACCAGCGAAGAAGTTTCACTAATAGAAAAAGGTAGCCGTGAAAGCTGAACAAAGAGCTTACAAAGGAAAGAGAGAGAAAGAATGAGAAAGAGAGCTTTTCTTGTTCTCAAGCTCCTGCTTTACAAGAGGTGGTAGAAGAGGGATCTCCGTTTTTCCTGGTTAGTTGGTCTTTTTTGATCCGATCTGATCTAATCTCTTCTCCTCTAGGACTGTTCAGAGGTATTTGTAGGCAGCAGGTGGTGCAACTTCATCCTGATTTTTTGAAGAAAAGGAGGTGAACAAACTCTGAGTTCGCGCCGCGTGTCGGCCGCCGGAGGGGCCAGAAACAGCAAAAGGAGGGTGCTATCTTTTAATACTAGTACTTCTTCTAGGAATCTGTGCTAGCCGAAGCATGCGGATCCTTGATTTGCGGGTCTGGAGAAAGTGTCTTTATAAGGGGAACGACGCGGTCGGACCAAGCTTGATTGCGACAGGCACCGTTTTGTAACATCGGGGACGACGTTACAGGAATGGTCATGGCTCGTCACGGACGAGGCTTGGCTGCACCTTCATGCCCGAAGTTTGACCTGGTCAGAAACCTGTGAGAACAGAGATGAGTTAGCAAATAAATAAAAGAGCTGGAGGCCAGCAAGGTGCCACGTGTACGGCCGGAATGCAGCGCAGGAACCGCGTGTTAACAAAACATCCTACATAAATTTTAACATAACTAATTTTATTTTTCATCATACATAAAAAGCAAGCCTACAATTTCATAGCATGATCAAATTAGTCTCCTTGGCAAACAAGCCCTATATTCTTAAGTTTTTAGGTCAATAAGTGTTGACGTAGGATGTGGGGGTCCCAGGAAACACCAGAGAAAGAGAGTTCCGGAAGACGGCGGCGCGCAAAGAGGTGAGCCTGTTAATGAAGGCTCAAGGAGAAAATCAGTTCAGAGCATCCAGAGAAACACACAAGGGTTTAAGGTGGTTCAGGGAGACAATCTCATACGTCCACCGGACGATCAGCGAAGGGGTTTCACTAATGAAGAAAAAATAGCCTTGAAGGCTTGTACAGCGTTTAGAAAGAAGAAAGAAGAAGGAAAAAGAGAGAGCTCCTTAGTTGAGACTCTGTTACAATGAGAGTGGGAGTCCTCGGTTGGGGACTGTTTCAGCGGTATTTGTAGCCGTTGGAGTGAGTAGCTTCACCCTGGTTTTTTGGAGAAAATGTGATGGACGGGCTCTAAGTTCGCGCCGTTTGTCTGCCACCGGAGAGGCCTGTAGTTGTGCAAGGAGGTGATATCTTTTAATACTGGTACTTTTTCTGGGGATCCGTGATGGTTGAAGCATGCGGATCCTTGATTTGCGGGCCTTGAAAAAAGGTGCTCTGTACGGGGAGCGATGCGGTTAGGTGGAGCTGATTGTGACAGGCGTTGCTCCGTAACCTCGTGCTCGATGTTTGTCAGGGGTGTCATGGGATATCGGACAACGAGGTAAGGTTGAACCCTCGTGGTCGAGGTTTGACCTGGTCAAAAATCCTGCAAAGTCAAAGGGATGAGTCAGTAAATTAATCAATCAAATGGAGGCCAGCCAGGCACCACGTGTACGGTCAGGATGCAGCGCGGGAACCACGTGTTTAACATCAGCCCCCCGCATTGTCAGGGCGCGAATATTAATATGGGTCCTGGAATGCGAACCGTCGCGAAAGTGGATGCGCTGCCCAAGGCCTGCAAGGATAAGATGGGGGCGGCGCCCGCCGGTCTGTATCCTTGCACTTTCACTCTGAAGCTTCCCCTGTAAGAAAGGAAAATTTGTTAGCGAGATGGAGGAGGAGAGGGAATGAATCGCCCTGATGAGTATCTCAAAGAAGAGGAGAGCAGGCGGAGCTCTGGCTGAGGCTCCCCCTTTGGAAAAGAAGAGGCCAGAGGTGCTGCCTGAAGAAATGTCGTGGAAGGAGGCGTCGACATGCGTTGGGGCTGCTCCTGGTGAAAAAGAGGGAGCCCCGGCAGTCAAGGTTGCCGGCGTTCTAGCGCGAGCACTGGAGTCCGTGCAGGAGCCGGTAAGCACGGAGGCTACTGAAGTAGTGGTTGTTTTTGACTCTCCTGTCAGACTGCCCCAAAAAGCCAGGGAGCTGAAGGAGGTGGCCCTGGTGGGTGAGACGGCCACGGGAGAGAAGTTAGCGCCTGGGAAGGTCTTTCTCAAGGATGAAGAGGTTGAGCGACTCCTTCCCAGGTTTGGAGTTTGTGAAGGGGGTGTGAAGAAATCTCCCTTGCTAGTTTGTGGTCCTTCTTCCCTTGGTGCCCCAGTCTCCGCTTCTGAGAAGAAAATGAAGCCTCTCCTCCTTTCTCTCCCTCCATTGGACCCCCGAAGTGATAGGAGAAGGAAGAGAAAGATAAGAGGGGTGAGAAGGAGGAAGGCGCCAAGATGGAGGAAGTGATTAAGAGGAAGAAGGGAGAGTCCCTTCTTACTGCCTCTGGCATTGAAGGGTCAGGAGGCGAAGCTGAGGAGGTGGTAAAAAAGAAGGGAAAGGTCCTCCCAGTTGCCTCCAGTGTCATCTCCGGTACTGGCGAGGCCTGGAGTGTGCTTGGGGACAGATTATGTGAGATAAGGAGGGAGGAGGAGAAGATCTTGGGGAACACCTCTGAGGTTCTAGAGGTGGTGAAATCTCTGAAGGGTAAGGAAGAAGTAGAGTCCCGCTACCTTCAGAAGACAAGGGATTTGTAGGGCGCTTTGTCTCAAGTTACAAAGTATTCTCTGAGTGATCTGAAGGAGGAACTAGGGAAGCTGCACAAATTGGAAGATAGGATGGCTTCCATGGCTGCAATAAACGCAGAGTGGGCTAGTAAAAATGAGGTTGCGGAAAGGAATTCCATCGCAATTTGTCAGACGTGAATCAGGCCCACTCTGCCCATGTCAAAGACCTCCAAAAAAGAATAAGGGAGTTGGACGATGAGAGGGAGACTTTGAGAGAGGAAAGAAGGAGGCTAAGGGAGGAGCTGACCAAGGCCAGGGAGCCTTCGTCAGGGGCGAAGGAGGTTATCTTCGAAGCTCGCCGCCGGGAGGAGTTGCTGAAGTCTGAGATCCACTCTCTGCGGGCCTTGGTGGAAAATATGTTGAACCTTTTGATTTTGATGACAACAATTAATTTAGTTGTTATAGACTAATCCTCTTGTTTAGTGTGTTAACAGGTTGCATTATCTCATTTGAGGATTGAATCCAAATTAAAGTCCAGAGAAAAGCTGGATCTCACTAGAATTTTTATTATTTTTTTTCTAGGACTATTATGTAAGCATGTGCATATTTGCCAAGATTTCTACTCGAGTTTTTTTCCTTTTGATTTTCTAGTTAAGAAAACCTTATTCTCTTTCGTATTTATCGTGTTTAGTTGTTTAAGTAAAAATCTCTTTCAACTTATTCATGTTAAGTAATTTGAATTGAGAGTGTAGCTCACTCAATCTATTGATTTGAGTTTGAAGCTTAACTCAAAGTTTAATACTTATCATATATTAGGTTAAAAGTTGTTTGCTTAACACAATCTCATGCCTATGATAGATCCCTACATGGTCATTAATTGTTCCTCTATTTTGGTATATGGCAACATATAACCTATTGGTTAATACCCATGTATTTTCCAAAAGGTTGCATGAGCCACATCAATCCAAATCAAGATCCATCATTCATTCTCCTTGTAACTTGGTTTTTGTTTATCCCATGACATATTGGCTTGTGTTTTGAATTCTTGCAGCCTACCGTTTTTTTCTTGAAAGCCTGATTTGTTATGATGGCCACCATGTAATATATTGAGGCATGCTTGTTTTAATATTTTTTAATTCTTAATCCACTTGGCTTTGTCCCCTTCATGTTGGCTTAGTGCTATAAGCCAACAATCACAAAAGGACAAAATGGGTTGTTTTCTTCTCTCTCTTTCCAACGAAAATGTTTTCTGCATTCTTAAGCCCATGCAATTTTTTCTTAAATCTGATTTTTCTTCAACACTGTTTTTGTTTTTCTGCATTCTCTGTTTTTGGAGAACAACAACTCACCTTCTCCTTTCAAGCTCTCATCTGGTTTTGATCTCCCAAAGCCATACTTGCAAAACATTTTGAAGGAGACTTTAAAGAAGGAGATTGTAGTGTTTCTCAAGTGGAAAGAAGCTAAAATTCCTGGTTCTGTTTTGTTTCTTGCTTCTGAAATTCATATAGCTGCTGTGTTTTGTTTTGGTTTACTGTGAATCTTACTTCATGAGTTATTATTCCTTGTGATTCACTTAAACTCTGTGTTTTCTTTTGTTCTTCTTGTTGAAGGCTTACATTGGGTGATTTTTCTTAAATCATCTTGTTCACTGTTTTTATGTTAGCCTTTTTGGAATTATTCGAGTAGACCCTTGGCTTATTTGCATATGCATAGAGTGCCTCATTGTAATATTGATTCTTGTACATGCATTGTAACTTAAGCTAGCTAGTCTAGCAAAACCTTTACTTCCTTTCTCTGTCTCCCTAGTAGAAGATTGTAGGTTTGCTCAGCTTTGGTTCCTGCAAAAAGCTGTAGGATTAAAGGTTTGCTTGACTTTGGTTCCTTGAAAAAGTCATAGGGTTGTATTGGGTTTGTTTGGCTTTTGTTCCCGTAAAAAGCCGGGGTTTTTAGTGAAATTCTCATTCGATGTGCGTGGGGAGTGGACTAGGCGGAAGGCCGAACCACTATAAATTTTTTGTGCCTATTGTGTGATATATTTCTACTGCTTGCCTTCTTCATTTGTTGAATACATTATTTCTGTACTGAGTCCTATTTCTTAAATTGATCTCATTTCTACACTGAGTCCTATTTTGAAAATTGACCTCACTTTCTGGTGGTACTCTCTGTTCTATTTATTCTGCTGTCTGATTTGCTAAATCAACCTCTCTGATTCATTTGAATTATCTATTAGTTTATTGCCTTATTTAAACTCATAAATTTTATTATTCTCAATTCACCCCCCTCTTGGGAAGCCTTTGGGCCAACAAAATAGCTCTGGATGGCGGGGACGACATATGGAGGATCTGGAAGAAGCGGCGAGGAGGGCGGTGAAGATCGTCAGCGCCTCACCGGTGGGCCACCACGTTAAGAGCCAGGCTGCTTTTGATGTTCTCCTGCAGACATTAGTTGATGTGAGTATCTTGAATCAAGAGAACATTAGAGGTCCAGCGGTTCTTCCCTTCTGTGGTCCTAAGGGACCGGATAGATTTTTCGACGTTGAGAGCCCCTGCGCAGAGGAGATTCCTCCACCAAAGTCCTATGCAGGATGTGGGTATCAGCTAGCTCCTTCCCGGAAAAGTCCTGAAGAAGGCCAGACTACTCCTCTTGAGGCCAGTTGGTCGGGGTGAACACTTCCTCCCCCACCTCATCAGCAGGATCAGCCAGGGAGCCAGAAGTGACCTATTTCCACCCTCAACCAGCTCCTCATCCTGACAGGGAAATCCTCTTCCTTTGCAGCACAGGAAGGATCTATTTCTCAAATAGATAACCCCAAGATGGAACTCAGGGAAGAGGTGGTCTTAAAGAGAAGGGGTCCTTGGGTCAGGAGATCAGAGTTACCGCTCCAGGTGTCTAAGTTCTGAAGCCTTGTATTTTTATTTATTTTTCCCTGTACTCATGAGAGAAACATGTGAGGACAAAGAGAAATGAATTGTAACAAGTTTTATCATAAATAAAATATATTTTTCTTTTCAAAAACTTGTTATGAATTCTTGTTTTGTATGTCTTTTCTTTCGTGTTTGAAATAGGTACCATGAAGTTTATGAAAAGAGAACATGAATTCGTGAGTGAAAGTAAAAACCCAACAATTGAACTAAGAAAATTTCTAAGTAGAAAGATGAGGCAGCTATCCTCGTGCACGATATGAGAATATCGGGCATAAGGAAAAAGAATGACCATCCCTTGAACCCTCATACACAATATGCAAATATCGTGGACGATATACGACAGGACGGGGAGAAGTGATGTTTTGGGAAACTGTGAGTCGCTTTGATTCCCGTGCGCTGCTTCAATTCCTGGGATTGTCAGAAGGTACGAGCGGTCTGATGGCGCCCACGCACTGATCAAGGAGATCAGACGGTTAAAAGGTGAAAGGGCATAGCTGTTCTCCTTTAAAGAAGGGGAACTTGCTTGAAGAGCAGCTGACGCGCCCTTTCACCCCCAAACCCTAAGAGAGAGAAAGAAAAAGGACTTTCGCCCCTCCTTTAGTGAATCTTAACCATAGGAGGAGGAGAGATCGAGTGGGCGGAGCTAGCCGCCCAGTTCCACAAAGATTCCAGCTATCAGGAATCTCTCCTGATGGAGCATGAGGTGTTCAATACTACCAGGGGTTTCAGAGGAAATCCTAACCTGACGATTATCCCCCCTTCTGCCGACCTTCGATCGAACCCCCCCCCCCCAGGGGGCTGTCTGTGTTTACCGTGCTCAAGTAGAGTACGGCCTGATGTTGCCACTGCAGCTGGAGGTAAGGAAGATTCTGAACTCCTTCCAGCTCGTCCCTGCACAACTTTCTCCCAACGCCATTGCCTATCTGTACTCCTTTCTGAAGCTGTTACAAGCTCAAGGGATACCATGGACTCTGACGTTGTTTAGGAGTTTGTTTAGTTGGATGATGGTGCCAGGGTACGGAGGTGTCTGGCTTTACGGTCGAAGATGAGGAAGGCCATGTTCTTGAGAGCGAGTAGCTCTCATTCTGACTGGAGGGATTACTATTCCTTTGTCGGAGATGACTTGGGAATCCCTTTGACGCCCAGGGTGTGCCCTCCTGAGTTCTCCGGGGATGTGAAGTGGGTGGCAGGGCAAGAAACCCTGAGGAATTTGAAGAAGTTGAAGGTGCAGAGCTGGTCCTTGAAAGATTTTCTGAGGCATATAAAGAATGATGTCTCTTTACATGCCAAGGCGCTGGGGTACAACGTCTTGAAAGAAGTCACCCCCCTTCTGGTGTAGTTACGATGAAGAGGGCCAGGAGGGGACACCCTGTCACCCAACTCAGCAAAAAGTAGCTGCGGAAAGGGGAGGAGAAGAAATGAGGGTTCCAGAGCCGGTCTGTGGCGGAGCCGTCGTCGATGTGGTGTCCTCTCCTGAGGACACTGCAGACAACAAGAAAATATTGGCTGAGCTGGGTTATACAGGGAAAGGTAAGGAACTCATGCCAGCCGCCAAACCCCAAGCAACCCCCAAAGGTAGTACAGGGGTCGTCATAGTGGGGAAGAAGGAAGGGAATAAGGCCGACGGAGGCAAAGAAAAGGAGAAGGTGGAGGGACCTTGTCTAGAACTGGCCCCCACGGAGGTCCATGGAGAAAAGAGGGATTTCTCCGGGAACACAGAATCCGAGCCCCCACAAAAGAAGGCGAGGAGTGCAGGGGGGAGGGGTTTTGCTGCCGGGGAAGAGCATGACTGGCAGCGAAGTGTAGAGCCCCCTTATAGCACCAATTTTGCTGGAGTCTTTGGGGACATAGGTGTGAAGTTGGCGGTGAGGACGATAGGGGTTGATCGAAGAATGACCGTCCTCACCGTGCCATCCGAGAATAAGGGTCAAGTCTACCGAGGAGAGGTACGCCTGGCCCTAGGGAGCGGTCTGGTGGCTGAAGATACGAAAGAGAAGATGGAAGCAACCTCCACTCCAGATCTGTACTCAGGAATGGCCAACAGAGTAGCCACGGTAAAAATTCCTTTTCAGGCTCTCTTATCCGCTTTAATCCTGTGCTGATTTTATTTTGTGCTTATTTGTAGGTTCTCGCTCGCTTGCCTTTGGCTTTGAACAGAGCTCTGAGGACTGAGGAGCAGGTGCTGGAGCAGGGGTCTCTGCTTCATCAGAAAGATGGAAAGATAGAGGTCCTGAGGACCGAGGTTAGGGTGAAGTCTTCAGAGCTTGATGCTGTCGAGGGGGAGAAGGCCAAGCTGCTCGAAGAGAGGAATAAGCTGCAAGAGGAGAAGGCCAAGCTGCAGGAGAAACTTGCAGCCCATCAGTCTGCCTTGGTCGCCGCAAAGGCTGACAATAAAGTCTTGCAGGGGAAGCTCGTCGAAGTCGCCGAACAGTAGGAAGCCCTTATCGCCGAGAAGTCCCTGGCTGCTGTGGAAGCTTTCAAGACTAGTCTTCCCTGCAGGAAGCTGAGTTAAAGAAGTGGATCCTTTCCCTTGCATGGCTGCTGATCCTACTTACAAGGAAGAGGATTTTGACCTGTCTAACGAACTCATCCATCGAGTATTTAGACTTTTGGATAGGATCGACAGAGGGTAACTCATTTTCTTTATAAGAAGAGTGAATTGTAATCTTCTTTTGTAATTTTTTGAAAGCAATAATAGAAAAAGTTTTTCCATACTTGTTTTATTTTGATGTGTATGTAATGAACATGTACCCTTGTATGAATTCGAGATATTCTGACTGGTTCTAAAAGAAGACCCCTTAATAAGATAATAAAGAGCTTTTGAACCATCTGATAGCTCAAATTCAACTTTGAAACTCCCTGAAATCCATAAGTAAAGGATAATGATAACAGGAAGGATTCTGCCCAATAGGGTTTATCTGATCCAATGCCAAAAGGACTTTCGTCTTAAAACATCGTGCATGATGTTTGTACTTTTGGGCAAAAGCTGACCTCGGGGATCCTCTTTATTAGGGTTGTAGACATTCCTTCGTAGACCTGCACAGGGAAGAAGTAGTAATAATAGTGGAGATCCTGCCTAGGGAGAGTTATCTGACCCAATGCCAAAAGGAATTAAACGTCTGAAACATCGTGTACGATTTTTGTACTTGAGGCAATGGCTGACCCTCTTAGAATGGCAGATATCCTAGTGGAAAGCGAAGGCACCCTGCTTAGGGGGGACCTGTATCGTAAGTCGATATCAGGGACTGTCCTAAGGTTACGAGCAGGACTTCAGACCTTTCGCTGGCCAGATGGGCTTACGAAAGGGTCCCAGATGTTTGTAGGAAACCCCGCCTGCCAGGCGCAACTAGGTTTGGTGATCACCGTATAACGAAGGTTAGTGAGTATCATCGTGTGCGAGGTCCAGAACCTCGGGTACGATGATCGAGACTTGAGTTTTGAGATCATACCTGAGCGACGCTTAGGTCGATATGAACATCAGTATGTATAGACAAATTCATAATTCATTTGTAAGAACTCCAGAGTCTGAGAGAACCTTTAGGATATAAAGAAATCCAAATGTCTGAAGAATGCCCCAGAACTTCTTGATTGAATTGTTGTAATAAATTTCTGAATGAATCTATACAAAATAAATGACGTATTAGGAGCATCAAGATGAGCTGCCCCTAGCTTTTAGGCGTAAAATTTCTTTAGGTCGTCCCCACTCCAACTCCTGGGGATTTGAATTCCTTCAGAAGTCATGAGGTAGTACGCATTTGGTCCGGCAACCTCGCGCACGATGTAAGGACCTTCCCAATTTGGCTCAAGCTTGGGAACCCCTAAATTGCTGCCGGCGAGAAGTCACCGCTTGAGGACTAAATCTCCTCCCATGAAGGTTCTGGGGTTAACCTTCCGGTTGTAATATCGTTCTATTCATCGCTTGTGCTCCAGGCGCTTTAGTGCTGCCAATTCTCTTTTTTGTTCTAGGAGGTCTAGATCGATCCTTCGTGAATCATCATTTTCATCCATCCATGTTTGCAAAGCCTCGAGTTCGAAGTTGGCTGCAGCCTCTATTCTGGGGGAGAGGTGTTCGAGCTCAACTTGTATGACAGCGTCCATACCGAATGAGAGAGAGAAAGGAGACTCTTGAGTAACCTCGGAAGGAGCCATATTGTAAGCCCAAAGGGCACCTGGTAGTTCTTCCGGCCAGCGAATTTTGGCATCGTCTAGGCATTTCTTCAGAATGTTCAGGATGTTCTTGTTGGCAGCTTCCGCCTGTCCGTTGGTATGAGGATGCCACACAGAGGCATACTTAAGGTTGATCTGGTGTTTTCCGCAGAAATCATGGATCCTCTGATTAGCGAATGGGGTGCCATTATCTGTGATGATTACTATTGGTATGCCGTATCTGCAAATGATGTTGGCCCAAAGGAAACTTTCGACATTCTGAGCAGTGGGTTGAGTAAGCGGCTTGGCCTCAATCCACTTTGTGAAGTAATCGACTGCGACAAGTATCCACTTGTAGTTCTTCATGGCCGTAGGCATTGGTCCTAGGAAATCCAACTCCCAGATAGCGAAGGGCCAAGATGAATTAATAGGTTTGAGATAACCTGCAGGCTGCCTCTGCATGTCGCCGTAGTATTGACATTGAGAATATTTTTCCACAAACACCTGAGCATCCTTGTGGATATTGGGCCAGAAGAATCATTGGCGTAGGATTCGCATAACCAGACTTCTACCACGGGCATGTGTTCCACATTCCCCTCGGTGTACTGCTTCCATGACCTTTAGGGCCTCTTCTGGTCTTAAACACTTGGTGAGAGGTTTGGCATAAGATCTTCTGTAAAGCTCCCCGTTGACGAGGGTGTACTTGGCGCAAACAAGTTTCAGCTTCTGCGCCTCTTGTCTGTTGTCTGGCTGAGTCCCATTTTCAGGTAATCTAGGATTCTGTCCATCCATCAGGGTGGTTGCTCTCTAGAAGAAACTTCGATGCATTCGAAACTAGGCCTTTCAAACACCTGAGTCAGGCGGAGGTCAGGGAGTCCCCCTTTTGCAAGCCGGTCCGCCACTTGGTTCTCCTCCCGAGGTATGTGTGTCAACTAGAAGTCTTCGAATTGAAAGATCAAGGATCTGGCCAGCTGCAGGTATTTCTTTAACACCTCGTCCTTTGCTTCAAATAGGCAGTTCACCTGATTGACGACTAACTGGGAATCGCTGAACACTTGTATGCGCTTCACGGCCATGCTAAGCGCAAAGTTGACTCCTGCAATGAGGGCCTCATATTCTGCTTGGTTGTTTATCGCTTTGAACTGAAGTGTTACCGCTTGATATAGTGTAGCCCTCATTGGGCTGGTTAGGAGGATCCCAACCCCCTGGGATTGTGATCCGGATGCGCCGTCAACATGGAGGGACCAGAGGTCTACCAGGGACCTGGCAAGTGGCGGCTCTGAAGTAGAAAATTCAGCGACGAAGTCCGCCAGGGCTTGAGCCTTGATTGTTGTTCGTGGGACAAACCTGATATCGTACTCACCCAGTTTAATAGACCATTTGAGTAGTCTTCCTGAAACCTCGGGGGTGCGCAATATCTTCAGTAGCGGTTGATCTGTGACAACTTGGATAGTATGGGATTGGAAATAAGGTCATAGCTTCCTGGCAGTCGTCAGGAGGGCCAGAGCAAGCTTTTCCAAAGTAGGATACCGACTTTCAGTGTCCAGGAGCATGTGGCTGGTATAGAAGATAGGGTGTTGTACCCCATTTCTCGCTGTCTAGGAGGACCGCTGAGACCGCAGTGTCGGATACTCCTAAATAAAGAGAGAGGACCGCTCCTTCCTTTGGCGCTACTAGTATCGAAGCCGAGGTAAGATATTTCTTCAGCTCTGTAAAGGCTGATTTGCACTTGTTGGTTCATTCCCTTTTTTTGTTGTTGCGCAGGCACCGAAAGAATGAGGTTCATCGGTCACCAGCTTTTGAGATGAATTTGCCCAGACTGTTGATCCGCCCTGCTAATTTCTGGATCTCTTTGGCCGTCTTTGGGGAGGGCATGCTTAGAATAGCCGATATTTTGTCAGGGTTGGCTTCTATCCCTCTGGCAGAGATTAGATATCCCAGGAATTTTCCCGAAGCCGCGCCGAAGGTACACTTAGCAGAGTTAAGCTTGAGATTGTACCTTCGGAGGGTATTGAGCGTCTCCCTGAGATCACTGAGGTGCTCTGTCAAGGTTTTGCTTTTGACCAGGATATCGTCTATGTAAGCCTCGAGATTCCTCCCCCTTTGGCCTTTAAAGACGGCATCAATCATGCGTTGGTATGTAGCACCGGCATTCTTGAGACCAAATGGCATGACGTTGTAGCAATAAGTGCCGTAATTGGTGATGAAAGCAGTCTTCTCCTCATCTTCCTTGGCCATCTAGATCTGATGATACCCAGAGAAAGCATCTAGGAAACACATAACCTCGTTCTCGAAGGTACGATCTACCATCGTGTTGATACGGGGGAGAGGATAAGTATTTTTAAGGCAGGTCTAATTCAATGTTCTGAAGTCCACGCACATTCTCCACTGCCCACTGGCCTTCCTTACCATAACGACGTTGGTTAGCCATTGTGGGTACTGGACTTCCCTGATGTAACCGGCCCCTAACAATTTGTTAATCTCTTCCTTGATGGCATCCTGTCTCTCCCCTGTCATTACTCTCTTCTTTTGTGCGATGGGGGAGACGGCCCGGGATACATTCAAATGGTGCTCGCAGACAACTCTGTCCATGCCTGTAACATCTTCAGGAGACTATGCAAAGACATCGATATACTCCGAAAGCAGGGCGATAACTTCCGTCTGCTGATTGTCATTCAGATAAGATGAAACATTTATAATTTTGGAAATGTCTTCACCCCCTAAGGCTACACTGATGACCCCCTCTTGTGGTGTGACAGGTTGGGTTTCTCTATGATCCATTTGGTCGACTACAAGCTGCGCCGCTATTTGAAAGCAGCGGGTAGCTTGTCTAGCGTCTCCTCTGATGGTGACAACGCCGCTGGAGGTTGGAAACTTCGCGCACAGGTGGGGCGTGGAAATCACCATCCCGAAGGAGTTTAGAGTTGTCCTCCCTAGGATGGCATTGTAGCCCAATTTAGCCCTGATGACTGCGAAGTTGACCATGCTCATAGCGTGGTCGTTGTCATCACCAAAAGAGACGGGGTAGAGTAATGAATCCCAGAGGTTTGACCCTTTCACCGGAGAAACCGAGCAAGGTGGTCCCAGCGCGGAGGAGGCTAGCCTCTTTGAGTCCCATCTAGAGGAAAGCAGACTCAAACAGGATGTCGGCGGCTCTCCTAGAGTCGAGGAGTACTCGCCGAACATCGAAATCGGCGATGCGGGCAACGACCACTATCGAGTCATTGTGTAAGTTGCCCTGTTGAGGGAGATCTCTGCTGCAGAAAGTAAGGGGGATAGAAAAGATATGCTGCTCAGAGATATCGCCAACTTCGATTGCTTGGCGGTGAGCGATTGGGTCAATGCTAAAGATAGCATTGATCGTCCTGACGGCCGGAGGGTAAGGGCGCCCTTGCTGACTAGGGCCTGTTGATGGCGAGGCCTTAGCGGGGGCTTCAGCAACCTCGGGGGCTTTGCCTTTCTGGGCGGTTGTGAAAGACGGTGCCATCTGCATGAACTCTTCAAGCTTGCCCTGATTCATCAGTTTCTCCAGCAAGGTTCTGAGACCTTAGCACTTGTGAAGCCTGTGCCCATAGTTCTCGTGGAACTCGCAGCAGTCGTTGGGATCCACTCCGGGCGGTGGTGCCGGCCTGAGTCCGACGGGTCGGATCCATCCCTGCTTGATAGCTGCTGCATAGACCTCAGGGAGTGGCCGAGAGAGGAAAAGCTTTGGAGGAAGGGCGTGCCGAGGTTTTTCCTCATCTCTATCACGATGCCTGGCTGCACGTATCCTCGTGGTTGAGGGTTCAGCATCTCGTTGTTTTCTCTTGTTTCTTTCCTGCTTAACTTCGGGAGCGCCTGTGGTAGAGGACTCAGCATCCTTGAGAAGCATAAATTGACTGGCCCTGGCTACCAGTTCTGGGTAGCTCCAAGGTTTGGCCAACTGTAGGGATTTGGACAGGTCCCCTACCTTGAGTCCTCCTGAAGTTGTGCATGGCCACTGCAGGCTCTACATCTTCAGCTTCTACTGCAGCGGCGAAGAAGCGGTTGGTATAATCCCGGAGGCTCTCTCTCTCGCCTTGCTTAATGTTGGCGAGAACCATGTTGGAGACGACCATGCGGGTCCGGCCGATGAAACGGGCTATCAGCTCCCATTTCAAATGCTCGTAAGAAGAGATGTGGCCCCTGGGCAGCTTGATGAACCAGCTGAACGCTGCCCCCTTTAGAGTGTTGGCCAAGTGGTGGCACCTTGTGGCCTCGTCCGGCTGGCGGTAACGGACTGCGGCCTCAAACCCCTGCACATGCTCACGGGGATCTGTAGCGCCCCTGTAGACCTCTAGTCTGGGAGGCCTGAAGTCCTCTAGGATTGGGGAAAGGAGCATTTCCGTCCATTGGTCCGAAGAAAGGATCAGGCCCATGATGGGTGGCCTGAACGCCTGGAAAGAGGGGATCCCTTCCGGCAAAAAAAGGAGGAAAAGCCGGTGGAAGAAAAGCAGTTTGTTGTAGTGGACAAGGTGGAAGAAAGTTCTGGCGAGCCTCCTGAAGGCAGAAAGGACGTCTGGGTGGTCTAGAGGAACCAAAAGATTGGATGGAGGGTGCTACGACCAGAGGTGCTAGTGCGGGAGCTTCAGCAGCCGGAGGGGGTGGAGCAGGGATCACCGCTACCGGCGGAAGTACCTCTGGGGCTGCCGCGACCGCCGGAGAAGGAACAGGAACTGCCGTAACTGGCGGGAGCGGAACAGGAGCCGTCGCAACCGGCGGGAGAGGAAGCACTGCACATACTGGTTGTGTCTGTTTGAGGATCACGGCCTGCTGGGCGGTAAGACCGGTGACTAGGTCAGTGAGATTCGCTAGCATTCCCTGAAGCTCTGAGACGCGTGTGCCCCTGGAGGAAGAAGCAGATTCGGCGTGACGCCGGGAAGTTAAGGCCGAAGCTCTGTCGTCCGGTGCTCGAACGGAGGGTTCTTCAGCGTGCACACCGTGGGCCGCGGAATTAGTTTTGCGCATTCTGGCCACCATCTTTCCAGGTCTCAATGAAAGCACCAGAAGATGTTGACGTAGGATGTGGGGGTCCCAGGAAACACCAAAGAGAAAGAGAGTTCCGAAAGACGGCGGCACACAAAGAGGTGAGCCTGTTAATGAAGGCTCAAGGAGAAAATCAGTTCAGAGCATCCAGAGAAACACACAAGGGTTTAAGGTGGTTCAGGGAGATAATCCCCTACGTCCACCGGACGATCAGCGAAGGGGTTTCACTAATGAAGAAAAAATATCCTTGAAGGCTTGTATAACCTTTAGAAAGAAGAAAGAAGAAGGAAAAAAGAGAGAGCTCCTTAGTTGAGGCTATGTTACAATGAGAGTGGGAGTCCTTGGTTGGGGACTGTTTCAGCGGTATTTGTAGCCGTTGGAGTGAGTAGCTTCACCCTGGTTTTTCAGAGAAAATGTGATGGACAGGCTCTGGGTTCGTGCCGTTTGTCTGCAATCGGAGAGGCCTGCAATTGCGTAAGGAGGTGATATCTTTTAATACTGGTACTTTTCTGGGGATCCGTGATGGCTGAAGTATGCGGATCCTTGATTTGCGGGCCTTAGAAAAAGGTGCTCTATACGGGGAGCGGTGCGGTTAGGTGGAGCTGATTGTGACAGGCATTGCTCCGTAACCTCATGCCCGATGTTTGTCAGGGGTGTCATGGGATATCGGGGAACGAGGTAAGGTTGAACCCTCGTGGTCGAGGTTTGACCTGGTCAAAAGTCCTGCAAAGTCAAAGGGATGAGTCAACAAATCAATCAATCAAATGGAGGCCAGCCAGACGCCACATGTACGGTCAGGATGCAGCGCGGGAACTACGTGTTTAACAATAAGTAACTAAAGACTTAACATAGTATGAGAGTCATAAGTCTCAAATTCAAGACTTATTAACTCTCAATTATCTCTAACATAAGTTTAAAAAAGAAAAAAAAAATCTTTGTTGAATTGTATCCATGCTTCCAAGCACATAAGCTTGAGCTTGAGAGGGCACATTAGAACAAAGTTATTCTTAGGTCATAACCCACAAATTTAAACTTTTTCAATTGGTGACCAGAGGTTTAACAAAAAGAAGTTGAAGCTGCCTATGAGAGCTTAAAACTTCAAATCCTGAGAAAGCCTGAATCAAGACACATATTTCTTCAAAAAAAAAATCAAGACAAATACTGAATATGTAGAATTATCCAAAAAATTTGAAATATCTAAGCATATACAAACTAACAAAACAAATGTTCACGACATTGAAGGAAGAACTAAATAATGGAAATCCCTCTAACCAATTCCGGAGTCCGTTCCATGATCCCTGGTTGCAAGGCAACTAGAGCAAAAGAATCGAAATGACCAAGGAACAGAAAGGAGGTGAAAGGGGGAAATACCGTCGATGGAGAGCGAATTAACCGGAGGATTAACGATAGTGATCACGCCACCCCGTCGGCGCCGACCTCTAGCGTAGTTCTCCCCGTCCCCATTCTCGCTCTGGCTCCACTCAATTAAGAGCCACGGTATCGCGCTATCACCTGCAGTCTTTTCTCGGAGGTTGCGTTGTGGTGTGGGACTGCGTCGAGTATCTCTGACACACGACTGCGGTATCGAACCGCTGACGTGGCGGACGACGCGGTTGGGACGCGGCTTTAGTATATTGATCTACCATTTCCTGCTCCAAGCCTGCATGACCCTTCTTTGAGATAGTATGATGGTATTTTTGACTCCTTACCTTCTCTACAGCTGTGCGACTTTTATTCTATATAAGATATTAATACATATTATAATTATTAATTTCAGATAATACATATGACTTCAAAAAAAAAATTTACCTGAAATTCTTCAGAGATATGATAGTTGACAAATAAATTTCAATCCTATTTGGAGATAAAATTATAGTCATCAGGAATAACATATCGAGCTTTATCATCTTTTTCCTCGATAAATTTCTTGTACATAAAGGATTTTCACGTCCTCCACATCTTCCCCACATGAACAAATAATTTATCATGCAGCTCATCCACTCCACCAAATATATTCTGCAAGAAAAATAATAAAAATATTAACAACTTAAATATTTTTTAAAAAAAATAAAGAAAATGCCTTACCGTTATTTGTTCCCACATTAATTGTTTATTTGATTCTGGGACTTCACGCCAGTTAATGCATGAAATAGGGGCTTTATGTCGAACTACGACTTCCAAATAACTCATCAATTGATCTGTGTTTCTCTCAAGTATTGGTAAGCCATTGACTATCTCAATTGTTAATTTTTCAGTATCCTTTTTATTTGTTATCAATTTCAACAATTGAGTCAAGCCTTTTTTTTTCTTCGAGCTTGTATAGGATGATTGGTCCGCCATTAAGCTGCAATTATATTAGTAACATACGTTGGTTAATGGAAAATTACAGAAGAAGAAAAAAATAATACGAATGTAATAAAAATTTACCATTTGCTATTCTTTGTATTTCTAGCAATTTACTTTTCATTTCTTTCCAGATTTATTTACTAACTCAGTATTATCTTCACCTTAGATTACGTAGGTATCCTGTCTCATCAGAATTATCATACATAATCATAGGCAGTTCATTTGTAAATTCGAACAACTCTTCGTAAGTAGTATCATTATCTTCATCTATCATAAATTTTGGCTTATGATTGAGGACGATTGACCACTGTAGATTAGCAAGATCTTCAACATAGAAAACTTGTTTAGCTTGGTTTACGAGAATGAAACAATCATCTTTATAACCAATCCGATTAAAATTGACTAATGTAAAGCTCATCTCGTCAATTTTGCTCCCACCATTACTATCTACCCATAAGCATTTGAATAATGGAATACAAAAACCAATATAATCAAGTTCACATATCTCTTCAATAACACCAAAATAGCACAAATCATCCATATGAGAATTTTTATTTTTTGCACTTGATATTTGAATTGTTTGAGCAATTAAAGAAATCCCGCTATTCTGAACAACTCGTTTGTTGTCCCGTTCTTTAGTGAAAAAGCGATATCCATTGATAATATATCCATCGTACTTCACCACACAGTGATTTGGTAAAAATGCTAAATAGTTCAATGACTTATCGATGTTAGCACTTTCTATTCCACATAATAATCTAGATATACGACAGTCAAATCATTCAATGAACTCTTTGATGTGCTTATTCTGAATCCATATCTCATTTCATGCATTTAAAGGATTTTCACTTCGTAATTGTTATTTGTGCTTTTCAATATATGAATCCACGACCATTGAATTACGCAAAACATACAAATGTGCCTGCCTTAACATGTTAATATCTACAACATGAGACTTCCCTGATGTAATGTCTTTTCCGTACTTGTCAACTGCGGTATGATCAATAGGAACTCCAATTAGGTTAATATTATGTAAGTATTCATTACAAAAATCTACGACCTCTTCAGCGACATAGTTCTCAATCATGCAAGCTTCTGGCTTGTAATGATTACGAACATATCCTTTGAGTATTTTCATATATCGCTCGAAATGATACATTCACTGCAAAAAAAAAGTCTACAGAGTTGTACCTTTCTTACTAAATTAACTGTTAACTGTACCATGATATCAAAAAATGAAGGTGGAAAGAACATCTCTGACTCACAAATTGTTTCAATAATACAAACTTGAAAAGCATTTAACTTGAGAGGATCTACAGTTTTAGCACATAAAAAGTTGAAGAAGAAACATAGCCTCGTTATTGCACTCCGAAGTTTAGCATTTAAATTGCCTCTAATAGCTATAGGTAACAATTGTTACATTAACACGTGACAATCATGCGATTTCAAATTAATTAATTTCAATTCTCTAAGATTTACGTGACTTTTCAGGTTTGAAGAATAACCATCTTGCACCTTTAACTCATACAAAACCTTACAGAATCGCTTCTTCTCCTCTTTCGTGAATATATAACATGTATGCCCAGGTTGCTTCGATCTAGATATCAACAAGGTCAATATGATAAATTTATATTTCATGCATAAATTAGGAGGTAAATTATAAATTACCAAGAAAACAGGCCAACAACTTTGCTGACTACTTTGAACACTGTGTGGATTAAAGCCATCAGTGCACAGCCCAAGTCTTAAATTCCTCGGATCTTCAGCAAAATTTGGAAATCTAATATCAAAAGATTTCCATTGTGATGAATCAGTAGAGTGTCGCACCATTCTATCATATATATGTCCTTCACCATCAGCAAGCCAAGTAAAATTTTTAGCATATTTTTTATTTTGAAATAGTCTTATAAAGTGCAGTATCGAGGGCAAATACCACAAAATATTTTTTGGAATACCATATTTTTCTTTAATGTCATCTGCATACAGCTTCCACCTTGATTTTCCACACTCTGGATATTGTTTTAATCCACTATACTCATTCCGATATAAAATACAATCATTAGAGCATGTATTGATCTTCTCATAATGCATTCCTAACTTACGAAGTATTTTCTTTTCTTTGTAAGTTGAATTTGGAAGTTGATTGGGAGCTGGTAACATATCTTTTATAAGAATAAGCAACTCTGTAAAGCACTAGTTGCTTAAATCATTTTCTGCCTTTAAGTTAAACAAACGCATTAGTGTGAAAAATTTAGTAAAACATTTACAGTTAGGATATAATGGACACTTAGCCTCTTGAAGCAACTCTTCAAACTGTTCTGGAGCTTCTAATAAATTATTTTCAATATCTCAAACTAAATCTTCCATTCTATCTTTCTCGACTATAATTTCAATGTTAATATTAGCATCTACACATGTAGATGATGTACTTCTCCCAATATTATTCATTTCATTTCTTACAAATTCACCGTGCCAAATTCATCTTTCATAAGTCTCATCAAATCCATGAAAAAATAATCTTTCACAATATTGGCTTCAAATAATTTCATATTTCCACATCTCAAGCACAGACATCTTATTCTGTCATTAAGTAAACATTCATTTTTCAGTGCGAAATCTATAAAGGAATTTACTCCATTATCATATTCAAATGATCGTCTATCCATTTTAATCCAAGATCGATCCATATATAACTACCTATATCATAAAGCATAATATAATTAATGTGTTAATTAATTCAGCTTAGATACTAAAAAAAATCTACTTATACATCAGAATTAACATATAAATAAACAGAATAATTATTATTTATCTTATGTGAAATTAAGCAGAAACGATAGTTAAAATTTCTAAATTTCAATATTTTGCAATCAACCTAAAAAAATAATAATAAAAAAATAATAATAAAAAAATAAAGAAGTAGATTTACCTTAAAAAATAAATTTTTGAATCCAAATATTTCGGCCAAAAAGAAAAATGAAGAAGAAGAAGAAGAAGAAAGTGATGGAAGAAGGTGAAGTTTGCTATATCGGACGTTGGCGGGGGTGTAGGGCCGCGAATACGGCTAGATCCGGCGTCGGCCGGCATCGGCGAGGGAGTAGGGCCGCGAATATGGCTAGATCCAGCTTCGGGCGCCATCGGCGAGGGAGTAAGGCCGTGAATGCAGCTAGATCCGGCATTGATGAGGGTGTTGAGCCGCAATGATGCTAGATCCGACGTCAGCCGGCGTTGGCGAGGGTGTAGGGCCGCGAATGCGGCTAGATCCTACGTCAGGTAGGGTGTAGGGCTGAGATGAGGCTAGATTTGGCGTTGGTGAGGGTGTAGGGCCGCGAATGTGGCTGAATATAGCGTCGGCCGGCGTCGACGAGGGAGTAGGGCCGCGAATGCAGCTAGATCCGGCGTCGGCGTGGTACATCCGATGTCGGCGTGGTACATCCGGCGTCGACGAAGGTATGGAGAGATTGACAGCCAAAGAAAAGGAAGATGGAAGAAGAGATCGACGCGCGCAGCTTGATCCGGCTAGGTGAAGTCCACCGGCGACAAGCAACCCTCGCATCGCGACGTTCAAAAATGCAAGCTTAGAGAGATCTAGGGTTTTCCGTTTGAAACAAATGAGCCAATTGAATTGCAAGTTAGTGATTAGTAATAGGTTATATAAATAACTTTAGACGGCGGTTGGTTTAACCAATCGCCGTCTAAATCGAGTTCTTTAGACGGCAGTTGGCTGCGTCAACCGCCGTGTAAAGTATAGACGGCGGTTGACTTAGCCAATCGTCATCTAACGCTAGTACTTTAGACGGCGGTTGGCTGAGTCAATCGCCGTCTAAAGTACTAGCGTTAGACGACGGTTGGCTGAGTCAATCGCCGTCTAAAGTGTATCTACGGGGGGATTTTCAAGGTTGACCTGAGGTCGACCTGAGGTCGACCCGAGGTCGACCTTCAGTAGCGACCCTCAACAGAAACTTTTGTCATCTTGGAGGATTTTTCCAGGTCGACCTGGAGGCGACCTTAATAGAGAGGTCGACCTGAGGTCGACCCAAGGTATACATGACGGTTGACGCTTCTAACCGCCCTCTAAAGTACTGGCTTTAGACGGTGGTTTCTTGAGTTAACCGTCGTGTAAAATGTATCTACGACAGTTCACATTGTCAACCGTCGTATAATGTTTTGTCGAAAAAAATTTACAGTGATTTCTCTTATTAACCGCTTTTATAAATATGCTATAAAATACATATATTATACTGATGCATCCTCCTCTTTTTATATGAATAAAATCTAACTTACCTTTCTTTACCAAAATTTCAATTAATTTACAATCATATGTTCAAATTATTTAAATCGATTTTAAATTTATCTTCAATTGTTACAATTTCAACTTTCTTATAAATATACTTATTTTTCATTATCTTTTTATATATAACTACTTATTCATCTTAACCTTTTCATTTCTACAATACTTATTTAATTTATATATTTTTTCTTTATTAATCAAACATAATATAAATCCAACATAACTTATAAATAATAAAATAAAATTTTATTCCATATCTTATACAAATATTCTAATATAAAAATCAATTTATTCTAATATCTTAAACTCACTTTAAAATAATCATGACATCATCCACAAATTCTAATATAATTAATCAACTAAGATGATGATGAATCATATTTGTTGCAATAGTTTTACCTGCAAAAAAAAAAAAAACTTTTCAACTATAATTAATGATGATGCTAACAGGAGAAGATCATGAGATATGGTTTATACCTCAAAAAGGTGAATTCTTGCCTCTTAATAGTTATCAGAATTAAATAGCAAAGATTATATTCATTAAGCATAATGGAAGATGCTCTTCAATATTTCACCAAAAAAACAAGATAGAAGATGAAAACAGCTCAAAGACGACCACCACATGAGAGGAGAAGAATATATATCGACCACGATAACCGACATTGTATCTAAGATGCAGATTTCTCGGTCTCATCGGCGGCTTCTTCAAATGTCTCTCCAGGAACAAGCTCCGGGACCTCATCATCTTCGTCTTCCTGATTGGCTCCAGCAGCGCCATCGGCGGCAGTCGTGGCTGCTGCTGGCACCTGTCTCTGGAACTGCTCCGCAAGCCTCTTCAGATTGTCTAGATTATCTGGGCCTGAAAAGGGGGAAAAAAAAAGGCCCTTAAAGCACCGGCGGTTATGTTCAAACTGAACCCACCCAAGAAATTAAGAGCTTTGTTGACTCGATTATCATTTGTGTCAAACTCAGGTTGGTTTTAACTTTAATTTGGGTTCTATAAAAACGAGTCAGATTGGATTCAGGTTGACTAAACATGACAACTCACAGTACTTGTTAGAAGAGCTGAACTGAGTTGACTGCAAACAGCAGTGAAAAAATATAACACAAGAAATTAGACATCTGCATAGAAGAGTTGCTAAGCCCAAGAATGGAAACTTTGAATCATGGTTTTAAGTTTTACCGAAGTTGATTAGTTTCGCTTTAATTTCAATCAAGATCGATCCAAAACTCATTAGTTTCGTGTCAGCCAAACCTCTCGCTTTTCAGGATAAAATTCTTAAAACTTCAATTTTTGAGTCAAAAATTAAAGATCACAGCATCCATTATACTAGAAACGTCAAAACCAAAACTATAAAAATTGCTGAAACTACTAAAACTGATAGTTTCAATTTGCGAGTAAAATCAAAACTAAATCTGAGTTTTAAAAGTTTGCTTTGAACTGCAGGTCACAGTAAAGTAACGTAAACATTTGCCAAGAGAACCAATCTTAGAATAACAACAACAACAACAACCAAGCCCTAATCCCACTAGGTGGAGTCGGCTACATGAATTCTTTGTTTCCATTGCGCTTTATCAGTTACCAAATTCTTATCTAAGTTTAAGTAACTAAAATCACTCCTTATAGTTTCTTGTCATGTCTTCTTTGGTCTCCCTCTTCCTCTTTGTACACGAGCAAAATCCAGTAACTAAATTTTTAAAATAATGCACTAAAATTCCCAAAAGAAGTTAAGAAGCTCCTAAATGAACTAACCAAAAGAGGATTTAAATTAGAAAAGAGATGGACCGATGGTGCTATATATTTCAGAGCTTAATTTAATTGAAAAACCACACACAGAAATAAACAGGGAGAATATTATCATTGAGGCCCTGTTTGCCTAGGAGTTTAAAATTAACCTGGTTTAATTTTAACCAGGCATAACACATCACAAATAAAATTTAATATTAAAAATTAAATTTATTTCACATCCTACACATATTACTAAAATAATAACTAACTTATATTACATCCCTCACATATTCCAACATAATAACTAACTTTATATCACATCCCTCACATATCCCAATATAATAACTAACTTTATTTCACATCATTCACAACTTTCAATAAAAAAATATCTCTATCCAAATTTAATTTTAACCTTCTTAAATTTAACCTTACAAACAAACACACCCTGAATTATTGAATTTTTCAAACGAGTAAAATACGCATAATCAACATTGCCACCCAAAATTTCAAAAAGGTAAAGAACAAACAAGTCCCCATAGTTTCATGCAATGTGCAAACTGACCTGCATTTTTAAATGTCCTGCAAGCAGATCCCTGTACCTTTCATTAAATTTAATGCAAGTTCAGTATTAAACGGTTCTTGCTCGAAATAAAAGTTAGCCTTCTCAGAAATTGAATTTCCAACCACTGGGACTCTTTTTCATATCAGAATTGCCCCCCAATTTAAGCAAAATTTAAGGTGCCTCGAGCTATTTCATGTTTTCAAGCCATAATTGGAGATTGAGATACATTTTTAAGTCAAGTACAAGCCAAAATCAGCTCACTAGATATAAATTTGAAGATGACTTGAAATGAATAAATCCAAAATAAATATTTATTTATACAAATATTTTGTATTACTATTTACAAAGGCAAAAATATAATAAAATGGCGTCCATTTTGAGTTGGCTCAAACTCGAATGGGTTTGAATAATGCTAGCTCGACCTTAATTTTTTCTGAGTTCAAACCAAGTTGGACTTGAGAATATCGAGTTCAAAGCTGATAACAGCTCACTCAAACTTGGACTTGGTTACAAGACCAAGATTGAACTAAAATCATAGACCAATTTTGCTAAAGGCATTAATTAATACGAACTATAAGTTACTGCCCTGTAGTGCAAAAACACCGTTCTGCATCAACGGTAGTTAAAGGACCTGAACTGAAGATCACAAGGAGAATATGGACCTGCTTTTGAATTTTAAAAAAGCTAACCTGGCCTAGGCCAACCTTCAACAAACAAAAATGTGAACCAGTCTGCATATTGCATAAAACTTTAAGGAACACTTTTCAACCACTTAAAAACATAATCTGGCCAACCAAACTATTAAATTACGTGCCTACAAAACTGAAATAAATATTTTAGCAAGCAATAGAATGACAATTGTCATCCAAAATATTAAGAATTTAATAACAAAATAGGAAAGCATGACATGAAAATCGTACCCAAATGGCTGATGATTGAAGGTAGCAAATCTTGAAGTTCTGTCAAAAGGAAAAAAGTAAAAGGTGTTCAAATATTAGTCAAGAATGAAGGCTGGGTCATCATCTATCAAGTTATTACAATATTAAAATTGTAATTTACAAAGACTAGTTACGACAATACTTTTGGTCTGCGGAGAGCCGCTAACAACCCAAGTATTAGCTGCAATGGAAGCTTGCACTGAGAAAGACAAAGGGTTAGCGAACTACTGAGAGAAGAGTACACAAGTCATAGCACAACAATGGGGGATTCATGTACACAACACCTTACTCTTTAAATATTATGTGTTTTACACCATAATCTCAAAAATTATTCTTCTTTTGAACTTGCAAATTAAGCATTACAAATCATGGGTTATTACCGTGAGCATATCCCATTAAAACTGAATATTCCATTCAAAATCTACAAGCAACTCATCATCCTCACTTCCTTCCCACCATCACACAGCCTATCTTCCCCGCAGCCTCTCACTCAGCCCCCTTGTCAGTTTTGAGGCTGTTTTCCATGGCCTCTATACTCACAAGACCCTAGCCAATGATGGAGAAGAATGGTGTCCCCATCGCTAAAGGAGAATATGGCAAAAGCCAATGGCGAGTTGGTTTATATCAGCGCAAGGCAATTCCGCTTATTGATGCCCTTGGTGAACACGATGACATCAGAGGTGGTGGAGATCAACCCATACATAAGGCAATTCCACCACTTCATCTCTGCTTGCCAGTGTTATCACCACCAAAAGAGACGATCAAAAAGAGAGAGGGAGCTAGCAGAGATCACTCCAACGCCAAGGGTTGAGCAAGTGAAGCGGAGGTGCCAAGGAAGATGCATAAGCAGAGGGGCCATAACAATTGGGGAGGATTTAACAGATGGATCTATAATCTACAAAAAAAAAATCGAGAATTTAAACTCTGGTTGTAGTTAAACCATGGTGAGACATGAGTTTAATTCTTTTAAAGGAATGTGAAATGCATAATTTGTAAATTCACCCTTCAGAAAGTGTAAAATTAGAGAATAGTGTAAAATGGGTAATATTTAAAATATAAGGCATTGTGTATGTAAAATTATAAATCCCCTAAAAAATTGCCCTTGCTTATGCTTTACAATTACCTTTTGGATTCTGGAACTGGATAACAATATCATCTTTAAAGATGTTGACTTCTTCAATGGCAGGAATAGCGTTCACCCCTATCCTCTTCAATGTACTTTGAAGCCGTTTGTCATCTGTTGTTGTAGTCCTGTGAACTGCCTTCTTCTTTCTGGTGTATATAAAAGTCATAACATGCCACTAAAATGAAAATGAAACCAAATAGCATAGTAGAAAACATATAGTAATGATCAGCTAATCATCATCTGTGAGTAGTAAAAATTTCCAAAACTAATAACAATAAGGCAAGATAGCACACAGCGTACACAGCAGTACATCAAACATCGTTGATTCTTTATTGATTTTATCAAACATTATGCATGCAATTTCTTCATTCTTTGAAACTCTTTGTATTCCATCAACACTTGTCAGTATTGCTTCCAATACAGTCATGATAACAAGTAAATCAAATAAATATGTAAGAACTAAGAACCTAAGGTAGCCTCCTACACCTTGATCCCTTGGCTCTCCACCTCCTTTGATCAACAGTGTAACTTAAATAAGAAGCCCAACAACAGAATACAAAATAGTTGCGTACCTATATGGCATCCATTAATAAGCACAAATATATTCAGTCTGCATGTAAATTCACACGAGAACCCAAGGAAGCATATAACCTACTCAAGTATAACAAAGCAACACCTATTTATCAGCAACTAATAACATGACTTAGCTGTATAATGAGTTATAGTGCACGAAAATCACTTAAACAAGATCAGAGTGCATACCTGCGCATACTTCCTTTACCACCGGTGCGGACTGCACCAGCCATCTTTTGAAGCCTCTCAACATTCATCTGCATTGGAACAAGAATTATTCAAAGCATAAAGGCATGCAAAGCCACTTGCAAAACATGAATTGTTAAGAAAATCCCTTTTAAACATTTAACTTAGTCATAACAAACGCAAGCAAGCTGACTTTAATATTAAATCACATTTGACAAAGGAAGTTAATACATATAGTACCAATTCATGAGATTAACATCACTAAGAATGTTGATAATAATTAAGCAGCAAAATAGGCCAATAAATACTAGATGACAAATGTCTTTACACCATAATATATCAAATTGCACAGTAGCATAGAGTTGAAGACTAATGACAGTATAAATCATAAAATACATGCGTTGGAGAATACATCCACATCAATTTAAAAAAACAAAATGCTTGGAGAAACCTAAAGAAAAGTCAAGTAGAATGAATAGACCAATAAATATCTTATGAAAAATGTTTTGACTCCATACACCAAAATGCACAATAGCATAGAGTTTAAGACTAACGACAGTAATAAAACATAAAATAGATGCATTGGTGACTACATCCATGTCAATTTTGACAAAAAAAAACCACACTTTGTGCGAACTAAACAAAAGTCCAGTAGAATGAATAACACAGGACCTCAAAAGAGCATTTTTGGATGAGAGGAGTCAAGACTTGCTTATGCGCAGCTGTAAAAATATTCCCAAGTGGGTGATTTAAAGCATGGTACATCTCGTATCTTAGTTCTTCGCAGTTGTTCCGCCTACCAACCTCAGGTTTTTGAGGGACTCACCGCAAGGCTTGGTGCCAGTAGAGTCAGACTCTTCCTTCTTTCTTTTCTTCTTTTTCTAACCTTCTCATGACCTTTAGTGAGCATCCATTGAGATATGTTGCCTAACAATAGCCAAACATTCGCAGCAACATCAAGCTTGTATATTGCGAACTTCTTGGAGAGATCCTCCGCCACAAGTCCTTTGCAAAATGTGTGCAAGACAGTAGCAAGATGCCCCATTTCCAACTCGATCGCAGTGCTGAAAACCAAATCACATAAGATCGAAGACTTTCGCCCATCCTTCCCTTAATGCAAAAGAGTGCCGAGTCTGAGAACGCCTCGATACTGGAGTACAAATTCCAGATGATTGTACGATTGGATATACCAAGAAAATGGCTCTCCATTCAGCGTGGAGATCAAGAGGTGTCAATTGGTCACCTCGTCAAGCCGAGAGCAACAATAACTTGAAGCCCTAGATAAGTATAGGGGCATCCGTCTTGCTATCGTAGGTATCCAGGTCGAGGGTTTGTATCCCTCAAGGATTGAGCATCGCGAATAACCTCAAAAAGAGGAGCATCCTCTAGAACCAAACCTCAGGAATCCAATTCATGGGAAAACTCCATCAACTGCAAAAGGTGTGAAGAAACATTGAAAGTTTACAAGCAAAAATGGAGGCAACGATGCCAAAACCACGAGAGGAGGAACAAAATGCTGGCTGGCAAAATTAATGCCCTCTAAAGGCTAGTAGCGATGTCTTTAGTGGCTATGGCACCCAGATCAAGCCAAAGATGCTAGGTGGATGGTGCGCATTTGGATGTGCTGCTGCCACCTACATCAAATTGAAGTTGGAGAAGAGCAAAACATAAGGCTCTTAGATGACAGAAAGGCTGCTCTACTTGTTCCATTGGAGAAGGTGCAGCTTGTGCCAAAGGATGGAAAGGAGGCCCTAGTAAACAATGACATGGCTAGTGGTGGAGGAGCCAACTGTGCTCAGAGAGGGACAATAAGGATGGTCGACACTAAAAGGACCGGAGGTGCCGCCTAAGTAACCGACTATAGTGGAGGTTAATGCACCACCTGCGCCTAAAATGTGATTACCGAATGAACCAACGGTGGTGGGGTAGTGACCCTAACCACTGCCAGGTCAGTGACCCATACCCTAGATAACTCAGCTACAACCTCAGTGAAAAAGGAGGCCATTTCGTAGAACTCGACCATTTAGTTGTCACATCAAACAAAGGAGGGATTTCTAGAGGGAGCTTCGCTCCTAGTGGAGGCTTTCTACAATAAGCCACCCGCGACTCTATACATTGCTGGCCTCTCATTAGAAGGCACATAATGTATAAAAGTGCCACGCACCATATTCAATTTTGCATGAGGGCACCAAAGTAAATGCTAATGGAGAAATATGTTCGATTGAAGAGTTGATCTGGTCCACAATACAACCAAGTGCACAAAAAAGGGGGGAGAAAGACAACAAAAAGATAAAAGCTAAATGCATGATAACATGAAGAGACAGAGAGAGAGAAACACTAAGATTTAACATGATTCGGAAACATTCACCTATATCCATGGGTCAAACCAAAGGAAAATCAATATTTATCTAACGGATCCTTAAAGGGGATTTCAAAAGAGTTATACAAGATAAGGCAAAGCTTGTTGTGTACAAGGTGAATATTGGTTAGGGTGTGGTTGCTGAAAGAGCTTGCAAAAGTCCCTCCATGACCAAGAACATGGTTGCTTATAGCAAAAGCATGTAGAAGAGATGGCCAGAGTAAATGTTGAGGGACATTTGGGGCTAAAACCGTAAGTCACCTGAGCAGGATGGAGCCATTACATGGCATGTGATCTGTTTAAGCTATCAAGTGATAGAACCACCAAACTGACAATCAATAACTGAGACTGAGCGAGCGTGGTTAGTGGTGGAGGTGGTTAAGGATTCCTCCACAGTTACTCATGCCTGTCAAATGGAATATGATATAGTACAGGTCAATTCTAATTGGATTGTTGATGTAGAGCCTTCAGAGCATAACACATGTTAAGAACTTAGGCCTGGAAGTGCATACGTAGAGAAGCTATATGTAGTTTGTCATACAAGGTTAGATGATAACAATTCACCCGAACAAAGCCCGGGGATAACAAGTTCGTGTGAACCCCGTTACATAGGGTTCAAGAGAACCAACTGTCATAATCCCCCTCGAGCAAGGACGAAGTAAGAAAAATGGTCATGGACCTATTTGAATGAGGCCTGGGAAAGGCAATAAATTCCTCCAAAATAGGTTTGAGAAAGCGACTTGGCTTGGTACGATTTACCTGAGAATCTAATTCAACAGTCCAATTTGGTCTTGCTTGACACTAAGTGGACGACTGAGATTGAACTGAGAAACACTATATAAACATGTAAGACCATACAACAAAAATGATGTGATAAGATTATGAACTAAACATTTTGTCCAAATTACTAATAAGTCCCCACAATTTATCCATAATTACATGTTGGTCATTTTTTTAAATCCTTCACTTAGGTTTCTAACTACAATTTTAATTTAGAAACCTAAGTGAAGCATTTTAAAAAATGTTGACCAAAATATAATTATAAGTAAACTATAGAAACCTATCAGTAATTTGCCTAAATATTTTTATTTGTTATGTGTGACAAATTCTTCGCAATATTAGCTCTCTTTTCAATAGCCCTTTTTCGAGAACAAAAACATAGCATCCAATAATCCAAATATAGAGGTACTGTCTGCTTTGGCTTTAGGGAATTGCGTGACTTGAGTATTTCCTAGGAGGCCACTAATCTCAGCACTACTCTATCTCAAGTACACTTAACTACGAAGTTTTCAATTATTAGCCTCGCAATATTGCACCAAAAAGCATATCTATTAGTTAAGATCAAGCTATTTACTTATACAACTCAGAAATTTCTCACTTTTTAATGTGGTACGATTCATTCTTGTACCTTTCATCACTCATCATCTGTCCTAAAAGTCTGTTAGGAGCCACACTATACACTAGCGATTTCTTTCTCTTAGGACATCACCTGACGATTACTCATCGTCATCTTAAGCCATGGGCATCATAAGAGATTAAAGAGTCATTTTCATCTGACAACAGACATTTATCGAATATATAAATCATCAATTTGATTTGCAACATCATGCAGGCTTTTTTAGAAGGCTTCTCAGAAACATGTGAACAAAAGTATGAAATCCAAGCTCATCGAGACTAGCTCAAGAGAGGTTAAAAAATGTTATTCGAAACCATCACATTAAAGAAGGTCACTGCAAAGTTCTGCTTTAAGTTTTCTACCAATTTTTATTCCAAAAAAAAGTCAAAATATCATATAAAAAGTATGATAGTGGCAGTTGTCTGAGAAGTATTGTTGGACAATCACGTATAACATTAGTTGTCATGGAATCCAAGTTCCTTCACTATAACGGGAACTCAAGTCGCATACTTCACTGATAGTTGTGTTGATCCTTGATTCCTTCTATAGTTTCTTCTTAACGTTGGAGAAAAACTTCACTGCTGTCTTGTTGTTACTTCCAGGTAAATCTTTGCATGTTTAACTTCTTCTAAAATTCTTTCATGACAACATATTGAGACAAAAAGACTCCCCACTCCCACATCTCACTTGAGATATGAACAGCCAAACCATTGCAAATAGCATAGAAATTGTTTTGCAAAAAAAAAAATCCAGATGACTGCTGGAATTGAGATAGAAGCAGCTCAAATTTTAGTATATTTCCACACAATGTAACAATCAGTGTGAAATTAATCTCTAACATTTACTATAATCACATTAACAAGAGCATCATTAAACATACAGACATAGTCAATTAAACTTAAAAACCCATACTTTACTATAAAAGAAAGCACACTGTACAGCTCCTGAGAACCCTCCAAATAATCAATAAGCAAGCTGCAAGCTTACCGGAAATACATAAAAGAATGTCTTCAAAGGTCTAAAACAACACACTACAGTTCAACGCTGTAAACAGTCCAGCAAATGTTTAGCTCCATATGCTTCGAATCCCAAGAATAAGAAGTTCTACATCAAATAGAAGTTCATGTGCGCAAATAAACAAGAAACCAGTACATCGAGCTAGAAGTGGGTTTTCCACAGATCCAATCTACCCAACGAAGAAAAATCGATCAAAAACACATTTTAGACATAGTAAACGCCCCATCAAAGATAAAAACAGCAAAAATAGTGCATAAAAAGGGAAATTTCACAGATCAAAGGCACCCATCTCATCAGAAAACATTGAACTGCAACGACTTGACAGTAAGGAGAACAGATGCGGAGGGAAGTTAGACGCGGTGAGAAAGTCTTACCTCCTCTTGAATCGTGAGAGAAGACAACAATGGGATTAAACCGCGAAAAGTTAGGGTTTTATCATTCGAGACTGAGCTAATGTCGGCCCATTTATGTTTTTCAAGACCCACTTCAGCCTGCATAGTCTTGATAGTAGAGAAATTATTGGGCTCAAAAATCCCACCAAAAGGCTTTGAAGAAGTAATGAGTAATCACTAAAATAATATTCATATAATTGAGTCAGAGTCACTCAGATAAAAAATCACACCTAACATACTTTATATAAAAAGATAAAAAAATGAATTATCTCGTATCAAAAAAAAAATTGTGTTATATAAATAAATTATATAATTTTAATATATTAAATTGTGAGGCTAATGATGAAAAATTTAATATTTAGGTATACTAGAATAATACTGAAATGAGTGATTTTTTCAAGAAATATTTAACTTATGTAGTATTTTAAAATTAAAATAGATAATACTTTTACATTTAGATCAAAAAAAAATTATAAAATCAGTCAACAATGCTTAAAGTGCAAAAAAGGCACATAAATGCTATTTTTGTTATTATAATGAGTCTACTTTTATTTTATATAATCATTTTTATATGAATAAAAAAAGGAGTTTTTACATACAGGATATGAAATTTACACGAAATTACACATTTCACCATCAATTCGTAAATATTACCACTATCACATCATATTCATTTAAATTTACACATTTCACATATTTCACATCATATTCTTTGATGGTGAACTTCACATTTCTAAATTGACCTTAATCTTAACTATATTATTAATATATTAATTAAATACTATAAATAAATAAATTTATATAAATAACAATTTAAATATTTATGAATTTATATATTTTAATTTACTTATCATATTTAAAATTTCCAATTATGGTGCCGAATTTAAATCCACATAATTATAATTTTTAATTGAAGTAAGAAAATTAATGTGTTTACAATAAAAATAAAAATATATATTAAAACTTAAATATTAATGAGTTTATGCATTTTAATTTACATATAATATTATAAAATATATGAAATATGTGAAATATGTGAAATGCGTAAAATTTAAATGAATATGATGTGATAGTTAATTATAAAATAATTTTTTTTGTCATTTTTACTAAGCAATTTAGAGTTATTTTTTATTCTTTTAATTTAGAGAATATTGGATTGATTATTTTTTATGTTATGTCATATAATTTAAATGTCATGACATCTAAATATTATTTTTTAATTAAAAATTTTATAATTTTATAAAAAATTATTTTTAAAAATTATTAAATTAAATAATTATTTTTTTATATAACATAATATAGTATCAAGATGACATTGAACTAAACACCTCGATTACTCCTGGGTTGATTGTGCTTTTTGAATCGTCAATTATAACAGAATGAAATTGATTAATTATTGTATTTTTATAATTAAATATCTATCATCTACTCTATTTTCTTAATATGTATTTATGAGAATTATAGTTTTAAATGATTATTGATCTTATTTGTAATATTTTATAGCTCATGATTATTTGTTTATATTTATGGAATAGTTATATTAAGAAAATTAATCCAACGTTTGTTAAAACACACCTGCCATCTTTGTTTGGCAGTTTAAAATTATTATAAATAAAATTAAATATTAAAAATTAATTTTATTCACATTATATATATATTTTTAAAATAATCATTAATTTATATCATATCACTCACATATCTCAACATAATAACTAATTTTATATCACATCTTTAATATATTTTAACATAATAACTAATTTTATTTTATATTATTTGTAAATTTTAATAAAAAAATATCTAAATTTAAATTTAATTTTAACCTTATTAAATTTAAATTTTACAAACAACAGGCCTGTTGTTCGTGAACAACTCATGAGAATAAATATTAGATTTCAGTCAAATTTGAGTACAATAATACAACTGTCCCAACCAAACATAAAAATAATATTATTTTTTGGATTTTTTGTTGTTTATTTAAATACATCATGTTTAGCCCTATTTGGCGGCTGGCGCGGAACTAAAATTAGGACTAAAATAGTACTAATTTAAAATATAACAATAATAATAAATAAAAAATTTTAATCGTTCTACAAAAATTCTAATATAAAAAAATATTATTTTAATTTATATGTTTAATAATTTTTAATAAAAATATTAACTTTATTTCACATCCTAACCCAAAATATTTGAATCAAGTACTTTAATCTAAGATGTGAAATAAAGTTAATATTTTTATTAAAAATTATTAAATATGTGAATTAAAATAATATTTTTTTATATTAAAATTTATGTAGAATAATTTAAAAAAACTATTTGTTATTATTATTATTATTCTTTAAAATAGTACCACTTTGGTTCTGGTTTTGACCTCGCGCCAAACAGTCCCTATTCATTTACTCACAATTTTTATTAAATTTAATAAAAGAATTTACTTCGTCAGAAACGCTATTGAATGCAAAATTTTCTTGAGAAAAGATTACAAACATTGAAAAGTGGGTGATCATCTTCCTAAAATCTTAAAAATAATAATTTAAATAGCTGCAATAATAACAATAATAATTCATCAAACAGCTACTCTGTGCTTATTTTATGCACTTCTCAATATTAAATTTATAAAATAAAATATTTTTATTTTATTTAAAATTTAATTTTCAAATCAAATGAGGCCTAAGTGCACAAATCTTTGTCTTGAATCTAGTTTTGAATATAACTTTTTGAGCTTCGGAGAAGAGTTTTTTAGCTTTTTCTTAGAAGTGTATATAAAAAAATAAAATTAATTAATATTTTAAATTTCATGTAAATATAAAATAAAAAATTAAATTTTTTTTTAAAAAAAAAAATTTTAACAATGACTTTGTGGCTATGATGTTCTTGGCATGATTTCAAATGGGATTGAAGTTCCAATCGATTCACTGAAATTAGATAAGAGTTCTTTGTCTAAGCTCAAGTACTCAGAAGAGTTAGAGGAATAACATTACACATAAAATTTAATATTAAAAATTAATTATATTTTATATTATATATAATTTAAAATATAAAACTAATTTTATTTTACATACTACGTATATACTAAAATAATAACTAATTTATATCACATTTCTCACACATTCAAATATAGTAATTATATTTTAAATTATTTACAAATTTTAATAAAAAATATTTTTATTTAAATTTAACTCTAATTTTATTAAAATTAATTTTTGGATATAAACAAGCAACAGGCTAGACAGAAAAGAGATCTTTTCCGAGTAGAAATCATGACGAGTGTTTTTATGTACGACTAGGCTTGTCAATGGATCGATCTGATCATGATCTGATCCGATCCGAGTTCTGATCCGATTAAACTCTCAAATGAATTTTTTTTTGACCCGTCAATCAGCCCCGTTTACTGACCCGATCCATTTACAAATAAATGGATCGGATATGGATCACTATTGACCCGATCAATTTAAAATCTGATCCGTTTATGTAATTTAATTTGTAGTTCATATAGGAATATATTGTGACTAAAAATCTTTTTGTTAGAAGACTAAGTAAAGAGTGTTACTATAATTAATTAATAAAAAATTTTCACAAATTTTATTAATAAATTATATTTTATAGTACTCAGTTTATATTTCACAATATATATATGTATATATATTACAAATACTGATTTTTATATTAAAATATTTAATTAATTCATAAAAATATAATATTCTTTTGTTATTTTATTTCCAATAAATTTAACATTATTTTAAATTTAATTATAAAAATTACTTAAAATAACTACTTTTATTGTAAATGAATTAAATCTAAAAACTCGAATTCTGAACCGATTTGATTTCCGACCCGAGTGGATATGGATCGACCATGACCCGATCCGATATATAACCCGATCCGACATATGAATTTGAATCCAAATCAGAGTCAACCCAACCCGAATCTGATCTGTTGACAGGCCTATATACGACTACCTCATGAAAAATGTGCAACTAAAGAAATAAATCGGTGTTTTATCATGTAAAACAATCAGAAGCATTGTCCCAAGAGCTATCTTGGGGTAGCTCTCTTTAATAAAAATTCCATTTTATAAACTAAAATCTTCATGATAGTCATGCCAAAATTTTATTTTATTTTAAAAAATTTTAAATTATTTTATATCGCATCTCATATAAATTTTAATATTAAACAATCAATTTATTTTATTTTCAATACTATTCTCAACAAATCAATCACCGTTATTTCAAATCGTACATATTTCATATTAAAAGGGCTAGAGAAAATGATCAGTCACAGATTTTTTTTTTTATTACATTCATAGTTTGCTAAATGCAAAATCAATATATATCAAACAAATTTCATTCTAATCTAAAATCACTTCAATTAATATTATATATTTATTTTATATTATATTATATTTAATAATTAATTTTATTTCACACTTATATATTTTAATAAAATACATAATTAATTTTATTTCACACTTACGTATTTTAATAAAATACATAATTAATTTTATTTCATATATAACATTATTTTTAATAATAAAAAATTTTATTTAATATTAAAATATTAAAATAATATTTTTATTTAACAAAAATAAAAACATCGAAAAACATATTCCAAGGAGATTACTTTGCTGGGCGAGAATACAGAGGTGGGTTCCATAGCCGTAAATCCGTTGCCTGCCATCAGAAATTTCGGCCAATATTATAAACAAACATTTTTTCTGTCAAAATATTCTTTGAATAACATCCAAATAATAATACCAATAAAAAATTCTAGAGCTCTACACAACAAAAAATTATTGGATTCGGAGAGCTCGACACGTCACCTTTTCATACAATAATTAAATGACGACACCTGACAGCAGGCGACCCACTGCAGGGTTCGAATATCAATGTGCTTGTTATAGATTTAAAGATACTTGTTATAGGCATAAATGTGCTTGTTATATGCTTATAACAAGCATATTTATACTTATAGACATAAAAGTATTTGTTATAGGCATAAATGTACTTGTTATGTGCTTATAATAAATATATTTATGCATATAATAAACACATTTATGTCTATAACAGCCTATAACAAGCACCTTTATGCTTATAACAAGCACATTTATGCCTATAACAAACACCTTTATGCCTATAACAAACATATTGATCTTCGAACCCAACTGCAATGGGTCGCCCACTGCCAGCTGTCGCCATTTAATTGGTGTATGAAAAGGTGATGTGGCGAGCTCTCCGAACCCAATAATTTCTCCTACACAACACATATATGTATCGTTTCATAACACTTGAAATGACATCTTTAAAGGAGATATTTGGTTCAATATTATTTAAAAAAATAATTATTTGATTTACTGATATCTATAAAAAAATCTTCTGTTAGATTATAAAATTATTAATCAAAAAATGACATCTAAATTACATAACATAACACCAAGAAAACATCGAACCAAACGCCCTCTAGACGCAAAATAAAAGACAACCAAAATAACTATTAGGACCTCTAATACGTTCATCTTCACGAATAATACGATTCTTTTTTTTTTTAATTTGAAGAGCAATCTAATTGTGAGGAAGAACTAAATGGAAGATGATGAACAACCTTCGATGCTCGAGGGAAGGAGCAGTTGCTGGGTGATGACAAATCAAAGAACTTGACCTTAAATAAATTCTAAGGTTCAATCACAATAATGATGTGCAGACCAATGATATTATATAATGTTGGATATTAGTTTACAAAATATAAACATATAAATAAAATAAGTACCGCAAACTGAAAACATGAATATCGATGAACATATATAAAAAAACAAAATAAAAAATAAGTATATTTACCAAAAAAAAATTTTAAAATAACCTCAATTAAGAATAAGCTCAAATAAAAATCATACTGATGGACACTCCAGTTAAAAAAAAATTATGTTAATCAAAAATTTTAAGCACAATTTCAATTTCTATTTTAATTTTCACATTCATGCTCCAAAAAACTATTAGCTATCCAACAGTGTACTGATTATGTTAACAAAACTCAAGACCAAAATATGAAATTTTCAAGGCCAGGGTTAGGTGAAGACTATGGATGATTAAATATTTCTCCATGTTACATGAAAAGAATAACGAAAATGTGAAATATTTTTTCAAATGCATTAGTTTCTATTGAATATAGATGCATATTTGGGGTGAGATCATTGTCTTTGAACGAGCCCAAACTTGAAGTGATGTTAGATAATGGAAGAGACCTTTGAGACAACTGATAAAAAAATTTATAAAGAGTCAAAGACATAAGAAAATCCATTGGAATATTTTATGATCTAATTTTAAACGATCTAATTTTACAAATTTTTAATTATGTTTATTTGTTATTATTATTTTGTGTTTTGAAACTATAGTTATTGCTTATAAATTATGTGTTCTATATCCTTATTAAAGATACTATGTTTATGGTAAACAAAAAAAATTAGTTATGTTAATTATTTATTAATATTAATTGTTGTTATTTGGCATGACTATTATTTTTTAATATTTATTAATACTTTTGTTAATACAGATATGCCAATATACCATAGAAACTAGAAAGCCGCAATGAATTGGTGTTGGTGACTCTATAATAATTGACTCATGAATTAGCTAAACTCCCAGATAAGTGCTACATTGAGCCTATTCGTTATACAATTTTTTGATAAGATAAATTGAGATGTGAGGATTCGAACCTCATGCCTCTCACTTACTAAAAGCGAGTGCTCGACCATATAAGCTACATCTCAAATATAATATATTTTTAAATTTTACATATATATAAATATAATATTTAAATATTGTATTCTAACGTATCCATATATGTATCCTAATTTTTCTTGATTTGTATTATCGTATCAGTATCGTATTATATCCGTATCTTCGTATTGCTCCCATGCTTCGTAACTTCTTATAAATGCCGGAAGAGTGGAGGAAGGCATATTGCAATGAGGGAGTAGAATATGATTAGAAATCTCATATTGCTCATTGCATTGAAAATACATGCCCAAGGGGAGTTCCTTATGCATGATAATGGAAGGGTCTACAAGAGACCAACCACTGTATTTTCTAGATTCTTCTCAATCTCAAGTATTATCGAAATCTCCTTTGAACTTTCTTCTTCTTTCTCTTCTTCATTATCCTAAAATATATCCGGAATGAGCTAATTTTTATATCTATATTATCTTAGAACACTCTTTAATTGAGTATATTATACCTGGCCGCATGGTTCTAATTAGACTTTTGTACACTAAAAGGCCACCATCTTCGGCTTACCATCTTCAATTTTAGTGCATTGTCGTTGTCTAGCGGAATTTCTACATTATTGAATCATCTCACGTTTAAATTATTTATTAAACTCTTTGTATACCTTTGTTAGACGAAAATATGTTTTTTTTTTTTTTGGACTTACCCCCATCTCGAGGAAATAACGCATAAGACTCAACTCGATCAACTCAAATGTCTTCATCATATCTTCTTTGTGAAGTCCTCGACCACCTTCTCATGGTTTCCTATGTAAATCAAACCTTAACGTATTTCACCTTCCTAAAACCTTGCACTAAGCAACTATCAATTCTGTAAAATGCCTACTTTTTAGTTTGGGAACCATGTGTTTTTGACCTTCTATTACAAAAGTTTGGGATTGTTCCAAATAGATCTCTTCTCTAAAAGGTAGCCACTAAAGAACACTAATTTCACATCTAGCTGGTGGATCTTCCATAGCAATTGAGCCACTAGGGATATCAAAGCTCTAATGGAGACCAAAGCAAGGAACAGGAGAAAATTTTTAGTTGTATTTGATTCCCTGTAGAATAACGTACCTCTTTGCAACTAGTCTTGCTGTAGAATCTTGTTCTTCTGGGTCATCTTTATCTCTTCTCTGTTGCTTTGATTCAAGCTTCCAGTTTAGCTGCTGCTTCAAAAATTCCAAGTTCTAGTAAAGCATAATTAGAAGTCCCATACATCTATTGAAGAGACTTTACCTTTGGCTTGCCGTCAATTGGCAGGGAAGAATTTGGTTGTCGACGACTCCATGTCTGCACTTTCTTCGTGTTCGCCTGCAATTAGCAGCCAAATTGTTCTTTCAACTTGTTCTCCATTCTAGTTCTCCATTTCATCAACAAGCAATTGTCAAAGTTTTCAGATCTTTAGATTCTTTAACAGCCACTATTGGATTGCATTTTTTTGTAAGATTGATTAAAATACTTTTTACAGTTCTTTGACCAATAATCTTCTCTCTATATATTCTCATTTGATTAACTAATTCTATTACTCTACCATAGTGATCTTGTACTGTTTCAAGTTCCTTCACCTTAATATGCTACTCATCTTGGAGATTGAAGGTAGACCATTCGTACCCTTATCCTCCTACTATGTTTCCCATGCTTGCTTTGCACTTGAGGAACCAACAATTCTTCAAAAAAATGTGTTTCTCCACAGATTGATGAAGTATGCAAAGCGCCATCGCATCCATCTTTATCGTCTCCCCATTCATCGACTTAGCAAATTCTTCACTAGTTTTCCCTTGCTCAACTATATTGTATAAGTTTGGATAAGAAATGTCGCCTTAATACCCAAGAAATATAATTTTCTAAACCGAAAAATGGAATAGGGATTGATTTAGAATCTTGGTTTAGGTACGAAGTAGAATAGCATAATTGGCGAAAGATAGTTAGGGGAAGCATTTGCTGGAAATTAATCAATAGCTCTAAAACCAAATGTCGGGAATTTTTCTTGTAAATATTGGGAGAGTGGTCAAGGCTAGGTTGCAAAGTTTGATGTAATGAGAACAGGGAGGAGAGAACTTGTATTACTCATTGCATTGCAAACACTGGCCCAAGGGAGGGTATTTATGCATGCTGTAGAAAGTCCAAACTCCTTGATTTATCTTCTTTTTTCCGTCCACATAATCCTAAAATATTCTAGGAATGAGTACATTTATCATCTATATTGTCCTAGAACAATCTAGAAATAAGCATCACATTTCTCCAATTTTCAATGTTAAAGTGGAGATTGAAATGAAACTTCTCTACATAGAAATAGTATTAGTTATGTAGAGAAGTGTGGTTTCAAACTCCAATTCAAACAGGACTATACCATGCTAATGTGCTTTGGACGATCCACATCTCCTAGTGACATAAGAATGCAACTCTTTCTCCTACTTAATTTTAATCAAAGCAAAAAAAACTTGATAGGTCACTTCCTATACGAATCCTAGGATTAAATCTAACTATACTCATGTATTCCACCTCCTCTGTAAATTTCAAAATATAAACCATGTTTATTTAACACCACATACACATCTCAACATGAAAATTAATTATTTTCCACCTCTTAACAAATCCTATATAAAATTAATTTTAGTTCACATTCTACGTATCAAGGTAAGATCACCTCTTATTAAATGTAATTAGCTCGGAGTCGGGATATTTTCAAAGTAACATAAAAGAATTTTATGTTGCATGTTTCAATAAACAGGCAACAAACAAGCAAAAGGGAACTTATGCTCAGAGTTGGGACAATGTCATATAAGTTGTTGGGTTAGAGCAGTAAATTATTACTTTCCCTAATAGCTTCCTTCCAATATTTCTCGTGGCAACATTAACAGGTAACAAACAAGGATGTGAATTCAGACTGATGGAAAAGAGGCAGCGATCAGTGAGATATTTGTCATTTAGAGAGAAAAAAATTCCTTTGTACAAAGTTCGAATAGCTAAAAACTTTAGAATCTCAAATCATATATAAAAATAACCAAACTACAGAAGGCAATTTAGATATAACACCGAATTATATGCCTCAAGTCAAATAACAGAACATGCTCGCTGCAGGTGGATAAAAAAATAACCCACGAAACATGCCGGACAACTAGATGAATCACGAAGAAAGCAACACACTTACAGAGCACTAGGAACTTAGAGCATATAGAGAGGCTTGAAAGCAGCCAGCCATTCAAACGCAGCACTCCAAACGGTCTCACACAGCATTATCACACAACGACCTGTAACAAGACCCAGAGCAGCGGTCAGTTACTGCACACTCCTCATCCATCCAGCAAATCATAATGAGCAAAGAGTAAACTCTAGCATCTATATCACGATTACATGGCACTTATATCAGATAACTACATGTAATTTCATACACTGCTGCAGAAAATTCAGATCAACGTACATCCCTCAATGAACTCTTGCACTAAACATAGGGTGTACATGCTCGTCATAAAAAGTATCAGCAGAAGGCTAAACAGACGGATTCATGAAAAGCATCAGTGGAAGAAGGAAGATCTTAATTACACCACTTGGCCACTTGAAATACACACAAAAACCACTCAGATCCTACAGATTAATATTATGTAAACCTCCCTTAGCAGGAATATTGCAAGCCTGAGCAAAAAACATAGCTTTCTAGCAGATGCAGACCACGATCAAAACTATCCAGTACATTTCACGAAGCCTCCACGGTTCTGGTGGAAGATGCCGTGACCGGCGGTCGCTGGGGCAAAGAGGCTGTCGGCGCCGAGTGGCCGTGAGAGTTTACCCGGTGGAGTCTACATTTGAAGGAGCCAGCGTGAGTCGCCGGAGCGCAGACACACTTTGGCGCTGTAGATCCGGCCGTTCCCTGGCCGCATGCGGAGGAGCTGGACGACCACGACCTTCCCAGGCTGCGTGGGGAGGGCGCCTGGTGATGGCCGTGATGATACTTGCTATCCTCGCCGCCGGCAGCGTAATTGGAAGACATTTTAGTAACTTTTTAATAGCAGGGCGAAGAAATTTGGGACCAGATCTGCAGAAAAAACACAAGACTTCAAGATCCATTAAAACAGGAAATAAATTAGCCGGCTGAATTATGCTACCAGACTTGATAATTATATTCTTCACTTTAAAATTTTTTTCTATCCTACTTTAGGAGAAGCGATAACAGATCTTCACGAAGACCATCGTCGCCTAAAGAATTAAAATGATACTGAATTCAACAAATCTTAATCAACTTCAGTCGAACTCAACTCGAAGTGAAAGATCTCTAAAACAAAACAATAGAGAAAAGCAGAGACGTCATCCAAATCAAGAATATGACATCAATAGCTAAAAAAAATAGATCTCGATCCAAATCGGCTGAATCGGCAGAATCGACTGAATCGGCGACAGATCTTCGATGAACAATAAAGATTAGCCGAAATCAATCAATATTTAACAAGTAATTTGCAATAAACCTGCAATATGACAGAAAAAAAAATATCAATATGACGTGATCAAATTGCAAGGAAACCGCCGATGAAGAAATCTACAAATATCTTAAGACTAACTAAAAACAGGCTTCAGTCCTAATCTGAGGAACCTATGTATCGCTTCCAAATGAAAATCAATCAGATCAACAAACATATAAAAAAAAAAATCAGATCATTCGATAAAAGAAGAAATAAAAACAATAAGACAAATCAACGTAATAAACACTGCAAAGAATTAGAAATAAAAGCTAAAATTATGCAAAACAAACTTTGAGAGTCATTATTAGCTTCAGATCCAGATCCAGTTTGTGATCGATTAGAATATTGATCAATCTTTTTAAAAACTTTTCTATCAAAAAACAATCTTTTTTAAAATATTTAAAATTTACATCAAATAAAAGGAAAAGAGAGCTCACCAAGGAAACCGAAAGCGGCAAACTGCAGCTCACCACACGGAGGTTAGCTTTTATAGGCCCACAGGGCCCTGCCCGATGCATCCTGGGTAGCGCGGGCAGGCGACACCGGTGCCCGTGATTCCTTTCATTTAAATGCCGGGCCCATCGTTTTTCATTTTTCGGTCAAGCTCAACTAATACTTGACATTCACCCAGAAACTCACCCACAAACGTGGCTCGTTTTCATTCAACCTCGTCAGAGATCCTCCGGACACGTGTCATTAAGTCGTCAGCTAATTCACTTGCAATTTTTGTTAAGCTGTAATTCCATCCGGCCCGTTATCCACATGTTTACTTTCATAATTTCATTCTCATTATCAAAAAGTAATAATAATAATATTTTTTTCTATCAAAAAGTAATAATAATAATATTTTTTTCTATCAAAAAATAATAATAATAATAATAATAATTTCATTCTCACGTGTGCAAAGAATGGAATAACATTAAAAAGAGTTAAATACGTCTAAGCAAAAAATTTAACATCCTCAAATCAACAAGAAAATAAAATAACAATCAAAATAATATATTAATTATAAAATAAAATATTAACAGAATAAACAAAATACAATTTATAAATCTAGCACACATTGCAGCATTCAAGTATAACAACAATGCATTACGTAAAATATTATGTCAATTAAAATGATTATTCTTTTAACTTCTAACTTCGATTTAAAGATTTGAAGTCATTTATTATGAAAAAAAATATTTTTTAAATAAATAAAATTAAGTAATTATGTTAAGAAAATATTTTCATAATAAATCCAAAAATTTCTTATTTTATTGAGTTAAAATAAAGAACCTAAATACCTAATTTAATTTTCACCCTTTTTAAGGCCTAATATAAATTTTAATTTTAAAAATTAATTTTATATTTATATTTCATACAAATTTAAATATTAAAATTAATTTTATTTCACATTATATATTTTTTAATATTAAAATAAATTATTTTTTATTAATTTTATAAAATAAAATATTTTTTCTATTATTCAAAAATTAATCTTTCAATTAAACAATGCAAAAGTGTTAACCCAGAACCAACTAGTTTTTATTTATTTTACAAAAATCGAAAAAATATTATTTAATTATTTACAAAAAAAATTAAAAAAAAAATCCATCTTTAATTTCCACTAGTGAAATTATTTCAGCATTAAATGATCATTAAATAAAATTATATAAAACATTGTTTGTAATTAAATTATTAATTAAATCTCCAATTAAGTGAAACAAACCATTTAGCCCAACCTGCTCGGCGTTTCAGTTGGACATTTGGTTCAGGGTCAGGTTTGGATTAGCATACACAGGCGTGGATTGGGTGCATACAAACACGAATATCATGTAATTTAATTTCAAATGAATTTTTTTTTAAAAAAAATTGCAGTTAATTTACTTGAATAAAATTTGTTCAATTCATAATCTTTGACGTGGAGGGTCGAAATGAACTGTCTTATATCAAAAAGGGAGGGAGATTCTGAGCTGTATAAGTAAATAACGTGATCTTAAATGAAACAAATATCTTTTGAGACAAAATCGTGAATCTAATAATAGAAAACTTCATAGTTAAGTATATTTGAGCTTACGTAGTTAGTAAATAAATAGTACATTTACATTGAGATCACGGGATATTATAAAATTAATTCAATGCATATATTAAAATATATAAATAAAATTTTCAAAAATATATTTAAAATTTTTATTTGTATTATTATATTATAATAAATAAATATATTACAAATTAAATTTGAAGTAATATATTCATATATGTATATAATATGAATATTTTAAATAAAAACTTATAATTATGCTTTATTTAACACAAATATATAAAAACAAAACACACACTACAATTTATTTAACTCAATTTTAAATTTTACTATAAAGTTAAGTTAATCTCACTTAAACTCGGCCTAAAGATAATACTAAATGCGGAAAAGTAAGGTTCATATTTTCATTGTGGGCTCGATTTGATCAACGAGTGGGTAGCCTGTTAAGCCAGAGACGATGAGCTTGAATTAAAATATATTTTATATATTATTATTGAGATTATATATGTAATATATTATTATCGAGATTTTAAGCTTGTACCCATTGAAATTTCAGGCCAGACATGGGCATTTCTTTTAAGCCAAGCTCAAGCAGGTAACTTTTTTATTTTTGTTTTTTTTATTAATTTTAATTTAATTTAATTTATTTTTTTAATGGCACGTGTGTTTTATTAACTGCTAGCACTGGAACTTTGATGAGTATGATTTCATATCAACAGGGTTTCTGCTTAGTGGAAAAAATAATTATTTTAATTTCAAAAGAAAATAAATTATTTTATATAATTGTGTATTGTTTTTTTTATTATGAATCAGCTTTTAACTTAAGTTTTTTTGTTGCCTTATTTATATTTTTAATTCAAGTTTTTATTGTTGCGGGTCATTATCTGCTCACAAGTACCTCTGGCTTTTACACTTTAGTTTAAATTTAAGAGGTAGATTAATTTTTCTAAAATTTGTTCATATTATCGAATATAAGTTCATAAAATAACATAAATAATTGTTATTTTGATAAAATATTAGTTTAAAATTTCTAATAATCTTCAGTTTTCAGTTATAATGATGCTTACATTAATATAAGTAGGGATAATTCATATTTTTTAAATTAACATCGAGGTCCCTAATTTTTAAACAATTATCATATGGGTCTTTTTTATTTTTTTATTATTAAAAAATTTTAAAATTACCATTATACCTTTACGCCCCTCTCTCTCTCTCCACACGATCCGGCTGCATCCCACACTACGCGGCCGCGCGCAGTCGCCGCGTCACCCCGCGCGGCTGCGCCCAATCACCGCCCGGCCGCGCTGAGTTGCGTGGCAGCCAGATTGGGAGCCCCATCTG
>KZ451980.1:5512647-5542005 GCA_002786265.1 Apostasia shenzhenica
GCGGCCGGGTGGCGACTGCGCGCAGCCGCGCGAAGCCGCGCGAGACCACGCGAGGTGGCACAGCGACTGAGCGGGGCCACGCGGGGTGGGGCTGCAGTCAGATCGGGTGGAGAGAGAGAGGTAAGGGTATAATGATAATTTTAAAATTATTTTAATAATAAAAAATAAAAAAGGACCTGTATTATAATTTTTTAAAAACTATGGACCCTGATGTTAAATTTAAAAAATATAGACTTGTGTGATAATAAGTGATAAACTCAGGGACCTGAGTGTAATATCCGATATGAGTATAATACTTTATAAATTTTAGATGGGTGAGCTCGGCGGCGGTTAATTTTTAGACGGGTTTTGGCGACCCGACTTGAATCCAACTTACGGGCCGGGCTGGGAGTGGATGAAGTAAATATTGGGTCCGACCCGCCTAATCAGGTATTGTGGGCTTGTCCTTAAATTCTATATCATGGGGCACGTGGCGGGAATCCAACGGTTTGATATCTTCCCGCCATCTAGACGAAAGCAACGTGCCCACGGCTTAGCACCCCAAATACGGTGGACTTAGCCTGCTCCGGATGCAGCGAGACCCATCGTTATGCCACAGCATTTATACCCACTCATTGATCGCCTCGTCATTAAATTGTTTTGTTTGACACGTGTTTATAAAGCAATGGCTTTCAATCTGCCTGTGTGGCTTTACGTGGGACTTGGATCGGATATGAAGTGGATAATATCGGGAACACGTGGGACCCATTAAGAAGCTGGCCAAGTTAGAAACCCGTGCACGCCAGAGTTCCGTGTAGCGACCTAAGTAGCCAGCTCAGTGGCGGTTTTTGTGGCGGTCGAGCAGCTCGGCGTAGCCGGCTGGTGCGTTGCGAGCCGGCGGCCCTGGCGGCTCGCCTGGGCGGCGCCTGGGCCCGGTCGGCTTGTCGCGGTCTACGAGGACTTCGGCCAGCAGATCATGTGAAAGTTGGACCGGCCTCGGTTCAAGCCTCCATTCTTCGATTTTGGGTTTATTTGAATTATTTTGAGATTTTTAATTTTCAATATAATATAAATTTATTTTAATAATAATATTTAAAAAATATGAAATAAAACTAATATGTGCATTTAAGCAATTAATTTAGTAGAGGAAATAGAGAATTAATAATGATTATAAAAGAGTGACCTTATTGAGAGATTTTTATTGCATAAAATTATGCAATTAGCCCATTATAATCTCCTCCTAAAACTATATATGATCTTAATTAGAGAAGTTCTCAAAAGTTTAGCATTAACTGAAAAGTTATTATCTAAATTTTATAGAATTCATCGACAAATATGATCGATTTTCGACAAAACTGGATCGAGATTTCTGTCCTCTGTGGTTTTGTAAAAGTTAATTTTTTTTTATTCCGACTCCTCAATCGCAAGGAGAAGTTCTTGTTAACAACATAATCTTTTGATGTATTTAATTAGCTTCGTCAAATTATTTGAAAAATTATTATACTATTGCAAGAACATTTATATTTTATCTATAAAAATATGTTTTTTTATGAAATTTATAAAAAAAAATAAGAAAATTGCTTATATGTCATAAAATATTTAAAATATTACTTGCATATTACACTCTCTATACTATCCATATAATCTGCAATATAAATTTATGCACCTTCATCTAGTTTAATTTCAGCTAAAGTATTCTTAAAATTTTTATCTTACATAAATATTAATATTTTTCATAAAAATAAAAAAGCTAGACTGAAGTAGCTATGAATTCAAATACACTACTAATATTTTAAATTTTGCAAAAAATCAAAAAATAAATTAGGAAATAGCTGTTGGACCTTTAAATATATTGATCAAAATAATTAATGTTTAGTTTTATATTTAAATTGAAATTAATTTAAATGAAATCAAAAGTGCTAACTCTATTATTGTCATCATCTTGACATTTGAGCCCCTCCAATAATTAGAAATGCCTCTTATCCTTTTGTTGTGGGCCAAGCAAATTGAGATTCTTATCCACAATGGATACCCACCTTATCAACTCACTTTAATATCTAAAAGATTGTTGTAACTAGAAAACAACCAGAAGTATAAAAAAAAATTTATGCGAAAAACTAATTGAGCGAAAAAATTACAACTTCTTTCGAGGAGACTCCAAAGGTTTTCACTATTGCCAAGTTATTTGTGTGATTACAATAATAATAGAGAAGTTGGGGACTTAAGGAATAAAAAAAATATTTATTTTTTCTGTTACAATGAGATTTTTATATCATGACCTAGTTCGTGGAATCACTTCAACAGAATGAGCTTCAGCTCTGGTGTTAGACCATTAATGCCTGCAAGATAGCCACGCAATAGCCTCGGCTGTACAGCGTACAAACAACGCAGTTTGAGGGCAAGGAGGACCATATCTCTTAAAAGCAGTATGGTCTCCTGCACTTCACCTAGCGTCTAGTCAGTTCGACGTGATCCTTTCGGCTTGGCCTTTTCGCCATGCGTTGTTCGGCGCGATACCCCTTCTGTTCGATGCTGAGTGCTTGTGATGTTGATGCCACATAAGCTTCTACGTGTACACCCCAGATGTGCCGGTGTGAAACCAGATGTAACAAGGACAAATGACATTAAAGTAATTTACCTAAAGATAATGTTACTTTCATTAATTTCTCATATATTTCTATTCATTAACATCTTCCTCAGTTGAAGTGTAAAAATTTGACAAACGCTTGATACAAATGACTTACAAGCATTTTTATCTTCATTATTTGCCCCGTTTGTCTAGGAGTTTAAAATTAACCTGGTTTAATTTTAACCAGGCATATCACATCACATATAAAATTTAATATTTAAAATTAAATTTATTTCACATCCTACACATATTACTAAAATAATAACTAACTTATATCACGTCCCTCACATATTCCAACATAATAATTAACTTTATATCACATCCCTCATATATTCTAATATAATAACTAACTTTATTTCACATCATTCACAACTTTTAATAAAAAAATATCTCTATCCAAGTTTAATTTTAACCTTCTTAAATTTAACCTTACAAACAAACAGATTAGTGTTTAATTTTAAAAACACTAAGCTAAACTTTTAAAATCAAATACTTCATTTTTTCGTTCAGGTTTGCATCTGGCTGACCTCAATTCAAAGCCTCTTTAATAACATGTAAGTCAGACATAAGCTAATCTATGATACAATACAACGGCTCTATCTAAAAGTGGGAGACGAGGGATATTTTAGTTCTTTTATATTTATATATTTAATTTAAATATAAATTTTATTTAAAGATAAAAAAATATAAATTAAATAAAAAAATATCAGATTAAAATTTTAATATAACTTTAGGTAAAATTTTTAAACTCATTAATTTATTTGAAAATATTTAACATAAAATAAATTATAAAATTTGATGAAAATACTTTGGTGGGTTAATAATCATTTTCTCTTTCAATACAATATTAAGCAGGGCTTCTAGTTCAATGACCAAAGAGGCTGTTAGATGGGTCCCAATGAGGACAGGGTTTTTACTAAGAAAAAAAAAGCTAATTTTTTTTTAAATAATAATATTTTTTTTATGACAAAATCCAATCCCATTGGACCTTCAAAATTGTATACAGTGGGTGAGAAAGATCTGAGTTTGAGTCGAATCAGGCACGACTCAAGCTAGACTCGTTGTATATAGACTGATTCACGTTAGTTTAGGGGTGTGCAAACTATGGTTTAAACCGAAAAATCAAACAGAACCGTTTAAATTTAACGGTTTGGTTTGGTTTAGAATCTAGCGGTTTGGTGACGGTTTGATATTTTGAATATTTTGGTTAAATGGTTTGGGTTCGGTTTCATATATTTGGAAACCAAACCGACCGAGTTAACCGAATAACCCACTTATTTATATTGGGTCAGTTCAGTTGGCAATTTGCCGATTTGGGTTCGCTCATAGACGGGTTCGCGAGAATGAAGGCTAATTCGACCGACCGAGAAGTTTCAGATTATTTAGGGTTACGCAATTTGGGCGGCTTGCGCTGCAGGTCAAAGAGTTGCAGACCAAAAATATGATTTTAACCAAACCAAACCAAACCGAACCGATATTTATTTGGTTGGTTTGATTTGATTTATAATATAATTTGGTTGATTTGGTTTCATTAAATTTAAAACTGAATCCAATTTTTTTTTGGTTCGGTCACCGAACCAACCACTTAAACCGAATGCACACCCCTACGTTAGTTTGACTTGGCTAACATCCAAGTTTGAGTTGGCTGAACTAGACTAGCTTTTGTGATCGAGCTAGCTCAAATTTATAACTGAGCATGCTCGAATCACTAAATATAATGAGAATTATTTTTAAAATAAATTAAATTTTCATTTGATTTTAAACAAAAATCAATCATGTTCATCGACTTATTCAATGCATTCTATAATCACTATGCATTACATTATTTTAAAAAATAAATAAAAATATTTTATAAATAAATTATTTTATTTTAATTAAAAAAGTAAATTCAAGTAAAGTTTGATGCTAATCAAACTATAAATTCAGCTCGTGCTCTACTCATCAAAATTGATTCGAGCTAACAATCGATTTGAATATCGAGCAATTACGAGTCTTGGGACCAAACTCTTATCACCAGTTGTGTATGGCACAGATTGAACAGGACTCAATCTTTCCTATCATTTTTATTTAGGGATAATTATCTACATGTCACATAAATCTTCATATATTACATAACACACGCTTTCTTCACAATCTATAGTGTAAATTTTGTGAAGAAAATATGTGTAGAGTAATATTAAAAAATTTGTGTGGCATGCAGGTAATTGTCCTTTTTATTTATTATGTGGAGGATAAAAATAAAATTTTAAATAAATTAATGAAAAATATGAAATTATTGTAAGAATTCAAGAATTAAAAAATGCTATAAGAAATGCATATATATTATAATTTGTTCCATCAATTTTATATTTAGAAATGTCAAACACTCGAGTATTTTTAATATCTCAACCTACTTATTGATACAACCTTTAACTACTTTGACCTAATAATTTAGATTTTATCAAGGATATATCTATACGTACTTAGTTGTTGATGAGAAAACGTATGCAACTTGAGATATTTGGGCCCCATTTGTTTTGATGTTAAAAATTAGGAGTAATTTCACTTAGGCTCCTGAGGTTTACTCGACTTACCATGCAAATCCACAATTTTAAAAGCATGTCACTCAGGTCCCTAAAGCTTATTGTATTGTCATTGTGTCCTTCTGTGACGGTTTTCGTTAAACACTGTTAAAATTATGAAAATATTCTTTTTTACTGTACGGATGCGGTGACCCGTGCGCGGACGCCCGAGCGAAGGGCAGCGGGCTGCAGCGATCTGCGCGCGAACGCCGGCGCGGCGGGCATCCTGAGATCAGAAATATGAAAGGGTAAAAAAGAGTATTTTCATAATTTTAACAGCGTTTAACGAATACCATCATAAAAGGACCACAATGATCTATACAGTAAATTTTGGGAACTTGTGTGGCATGTTTTCAAAAATATGAACCTGTGTGGCAAGTCTAGTAAACCTTAGTGGCTTAAGTGAAATTACCTCTAAAAATTAACATGCTTTAATTTTAACTTTACATATCATATCATACATAAAATTTAATATTAAAAATTAATTTTATTTCACATTCTACACATATTACTAAAATAATAACTGACTTATATCATATCTCTCACATATCTTAATATAATAACTAATTTTATATCACAATTTTTACTTATTTTAATATAATAATTAATTTTATTTCATATTATTTATAAATTTTAATAAAAAATATCTCTATTTAAATTTAATTTTAATTTTATTAAATTTAACCTTACAAACAAGTTTTTTTTTTATATTGATGGGATATTTAATTACCATAACGTAACAGCTTCTCAATTTTGGGCTTGTGGGGCCCTCAGCCAGCTCAGCATGTCGACTCCTTACCTTCGTGAAGCGGACTGCGTAACTGTACCCACTTATTTAAAGCATCAAGACTGCACTTACTCTTCTATCAAAAAAAAAAAAAAAAAAAAAGACTGCACTTGCTCTACACTTATTTTTTGTTTAGAGTTTTTACATATAAAACATAAAATTTATACAAAATTACATATTTTATCGTTAATTCATAAATATTATCAATATCCCATCATATTCATTTAAATTTTATGTATTTTACATATTTCACATCATATTTTTTGATGGTGAACTTTACATTTCTAAATTGAACTTGATCTTAAATATATTATTAATATATTAATTAAATACTATAAATAAATTAATTTATATAAATAATAATTTAAAATATTTATGAATTTATGTATTTTAATTTATTTATTCTATTTAAAATTTTCAATTAGGGTGCCGAATTTAAATTCACATGAATATAATTTTTAATTGAAGTAAGAAAATTAATGTGTTTACGATAAAAAATAAAAATATATATTAGAATTTAAATATTATTGAATTTATGCATTTTAATTTACATATAATATTATAAAGTATATGAAATATGTGAAATATGTGAAATGCATAAAATTTAAATGAATATGGTGTGATAGTGGTAATATTTACGATTGATGGTAAAATATGTAATTTCGTGTAAATTTTATGTCTTGTATGTAAAAACCCTTTTTTATTTTTAATATGTCTGCTAAAACAAAATTTATTTGTTTAGTATTTTTAAATGTTGATTTACACATTAATTTCCAAAAAAAAAAAAACTTGTTTACATATCAGTTTAAAATTTAATATTTATTTATAATATCATTTTTTATATTATAATTACAAATACTTGTCCTATGGATAGTTGTTGAACATTTAAATTAGATAATATTTATTTATAATATCATACAAATTTAAGATTTTAAATTTCTATTTTAGTCTTATAATTATTAATTAATTTTTTTAATAAATTTTTATTATTATTTTTTTTTACAAAATTTTTATTTTACTTTTTTTTTTGTCCCTCTCCGTGGTCCCCCCTCTGTTTATCTCTTGCCTATGCAGTAGAGCCAACAGAGGGGGAACTGAACCCCACTCTTTTGCCTGTAAAAGCAAAATTGACAAAGTGGCTTACCTGTCATTATCGTAGATAAATATTAGAAGCCATAAAAAATGTAAGTTAATTAATTTAAATTTCATGATTGTCACATCTTAATGCAATAACGGTTGCTATTAAAAATAGTTTAGATATTCATTTTCGAAATGCAATTATAAAAAAAAAATTAATTCTTTTTATGCAAGAATAATGGATTCTTGTAATTTAGATGCAAAAATATTCGTTTTCAAAACTTTATGTGAGTTAGAGATTTTATTCCTCCATATTTTTGGATATTATAGTACATTTAACTGTTCACCTAATAAAAGTGCTAAAATTATGTGAGTTTGTTTTTATACGATGAATATATTCTTTTGAGTATTACATGAAAATATTAAAATAATATATTCATAATCACTATAGGCCCGAGAAGTGTATCATTGAGAGCTACTTGCAGAAGCAATAATGGACTTATGTATTTAATATTTACATGATATTGATCTAATTAGAATTCCAATTAGTCATAATCTATCTAATAAATTTGAAAGGGGCCTAACCATAAGTAAACCTAAAATTGTTGATCTTAACTTGTTAAACCAAACACACTTATATGTTTTGTGCAATACCGTGATAATTAATTCGTACGTTGAAAAGCATATAAAGTATCAGAATATGTAAATCTTTACATATATTGTAAAACCAAACACACTTATTGGATTTAAGAATAGTACATATATTGTAATATACTGAATCTTAAAATTAATTTTTATCTAATATATTTTCAATAATAATATAGATATATATTGTTAATTATATTTGACAAACTCTACATATGTGGTGGTTCAATATAATAAGTTATCTACAATTCAATCAATACTGAAATTATTATAATTTTTTGTTTGCTTATATACAAATTTTTTTTTAAATATATATATATATATATATATATATATATATATGTGGTGGTTATTCACAAACAACATTCTTACTAGTCTTGATCTATACAAGAATTACGAGATAATATCAGAATATGTAAATCTTTACTTGCTAAGCTATATGATATATATATATATATATATATGCTAAATATCGATATGCATGTCATTGTTGCTAATTAATAAATTTTCTTAACAAAATATTAAATAATATTGCTAATTTCTATCTCTTTTGTCATTAAGTAGGTGGTTGACTCACTTCATTTATTGATCTTTAAAAGATATAAGGTAAAATAATTTATGAAGATGGCTATATGTAATTAAATATTAGTTGATTTTGTATTATTTTCAAAGTTTTTATTTATTATTATATTTGAAATTAATTGATTAATTGTGATATATATATGTCAGAATTGTTAAATTTTTATTTAATATTATATTTGTAATTAGTTGATCATGCATATATGTGTGAGAAAATATTTTGTGAGAATGGAACAGACATCCCTATGCTGCAATTTTGAAAAATTTAACATGACAATAAATTTTTATTAAAAAAAATATAACATACAGCCGTTGTCTTAAACAATCACTATACAAAATTTATTTAAGACTATTGCTGTATAAAACTAATCTTAGATATGTATGTATATTGAGATCTTTTATAGTAGTTGTCTTAAATGATCGTCGTTTATTGTAAAATTTTACAACATAAGTATAGAGAGTGGTCGGCATGTGGTCTTTTACGATAATTTTTAAATGCTGTAAATGGGCTATCTTCTATTAGTGATGGTGTGAGAACTAAACAAATCCTAAGCATTTTGTTATTACTTTTGAGGTCTAAATTTGATCGTACTTGTTAAATTCAAGGGTTTTTTTGGGTAAACCATATGGACGATGTTGCTCTTAAGTAGAACCAATTAGCCCCTGTTCATTTGAAAGTTAAAAAATAATATAATTTAATTTTAACTTGACATATCACATCACACGTAAAATTTAATATTAAAAATTAACTTTATTTCACATCCTATACACATTACAAAAACAATAACTAACTTTATATCACATCCCTCATACATCCCAACACAATAACTAAATTTATTCCACATTATTCATAATTTTCAATAAAAAATATCTCTATTCAAATTTAATTTTACCTTTATTAAATTTAAATTTTACAAACAAACAGTTCTATAGTTCAAGGAACTTCATGCTTTTGGCATTAGAAAACTTAAGGATAATGAAGCTCAAATGGATTTAAGAAGAAAGAGGCTAAAACAGCAACTTTGAAATGTAATTAGGCCAACTTATAGCTAACACACTAATTAAATATTATTTTATACAACCATAAATCTTTCTCCATCTTACAAAACTTTTGAAGAACTTTGATCAACATAGCTTTACTGTTGTTTTCTTCAATGATTAAGTATACTTAGCAAAGAATTTATTTAGAAATATTTTCTATATTGTATATTTTTTTTACATTAAGCATCCCATAAAAGTTTTTTCCATAGATATTCTGTAAAAACATTTGTTTTAGCAAACTATTTTTCTTAAAAAGAGCTTGAAAATATAATTGTAGTTGCATGGCCCCAAGGTACCAATAGTCTTTTGTTTTTAATTTTTAAACCGGAACTAACCGTTCTTTTTAATATACTTTAAGTAATTATACTAGCAAAACTTTTTAATATACTTAAAATTAAAATTTTATCTTTTCACCTTTTCGTTTCATCAATAACTAAAAGTGAGTCAATTATTGTGTTTGCATGATATAATTGCCCTTTCGCAATTGTTCTACCCTCTTAATACTAGTGATGTTAATGTTACATAGCTATGTCTTGTTATCTCACAATAACATTTCTCCCAATGTTTAACTCCTCTTTCTAGGACATGTCTTTATAATCTGGTAAAATTTAAGCTATTAATAAGTGAATTTTATATATTTCTATTTTGGATCAAACTTGGGGTTCCTTTCAACATTGGTGTGTGCCTCTTCCTCTCTAGAATCTAACAACACGCAATTTGGGCTGCGTTACATAAAGCCTTGGTTGATGGCTTCGTCATTGAGCCCAAACACCAGCCCCATTTAGTGCCTTCACTGGCTCTTAAAACTTGATACGTGGGACTAAATGAGAGGAAAGTAGCTGCACAACTGCCTTCCTGCTTGCTTAAGTATATAGGAAGATGAATTAGTCACACATCTCCAAAATAAGAATTGAGCTACTTAACTGAATATTCATCTCCAAAAAAGTGAATAATCCTGCTTCTCCAAAATAGGAGGGGAAGCTTTTGCTTGCTGCTATAAAAGCAAGGTTTTCAAAACCGAACCGAAGATCAAACCGGTCAATCGACCGGTTCATAGTTTTATCGGTTCAACCGGTTGAACCGTGGTTCAATCGGATGACTTAATAATTACATCATAATTAAATATAAATTTTCTAAATGTGAGATTAATTTTTAAAATATGATAAAAAAATATTTTGAAAAAAATAGTACAACTAATTTAAAAAATTTGCTACTACAAGAAATGTATAAAAAATTAAAAATTATAAAACAAAACAAATACAATTGCTTTTCTTGTCAATTTGTCATTCAAAATACTTTGCCTCTTTTATAACAATTCGAAATAAATTTATGATAAAAAAATTAATAAATTAGCTAAACATTCATTATATAAAATAATTATTATTCAAAATATAGCATCAATATTACAATATTAATGCTCAAATATCAATGTATAAAAATAAAATAAGAAGCTCAAATAATAATTTTGGTTTGTCCGGTTTGACGGTTGGACCGGTTTTTACCGGTTCAACCCGGTTTTTTCCGGTCCAACCCGGTTTTTACCTGATTTCGGTTCTAATGTTGAACCAGACCGGACCTTGGGCCGGTTCCCGGTCGAACCGGCCGGTCCGGTCCGGTTCTGAAAACCCTGTTAATAAAAGGACAAAAGGAGGCAGGTATAAGAATCATAGACTTTTTTGCACCTTACTATTATTGATTTCAAATCTTTCTACAACCCATAGGCTCTAAATCTTTTCAACATCCTCTTGAATCTTTGATTCTATCAGTCTCAATCTTACACCTTTCAAAGTTTGTACTCTTATAATCGTCATGAGCTTACATTAACTGGACATCGAACCTAAAATAAGCCTAGAAAGTAATTAAAATCAAACCAAACAAACATATGTTTTTTCTAATCCATGTATGTCCTCCTTGCCATGAATCTCATCCATCTGCGACCTATCCAATATAATGATCACACTAGTTTCATTAACTAACAAAGAGAACTGGATTTGCTATTAAGTTTCTTGCAAATTAGTAAATAGAGTTAAGCAACACTAATTCTTTCGAATTTATCATACGATATTTTTTTGTTTTGTTGATCTCACTGCAGGAAATTGAACTGGTTCAGCAAATGCAATCCAAGTTTAAGAACTTCGAGAAAGAAATTTAACAGTGAGTAACAATCTCATCTTATTTCAATTACTTTTCATTCTTCAAATATTTAAATTAATTGTCATAATTTCATTTGTGCTTAATGTATACTGAAAATTACTTTTCAGATTTCATTAACTTTATTCTTTATCAACTCTACTAATTTATCAAGTAAATATTAAAGTCATTTTTGTCTAACATCCTACCAATTTCTATGAATATATATATAAAAAATTAATGGCAATATAAACATGTTCATGAAGTTATACTTCTAACAAGAACATATTTCTAAATTAGAACATATTATATTTTATGATTATTGAATTAACCATCTGACATTTTCTAGAATTTATGATTTAAGATTTATAGTTACTTTTCAAAACATAGAAATAACAATTCATTTATTGTCAATGTCATTCTTATCTTTTCAAATATCAACTGTACATGTTAATTTATTGAACTTATAAATATTTTTCTATCTTGCAGAACTCCTGAAGAAGCATGATCAACATGGCTTTTGAATGTAACTGTTTTACTAAAACTAAACTTTGGCCTGTTATACCTAGACTTTGATGCATGCCTCGATTACAAACTTTATATACTTTAATAGTAACAAAATAATATTATACTTTTGTTCTTTTTTGTTTGCAAATCACTTAACAGTTCATTTGATTTCATTTAATTGTAGAAGTATCAGTAAATGTAATAAATATTATTATCCTTTTTTCTTAAAAAAAGGTCTTTTGAAAGCAATTTAGTTATCCATGCTATACTTTACAGATTTTCATCTAAACACCTCATATCCTCCTCTTTAGTGAATTTAAGATATTAGAAACATTATTTTTCTGTTAATTTCATGCTCTTTTCTTTCGTGCAAACAACTAAATAAGGATCCATTTCCATTGATTCAATGATATTATTCTTCTTTGACTATCTCTCTTTATATAATTTACTTTATATAAATAAATAAATATTTTCTTAATTAAAACAAATATTTGAACTCAAAGATCTACAAATAGATCCAGCAATATGCACGTGCATATGACATAATATGATTTTATTGCATAATACGTGCTAGTGAAAATGAAGAATGACAGTACTACTACAACTACGATTATTATTATTTTATTATTATTATTTCATTAAATAACTGTAGTATTAATTGCTCATGGACGATATCTGCCTGAGTATTACTTATAATCCCCCCATTCTAAAACCAACAATTTGTTTTAATGAAATAACCAACAAATTTTAACTTTATAAGACAGTAAATCATTCACACAGTTGAATATGTTCAAGAAAAAAGTGATTTGTTTGGAAAATTTATTTGATTCGGGCAATTGATCGCGTCAATTTTATTGAAGTAAATGAAAATACAAAGCCTAGCGCCTAGTATGAATGCCAACGAGAAATGACTCAGAAATAGTGTTTAGCCTTATTTTATTTATCCCTTGACATCATAATATTTTTATTCCATTTAAAAATTATAATGATAATATGATTTGAATATAAGACCTCATAATTCTCAAACAAGCTCTTTCCCCATTGGACTGTAAGAATATCTTATTTTATTTTTGTATGAGTTTTTTTTTTCCATTAACATTTTTCAATTTCTTATGACTTATTAGTATTTGAAGAGTACCAAATCCCAATTTAAATTGCTTGTTCTACGAACATAGAGTACCCCCCAAACTAGATCAACTAGATTTTCCTCGATTCAAATCTCCTTTCTATGCTCTAAAATCCCTTTCTAATCTCCTTTCTATTGCTTCCAAATAGTGAGATACTCTTCATAACTGATCTAAAGCTAACTTAGAGATGCACCCTTTCCTTAGCTCTTTCATGCTAATACAGAAGAGAGAGAAGCATATGGTCAAGGAAAAAAAACCAAAGAAGTGAAGAACATTATCTTCTTGCACCACATTTGGTCTGGATTAATGCATCATGTAATCCATTAAAATCAAACACGGACCAAGCACTGATCAAGTGGCATCAGAGTACCGATCCCTTCAACAAATTCTATTTCTTAATGATTCCATGAAAGAAGTAGAAGATGTCGTTACTCATTAGAGAGTTAGCCGTCAAAGTGGCCATGCTCCAATAGCAGATGCAAACTCTCTTAAAGCTGTTCCACTCTAACTCATAAGCAATTGACACCGCTAGGGTGGCTACGAATCGAGTTCGAGCAAAGAACTCATTTTCAATTTTCTTCTATATATTTTAAATTTATAAATTTTATTGTATAATATTATCTAAAGGTTATTTCTAATATTGTATAATATTATCATATTATATATGATAGTAAAAATCTTTACTTTTTTCAAATTTACTACGTAAAACTTGGTTGTGGTGTGAAGAGGATTCGAACCAACAATTAGGTGAGATGTACGCATGAATCTGTTTCATACTTTTTTATACTCAAAATTATTTCGAGCCACATTTTTCGCTCAAAACTTGACTCGAAATTAATTGATTAAGCTAGTTTGGGTTTCACATAAACCACAGTTGAACCCACGGGGTAGACCCATCTGACACAACATACATTTTTAAAAAAAAATCAAGGCATTCCCTGTTATGCATAGTTGCAGAAATCCAAAAATAACTGACGAATGAAATTCAGAGAGCAGCAAACACCTCAGTGATCTCAAATCAACAAAGCTAAGGAAGAGCAGGAAGTTATGAGAAAACCTAACTGCTCTTTCTACGTACAAGAAATTCAAAGAGATTAACAAAGAAAGAAGAAACAAATCCAGGTGTTCTCTAAGTTAATTTGCCAATTTCAAAACGTGAAAGGCTGATTTCACGCGTTTAGTTGAATTTTATACATAGGTAGTACTGAATGAGAACTTAGGTTTTACCTACGGAAGAGCGACGGCAGTTGTCAAGGAGTAGGAGGAGAGAAAAAGATGTCGTTGGATAGTCAGGCAGGTCGGTTCCTTGCAAAAGTGCAAGTAAGGTTAAGATGAAAAATAAGAAGAAGAGGGGAGAGGACATCACCTAAAAGCTGAGTCGGCAATGAAAGGTCCGACGGCGAGGTCGCATGGACGAGACTCGGCAACAGCGAGGTCGGAGGAGAGAGACTCGGAGATGGTGAGATGGAAGGCGAGAGACTCGGCGGAAGTGCTGCCGGCGAGAGAGGTCCAGCGGCGTCTACGGTCCGATCCTCGGTCGGCGAGAAAGGAGCGAAAGCCGATATGCAGAAAAGCTCGGCAACCCTACTTTTAATTTGGGTAAATATAACATTAGTGTAAACCTTAAAATTTATAAAAATTTAGATTTTTGATATAAATTATCAAAACAGATATTTTTTAAATTTTTTATTTTTTAAAAATCTGTAAAAACTCATTTTATCTATTTCTTTTCACACTCTTTTCTCTCTCCAGCCTCCCTCCCTCTTTTATCCTGTGATGTTCCCGGCCAAAGAGGGCAGAAAGTATTGCCGATTGATATCTCAAGAGAAAAAAATCACTAGAGCAAAATATAATTCTTGGTAGACTTTAGGCTAATAAATAGTGATAAGAGAGACACAAAAATGAATCTTCTCATATCTAAAAAGGAATGAATATTAGTAGATAATATAATCTCAAATGTTAGAGATGCTTTTTAGGCCTAATTTATAAGATTAATGTTGAAAAACTCTATAATTAAGTATGCTTAAGCTGGAATTATAATGAGATGGATGACCTCCTGAGAAGTACTTAAATCACGTAATTTTTTAAGGCCAAAGCGAACAATACCTTTTCATTTGAATCACAAGATATTACAATATGATATTAGAGTTAGTCTCCCATAGTACGATATGATCGAGGACAAACCAGGTGAAAGTTGGTGGGACTGTGACACCAATTGCCGAAGAGAGCAGAAAGTGACTGCTTGATGTCATAAGATAAGGGAATCACTAAAGTAAAGTGCAACTTATAGTAGACTTTTAGGCTAATAAATAGTGGTGAGAGAAACAAAAATAAATCATTCCATATCAAAAAAGAAAGGAAATTTCTGAGCCATAAAAGTAGATAATGTAATTTCAAATGATAGAAGTATTTTTTTGTTGTAAAACTATAAGGTCAATGATGAGAAGCTGTAGTTAAACATACTAAAGCAGGCTTGCAGCAGCTTCGAATGGCCTGATATCATCAAGGGGGCATTTGGTTCAATGTTATTTAGATGTCATGTTATCTAAATGTCATTGTTATTCATCAATGGATATTTGTTTGGTTCAATGTTATGATATTAGAAAATATCAATGCTATCCAAATTATTTTTATTTAATTGAAAATTATTGATATTATAATGACAAATTGACGGTGTTATATTGAGATATCGCTCGATTTGGGGTGACATCTAAATGTCAGCGTGTAATGACATTTTTGTAATTAATTATAATGTTATTTAAAGATTTCATTAAACTAAAAAAATTACTTTTTAAAAATAACATTACATAATATTGAGATAACATTGAACCAAACGCCCCCCAAATCTAAATTAAATCTGAGCCTATCATGATGTGATCTTGAGTCAGTTGACGTTAATCTTATGTTGGATGCCGTTATGACATGAATACATCATAAATACATGATTTGAATACAGCCAATCAGATCTAAGAGTTTGTGTTGTGAGAGAAAACAACTAGAAGGATTTTTGTACGTGAAAAACCGACTGAGCGGAAAAAACCACGGCTCCTTTCGAGGAGGCTTAAAAGATTTTCACTAGAAACAATTTATCTCTGATTACAGAAGAAAAGTTGGAGGGTTTTAAGAAGAATGGGGATCAGCCCCAAAAAGAAGATCATACTTTCCCGTTACAATGAGATTCTTATACCCTGATCTATCCTGTGGAGTCATTTCAATGGAATGGGCCTCAGTTCCAGTGTCAGACTATTAATGCCTACAAAGGGGGACCACTCCCTGGCATTGGTTGTACGATGTACGGACGGTATGGTCTGAGGGCAGGGAAGCCCATATCTCCTGAAAGCAATATGGTCCCCGATAATGCGCCTAGATACCGGTCAGAACTGGCCTCTACTGTTCGTCTCAGTCTCTTCGACGTTTGCCGTTTGGGGTGGTACTCCTTCTGTTCGACGTCGGGCGCTTATGACGCTGATGCCAGGTAAGCTTTCACGTGTAAGCTCCAGATGAGTCGGCACGGATCCTGATGCAATAGTTTGCTTTATTAATTAAGAAACAAGCTTTCACTAGTAGAGGAAAGCTGTTTTACGGCGGTTAAAGACCGCCTTTAAACATTAATATAACTGTCGCGTATTCAAACGCCGTAATAGCTAACGGGGATTTGACGACGGTTTGGACCTCCGTCAAAAGAACACTTTAAACGGCGATTGATATGGCCAACCGCCGTTGTAGTATAACTATAGGCGGCGGTTCTATTTGGAGAATCATCGTCGATAGTTATACTATAGACGACGGTTCTCCAAGGCGCGAGAACCGCCTGCTATACTATAAATTTTTTTTATCAAAAATTAATACGATATACAACAGTAATATATATACATCCTTTGATACACAGCAATTATATATGTCCAGAAGTCATTTCAACCATTGAATTCATAAATAAAATAATAATATCGATCACATAAAATATAACTTTAATTACATGAACTTTTAATATTACATAACAAAACAAATGCAGATACAAAATAAGAAATAAAACCATAATATGATGGAGTGGATGATCTGCATGACAAATTACTTGTTCATATAGGGAAGATGTAGAGGACGTGAAAATCTTTTATGTACAAGAAATTTGTCAAGGAGAAAGATGAAGAAGCTCGATATGTTATTCCTGATAACTATAATTTCATCTCCCAACAGGATTGGAATTTATTTGTCAACTATCATATTTCTGAAGAATTTCAAGTAAATTCAATGCCTACAAAGGGGGACCACTCCCTGACCTCGGTTGTACAATGTACGGACGGTACGGTCTGAGGGCAGGGAGGCCCATACCTCCTGAAAGCATTATAGTCCCCGATAATGCGCCTGAATACCGGTCAGAATTGGCCTCTATTGTTCGTCTCGGCCTTTTGACGTATGCCGTTCGGGGTGGTACTCCTTCTGCTCGACGTCGGGCGCTTGTGATAGTGATGCCAGGTAAGCTTCTACGTGTAAGCTCCAGATGAGTCAACGCCTTTGTTAATTAAGAGACAGGTTTTATAGCTTTGCATAAATGGCCTTATGTTGAATTTAGTTAAGATTTACGTGTAGCAATAGTATCACAGAAATAAAAAAAATTCTTTACATGATAATTGATAATGGTGTTCTATAAAAATTTCTATTAAACTTTAATGTTTGGAGTCAAGGAATTTGTAGCAATATTCTTAATTAAAATTAACAAGCTGCTCTGCTGTTAAACTACATTAAGGCCCACTTTGGCACGAAAATTAAAATTAATATCAAAATCATATTAATTTAAATAATAATAATAATAATAAATAAATAAATATTTTAAATCATTATACATAGATTTTAATATAAAAAATATTATTTTATTTCACGTACTCAATAATTTTTAGTAAAAATAACAATTTATTTCACATGCTATACTAAAATATTCAAATTATTATTAAACATGTAAAATAAAATAATATTTTTTAAATTTAAAATTTATAAAAAATGATTAAAATAAATTTATTTATTTATTATTATTTTTATTTTTTAAACGAGTACTATTTTGATTCTCGTGTAGCCTAAGATTCTATCATTACATGCAACACTTTGTACTCAAAATTTTACTGAGAATCTTACTTCGATTGGACTTTAAAATGCCAATTTTTGTTATTTACAATTCATTCCACTCGTGTCAGTATGCATGTTTACGATTAAGGGCGTTAATATGGATCGAAGATTAAAAATCGATCGAAAATTGAATCGATTTTAGATTGAATCGAAATCGAGTTAATCTAAATGAGCTGACTAACGAGCCAAAAGTTCGGCTCGGTAATAATTTTGAGCCGATTTTGAGCCGGGGTAGGCTCAGCTCGATCCAGCTAGAAATTGACTCGAATTAAAATATATTTTATATTATAATACATATATATAATATATGTATATAATATATATTAAATATAATATATATATATATATATATTATAATCGAGCCGATCTCGAGTCGGATCGAGTCGAGCTTACCCGGCTTGAGATCGGCTTAAAAAAAATTGAGGTTTGATTTATTTTCTAGCCGGCTCGAAAATGAATCGAAATCAGCTCGAAGTCGAACCCAATCGAGCTCGAGTCAATTTCGAGTCGATTGGAATGTAATCAATTCGATTTCGAGTCGATATTAGCTCGGCTTGAAATTGGATCGGTAACGGCCCTATTTACAATGCAATCATCCAACTACACAAGTTATTTATGCCCAAAGATTGATGATCAATCGAAATATTAATTACATGTTGGATGAAATCTCGATCGACTTATTCTAAGTGAGCTATGGAAGGTTTATTTTTTAGTAAAACAGAAAATATATTAATTTATCAATTTGATATAAAATGAAATTATTTTAATATAAAAATTTAAGATGTGAAATAAAAGTGAAATAAAATTAATTTTTAATATTAATTTAAAAATATTAATAAAATATTAGTTTTAAGTTTTTGAACCAGGAACCAAACAAGGCATTAATTGTGCCTTTTTAATTGTAGAATTTTTTTCCTCTTCTTTGTAGTCATAATTAAATTAAGATGGACAAAACTGAATTAAAATAATTCAATAACAAACACATACATATTTAAAATTGGCTCTTTTCTACCGTTTTAGTTGGAAACTATTTTGATTATGACTATTTTTTATGTTATATATATATATATATATTTATGAGAAAGATGAAATTACATTAATTGGGGATAAATTTAAAAAAAGTTGACTTAGATGATTTGAATATATAAATAGTAGACTGATTGAAGTTCCAGTAAAAAAAATTGAGTTGTTGAATTTTTTCTATATACAAAAAGAAAGAAAGAGACTAAAGAAAATATGATAAAAAACTATAAGGAGTGATCCTACTCACTTAGACTTAGATAAAAATTTATTAATTGATAGAACACAATGGAAATAAAAAGATTAATGTAATCAACCTCACCTAGTGAGATTAAAGTTTGATCGTTGTTGTTATAGAATATGAAATAAAATTAATATTAATAAATATATAGAATGTAATATAAAGTGAGTTTTTTAGTATTAAAATTTATATATAGGGTGTGTTTGTTTGTAAGGTTAAATTTAAGAAGGTTAAAATTAAATTTGGATAGAGATATTTTTTATTGAAAGTTGTAAACGACTTAGATAAGAATTTGGTAACTGATAGAGCGCAATGGAAACAAAGGATTCATGTAGCCGACCCCACCTAGTGGGATTAAGGCTTGGTTGTTGTTATTGTTGTAATAAATTTATTTTAGTATATATAGATGATATACTTGTTTTTTTCTTTACCTGTGAAGATCACATTCAATATTTAGAAATAACTAAATAATTATTCATAAAATATGGTATTATTCTTAAAAAAATAAAATAGAATTATGTAAATAAAAAATTGAATACTTGGACAAAATTATAAATCAAGAAGAAACGGCATTACAAAACATATTATAACAAATTAGCGATAAAAATAATTTTTTATTTTATTTTAATTTTTATAAAAGTGATCGTGCCTAATTTAACCTCCAAGTCAAAGAGATCAAAAATTCATCGAAAATCAAACTAGCTTTAAATTCAACGAGAAATTTGAATCAATAATTAATGAGTCAAGCCATCGAACTTTTCTCGTCCAAATCTTGGATTAGATCGAGATGTGATCGAAAAAAAAACAGAGCTTGAATGATCAAAAGCCATGGCTAATCAGTCCGTTTGGATCGAGTCATCGCCTGATCAGCCTAACAAATTTCCTCTGCTCGTTCTCCATCGGCAAGCCCACCGCCGTTGCCTCCGCCGCCTGTACCGCGCTGAGATAAGACCGGCGGATCCATTCCACGAAACGCGCCGGGAAAGATCTTCCTTTCTGCAGCCTCACAACGAGGCTGACGGCGCTGGCCACGCCGTCTCCGGCGATCTCTATGCTTCCCTTCTTCTTAGTAAACAACGTCTCCGCTGTATCAGCACCTGCAACAATTATATATATTGCTGGGTGATGAGACCTGCAGTTGCAGGAGGAGGAGGACGAGGAGGAGGAAGAAGAAGTACTAGAAGAAGAAGAGGAGGAAGAATAAGGGCGTACGGCTCTTACTACCTTTCCCATGGCCGCCGGCGATCGAGCTAGCTCTTGAACTGTCGTCTGCGAGATAGATCAACGGAGAGAGCGAGGGTGGGAAGGAGGAGGAGGAGGGTGGGTGTGGGTGATGATGAGGTCGAGCAGTGAATGGCCACAGTCCCACAGCCAATATTTATCAGCTATGGCACATGGAGTGAATTTCCAGGCTGACTGAAAATTAAAAATTTTAATTTTAATTCGAGTATTATACGAGTTTATTATTATTTTTTTTAAATTTAATAAGGCCAAATTTAAGTTATATATATATATATATATTGAATTTAAAATCCCTTAATTCTTAAATTAAAAGTTAATAATTTTATATTAAATCTACTAGTGTTAATTAGGTGTATATTTATAATTGTATATTTTAATATCTTTCTATAAAATAAATACATTAAATACTTTATATTTAAATTTCAAAATTCATCAAAATTAGAGAAAGGGACCAGCGCACTCGTTTCTAAATTTTACTAGAAGCCCGAAACTGGCTCAAGTTTGACTTAATTCGAAATTGCTCAGTTATTTATAAATTTATATTTTATGTTTTATATTTATTTTAATATATGATATTTATGGTAATTAATATAAAATTTACAACCTATTAAAGAACATTTAGAAAAATAGGAATGTGTATATATAGCTTTACTTTTAATTTTACATTAATAGTATTGTAACTTTACTTTAAATCGAATCGATTTTAATTCTAAAAGCTAAAACTCAGATTATGCTCATTTACAATCCTATAATAGACTATTAAATTGCTTCATAATAATCACCTATTTATTATAAAATATATGAAAATTATTTTTATATAATTTTTTGGAATAATTATCTGTATGCCACACCATTTCACTTTATTTATTGTTACTTATCTATTCTTAGTTAATTACGCTATGTACACTCAAAATATTATAAAATCTTACATACACACACTTAAGTTAAAATTTAGTCAAAATCTATTTAAAAAAAATATTTCGTTAGTAAATCATTAAAATTATATTTTTACTTTTAATAATACATATTTTTTTTCTTCCTCGATGTCACACTAAAGCGCTAATCTGTTCTAAAATCAATTCACGTCGCGGATGTTTCCGTCCCTTACCACAACCTAAATATCAAAGTTTTAAGATTTTCACTCAAAATATATTTAAATATCCTTAAAATAATATGATGAATTATTCAGATTTTTTGTAACCTAACTTAGTTAGGTTATTGAAAAATTATAATTATTCATTATAATAGAAACAAGTGAAAGCGTGTGCATGTAAGATTTTATAATATTTTGAGTGTGCATAGCGTAAACAATTAAGAATGAATGAGTAATACATAAATAAAGTAAAATAGCATGGCATGTAGGTAATTATCTCTATTTTTTTTATTAATTTATGACCTATATAATATAATATAATATAATTTATAAAATATGAATATATAATATATATAGAATGAGAAGCTTGTCATATAGATAATTATTCCTTTAAAAATTTCCAACCAAAGCAACGGTCAAACCGTGTGGGCGTCCAAAGTCTACGGTGGGCGGCGAGAAGACTTTTCGTTTTGAATTTGTTTTTTATCAAATTTTCTTTTTGAAATTTGGGGAGAAGAAGCTTCTTATATCTTATGCTTTTTCGACGTATTTAAATAAAATATTAATATTTATATTATGACTTATTAAATATCAAAATATTTTAATAAAATACTAATAGTTTTATAATTATTCATTATTAGATTAATATATTTCAACTGAATATATATTTTAGAGATAAATTCGAGATATATTAAAATACTTAATTTAATGTCAGTATCTATACAACTATTTAATGATATATTAATGTATTTCAATTAAATATATGCTCTTAGAGATTCACTACATAGTTACGTATTATTGTATTTTAAATGAATACTAACAATAATATTTACTGAATCTTTGCTATATCGACTATTTAAGAAGAATACACGCTTTTAGAAAATAATCCATTATAGATCTTGTTGTTTAACTAAATATTTATAATTATGCAACCATTCAATGCTATTTTAACGTGTTTGACTGAAATTCTAGCATTTCGACTATGATTCGTTACATATTAGGATATTTTAAAGAAATAATAATAAATTATAACTATTCCTTTATGTATTGAAATGTTTTAGGTGAATACATGCATTAGTGACCAATTCGATACATGCTAATGTATTTTGATTGAATAGAATCAATTTTATGGCTATTTAATAATATATCGACATATTTCAATTGAAGGCATGTATTTAGGGACTAGTTTAAAACATATTAAGAAATAAGAGAATATTAACAACTATAAAATTATTTAATAATATATTAACATATTTCAAAGTAATACATATTTTAAGAAAATTATTAATTACATATTAGTATATTTTAGCTGAATACTAATAATTATTTAGCTATTTATTATTATATTGATAAATTTATGTTGAATATATGAGTTTAGAGACTGAACCAATGCATATCGAGTAATGTAATAGAATATTTGGAATTATGCGATAGTTCAAAGATCATTTTAATATATTTGAATTGAATACTAATATTTTAGACTTTGACTCGTTACAAATAATGATCTTTTAGCATAATACTAATAGCTTCATGACTGTTTGTTATTTATGTTAATGTATTTAGAGAAACTTTTGACACTTTTTAATGTATCTTAAATGAATAAAAGTAATTATATATAACTTTTTATGATATATTAATATATTTTAATTGAATACATACATTTTAAGCTCAATTTAGTGCACATTAATCTAGAGTATGTTGACTTTAATACATGAAATCACAAACTACTTATTGCTATATCAACAATTTTGAGCTGAATACAAGCATTTAGAGATCGATTTATTATATATTAAGTTATTTAATTGAATATTTGCAAATTAATAACTATTTGGTGCTACTTTTTTGTATTTGAGTAGAATAATAGTATTTATATTCTGATTTATTACAAATAAAGGTCTTTGACAAACTACTAATAATTTTATAACTATTCATTATAATATCGACGTATTTCAACAAATTACAAGCATTTAGAGACTAATTTAAAACATATCTGCTAATTTTAATTGAATATTAATAATTAAATAATTATTTTATAACATATTTATTTATTTCAATTAAACATATATTTTTAGAGAACTATTCATTACATAGCAATGTATTTAAATTAAATATTGGTAATATAATATCAATGAGTTTAATCAAAATATGCAATTAAAGACTCATTCATTACATATAAAGTTATTTTATCTGAATATTTATAATTACATAATTATTCGATAATATTTCAATATATTTGAAAAGAATACGAATATTTAGACTCTAATTTGTATTTAGATATTTTAATAGAATGCTAATGATTTTATATCTATTCACTGTTATATCAATGAATTTTAACTAAATAAATACATTTTGAAACAAATTCGAGATATTTTATGGTGTTTTAATAGAGTACCAGAAGTTATACATTTATTTATTAATATATTTATGTATTTCAATTGAATATACAATTTTTTGAGACCCATTAGATACATATTATTGTATATTAAATAAATACTAGCAATTATATACCTAATCACTACTATATCGACTAATTTAAGATGATACACATATTTAGAAAATAATTTATTTTATATTTTATTATTTAACTGAATATTCACAATCATTCATTACTATTATATTATATTTGAATGAAATTCTAAAATTTTGTTTATGATTTGTTATATATTAACTTAATACAAGCAATTTCATAATTACTAATTGCTATATTAATAAATTTAAACTGACTACTTGAATTTAGAAATCAATCAATTACATATTATGTTATTTAACTAAGTATTTGTAGAAAGGCTACTATACGATGTTTTTTTATTGTATTTAAATAGAATAACAATATTTATACTCTGATTTATTACAGATAAAGCTCTTTTGATATAGTACTTATAACTTTATAATGACTTATTGTGATATCAACGTACTTCATTGGAATACAAATATTTAGAAATCAATTCAATACTTATTTAAAAATTTTAATTGAATACTAGTAATTTAATATTATTTGATAATACATCAATCTATTTCAACTGATGATATGCTTTTAGAGACCAATTCAGCACATATCAAAGTATTTTACAAAATCTTAGTAATTATACAGCTATTTGTTATAATATCAATGAATTTAATTTGAATATATAATCTTGAGACTAATTTATTTGATATTAAGTTATTTTAATAGAATATTTATAATTATATAATTTTTAATACTATTGTAATGTATTCAAACTAAATACTAATACTTATATCCCGATATGTTAGATATTAAGGTATTTTAAAGGAATACTAACAATTTTATAATTATTTATTATTATATCAATATATTTTAATTGAATACATATATTTAGAGATAAATTCGTATAATATTAACATGTTTTAATTCAATACCAATAACTATTCATCTTTTTAATGAATTACTTATGTATTTCAACTGAATATACGAGTTTAGAGACCCACTGGTTACAAATCATTGCCATATCAACTTATCTAACATGAAAACATGAATTTAGAAAATGATTGATTACATATCTTGTTATTTAACTGAAATTTGTAACTATAAAACCAATCAATGCTATTTTAACATGTTTCTTTGAAATGCTAGCATTTCGACTAAAATTCATTACATATGAAGATAATTTAAAGAAATAATAACAAATTTATAACTATTCATTCACGTATTGACATGCATTAAGTCAATACACGTATTTAGTGACTAATTTGATAAAAGCATTTTAATTGAACAAAAGCAATTTTATAGCATTTGACAATATATCGATATATTGCAACTGAAGACACGTATTTAGGAAGTAATTTAATGTATATTTAGGAATTTTAAGAGAGTACTAGCAATTTATCAGTGCATTTTAACTGAGTATATGTAATTATACAATTATTTATTACAATATCAATAAATTTAATTTTAATACACAATTCAAAGACCGATTCATTTCTTATCAAATTGTTTTAACTGAATATAGAAATTTATATGATTATTCAATGCTATTTGATCGTTATTGAATAGAATGCTAACATTTATACCATAATTTGTTAGATATGAAGATATTTTTAATAGAATACTAATAATTTTATAATTATATATTATTATATTAATATATTTTAACTGGATACATATTTTTAGAGATAAATTTGAGATATATCAAAATATTTTAATTGAGTGCAAGTATCTATACAACTATTTGTCGAAATATCAATGTATTACAATTAAATATATGCTTTTAACGACCAACTGCATGGTTACATATCACTGTATTTTAAATGATTATGTTGACGTGAGAAAAAGAAGAAAAATAGAGTCCCAAGAGATGACGGTATGCAAAGGGTTAAGCCTGACAGTTAAGGCTCAATTGAGAGAGAAGTGCACACAGATGTTTAAGGTGGTTCAGAGGCAGAATCTTCTACATCCACCAGGGTGAGCTTGAAGGTTTCACTATATCCCAAAAAAGAGAGATGGTTGAGCTCAGTACAAAAATAGTAATAGAAAAGAAAAAATCTAACGGATCCCCCCCCGCCCCCAGTTCAAGGGTATTTAGGTGGGCGGTAGTGGAGTTCAGCCCGAGTCTTCTGAAAGAAGATAATGTATTCAATTGCTGAGCCCACACTAGTGGTCCTACTGTTATTGGCCACCGGAAGAGTTGGAAGTAGTGGGTGGAGAGCTTGCCTCCTTGATCTTCGCAATTCTTCAAGAAATTCGTAGTAGCTGAAGCATGCAGATTCTTGATTGACGTGACTGACAGGAGCATGCATCATTGAAAATGGTGCAGTCATGGCACGCTAATAGCGACCGGTGCAGCTGAGAAATATCGTCACCGACAATGTCAGCAGACAACTCCGAACATCGTGGCCGATGTCTAGGGAAAGCTGGGATAAATCGTCCCCGATGCCATGGGGCTGCTATAGCTTAATTATTGTCGATGAAGCTTGTAATGGTCTAAACCATTGGGGTAATTATCAAAATAGAAGGTTCGCACCTCAAGGCTGTACAGCTGAGATGCAGCGCTACATACCAAATCATTGCTATATAGACTAATTTAAGAAGAACACACACCTTTAGAAAATGATGCATTATACATCTCGTTGTTTAACTGAATATACAAACAAATACAATCATTCAATGGTATTTTAATGCGTTTGACTGAAATGCTAGCATTTCGACTATAATTCGTTACATATTAAGATATTTTAAAGAAATAATAATAAATCTATAACTATTCATTAATGTATTGACATGTTTTAAGTGAATACATGAATTCAGTGACCAATTCGATACATGCTAATATATTTCGATTAAATAGAAGCAATTTTATGGCTATTTGATAATACATCGATGTATTTAAACTGAAGACGCATATTTAGGGACTAGTTTAAAACATATTAAGGAATTTTAAGAGAATACCATTTGATAATATATTAAAATATTAATACATATTTTAAGAGAGTTATTAATTACATATTAGTATATTTTAGCAGAATACTAATAATTATTCAGCTATTTGTTATTATACCGATAAATTTATGTTGAATATGTGAGTTTAGAGACTGAGCCAATACATATCGAAGAATTTAATTTAATATTTAGAATTATTAGACAATTCAAAGATTATTTCAATGTATTTGAATTAAATATTAATATTTAAATTCTGATTTATTACAAATATTGATCTTTCAGCAGAATACTAATATGTTTATAATTATTTATTATTATGTTGATGTATTTCCATTGACTTTATGTATTTAGAGAAACATTTGGTGCTTATCAATGTATATAAATTTAGTAGAAGCAATTATATAAGTGTTTGATGATATATCAACATATTTCAACTGAATATATTTAAGCTTAATTTAATACATATTAATCTATTTTAAGTGGATTCCATCAATTTTATAACTATTTAATTATATATTGATATATTTCAAATGAATGCATGCTTTTAGAGTCCTATTCATTACATATCACAATATTTTAACTTAATACAATCAATTGCATAGGCATTTATTACTATATCAATAAATTTAAATTGATCATGGATTTTAGAGATCGATCTGATACATATTAAGTTATTCAACTGAATATTTATAGGTACACAACTATTTTTTTTTTCTTTTTTATAGGTACACAACTATTCGATGCTACTTAATTGTATTTGAATAAAAAAACATCATTTATACACCAATATGTCACAAATAAAGGTGTTTTGATAGAATACCAAAAACCATTCCAATTATTCACTATGATATTACGTACTTCAACAGAATACAAGCATTTAAAGACCAACTCGAATTAAATCTGAGAATTTTAATTGAACATTAATAATTAAATACTATTTTGGCTAAAGACCTTTTGAAATATTTATTCATTACAAATCATAACATTTTAACTGAATATTTATAATTATGAAGCTATTTATTACAATATCGATGAATTTAATTTGAATACACAACTTAGAAATCGATTCATTACTTATCAAATTATTTTAACCATATATTTATAATTATGAAATTGTTTGAAGCTATTTCAACCTATTTAAATAGAATACTAACATTTATAACATGATTTATTAGGTATTAAGGTCATTTATAAGGTATTTATTATTTTAGTTGAATAGTGATGTTTTTGCAGCTATTCATTGCATTACATTGAATTCAAGTGGAGTACAAGCATTTAAAGTACAATTTATTGCATAATAAGTTATTTTAACTAAATAAAAGCAATTGTGTGTGTATTCAATTAGTTTTTTTGTATTTAAAGAGAATAATTGTAATTTGACTTTAATCTTGTCTATATGAAGGTTTTTGAACATAATACTCTTATTACACACCTAATATTTACTATAATGATGTATTTCATTCGAAAATTGATATTTGGCGATCTATTACGGACATTTGATTGCATTTTAATGTAATACCTATAATTACCATCTATTTATCAGTATATCGATCAATTGTAAGAGAATAGGCTCTTTTAGGGTCAGATTCTTAACATATCAAAGAATTTTAGTTGAATAGTAATGATTTTGCAGCTATTCAATGCATTACGTTGAATTCAAGTGGAGTACAAGCATTTAAAATACGATTCATTGCATAATAAGTTATTTTACCAGAATAAAAAGCAATTGTTTGTGCATTCAATTGGTTTTTATCATATTTAAAGAGAATGTATGCAGTTTGACTTTAATCTTGTCTATATGAAGATTTTTTAACCTAATACTCAGATTACACTCCTAATATTTGCTATAATGATGTATTTCAATCAAAAATTGATATTTGGCGATCTATTAGGGGTATTTTGATTGCGTTTTAATGTAATACATATAATTACACATCTATTTATCAGTATATCGTTCTATTGTAAGAGAATATGCTCTTTTAGGGTATGATTCTTAACATATCAATGGATTTGAGTTTAATAGTGATGTTTTTGCCGCTATTCAATGCATTACATTGAATTCAAGTGGAGTTCAAGCATTTAAAGTACGATTCATTGCATAATAAGTTATTTTAACAGTATAAAAAGCAATTGTTTGTTTATTCAATTAGTTTTTGTCGTATTTGAAGAGAATATATGCAATTTGAC
>KZ451980.1:5603560-5623438 GCA_002786265.1 Apostasia shenzhenica
TTTTTTTTTTTGCTTTTGATATATTGTTTTCTATTAATGTTGATTTTATATAGGATAAGGATGCTCTTGTATCTATTAGGGCATTAATTAGTGCTATGATTTTATCATTAAAACTAACTAAAATTTATATTATACTTAAGTCTAATTTTATATTATTAGTTCTTAAACTAGTGCTAGAGCTAGGCAGATCTATATTATCTTGAGTTAAGTTTTTTATTTGTAGTTTTCTATTTGTTATATTCATAGAATCTGTTCTTTGTAATGATCTATTATATCCTATAGACAGTATCAGTTTCTCACCTACATATTATATTCTGTATCTCTTTTATATTATTTATTTGTTCTTATAGATGTTTCGTGTATCGGCTTATTCTAGGTAAATATTTTTTCTCATAGTTTAATATGCTTAGAAACATTTGTAATTGTTTTAAAGTTTTGAATGTATCAGGGAATTTTTTAATTTTAATAATTATATATTCTTGTAATATTTTTATCTTTAATCAATAATTTTTTCAATGTATTCAATTTCTTGTTTACATTATTTTATTTTATTTTTTTTCAAAAATAATACTGTGCTTTATAAATAAGTTTTCGTCTTCGTTTAATTGTATTTTTATTTTGTCAATTTTTCATCTAGATATTTTATTCTCATTATTTCTTTTATATTATTTACTTTTTTTGTTGTAGATATTTAGTGTATTGGCTTACTTTAGGTAAATATTTTCTCTCATAGTTTAATATGCTTAGAAACATTTGTAATTGTTTTATAGTTTTGAATGTATCAGGGAAATTTTTTAATTTTAATAGTTATATATTCTTGTAATCTTATTTCTCCTTAATCAATAATTTTTTCAATGTATTCAATTTGTTGTTTACATAATTTATTTTATCTTTTTTTAAAATAATATCGTGGTTCATAAATAAGTTTTTGTCTTCGTTTAATTGTATTTTTATTTTGTCTGTTTCTCATCTAGATATTTTATTTTCTTTATCTCTTTTAAAATTATAATTTTGGTATAATTGTGAACAGATACATAGGAGACAAAAGGCTGCTGTTCGTTGGTGTAAAGATGGTGATTTGAATACTAAATTTTTTTCACAATACAGTGAGGGAAAAAAGAAAGAAGCTTTATATTGATCACCTGATTAAAGAGGATGGCACTCAGATTGATTCGCATGAAGATATGAAGAAGTCTGGTTTTGGTGATTTTGATTACATCCTGGTTTTATTTAAAGAGTCGGATAACACTTTCTTACTTTCTCTGCCTACATCGTGTGAAGTTAGGGAAGCCATATTTTCTATTCATGAAGATTCAACCCCTGGACCTGATGGTTTTGGCTATGAATCTTATTAGAAATGTTGAGATATTGTTAAAGATGATCTTTTGCAGGCTACAGTTGGCTTCTTTTCTGATCTCTCTTAATAAAGCTTATACTAGTACTCTTATTGCTCTTATTCCTAAAAACTCTGATGAGAACTTGGAAGGATTTCAGACCAATAAGTCTCTACAATGTTAATATTTGATCAACAATCTGGGTTTTTCAGTTCATCTAGATATTTAAGATAAGGTGTACCTATGTCCCCCGTCCTTTATATCATTGCCTCTTGAGTTTTTGTGTAGAGGATTGAATTTACTTGTGGACAGGAAACCTAGTTTCAGATATTATTCTCATTTTGATTTTACTGTTTCTCATTTAACTTATGCAGATTGTATCATTTTTTGTAAGTATAACAAAACTTTATTGAGAGGTGTACTTAAATTTTTAATTGTTATAAATCAAAGTGGGTAAGAGTGGATTTATTTGTTCTAAATATGCTTGTAATTGTTGTATTCAAATGATGCATGATATTATTGATGTAAAGCTTCTTTCTATATGGGTAATATTAGAAACAGCTATTTTTTATTCTATTTTACAGAAGGTGAGATCTTATATATCTATAAATGTTTGGGAATGTAAACTCCTTTTCAGAGGAGAGCTTGCATTGATTTAATATGTCCTGGCTGTGATTCCTTCTTATATTTTTCAGGTGATCCCTTTGACTCGAGCTATGTTGAACTCTTTGGAGAGATAATTTGCTAATTTTCTTTGGTCTAAAGGTAATAAGAAGAGGTTTTTTTATTGGACAAATTAGGATGGTCTTTGTTTTCAAATTATTGAAGGGGATCTGGGAATTAGAAGCTTTACTGATATTCAAATTGCTTGTGATTTTTGTAAGTTTTTGTGGAAATATAGAAAAGGCAAATCCTTATTGGCCGAATTTATGAAAAATAAGTATGCTAAAGGGGCTCATCCCAATAGTACGAAGGTTTCAAGCTGTAAGTCCCATGTGCCAAGAGACTCATTAAGGCTAGATTTTTTCTTAGTTTGATAATTGGTGCAGTATTAATATGTTTCAGAGAAAAATTTGTTTCTTATTTTTTACCATGTCTTTTTTTTTTATCTTACTCTTCCTCTCTTTATATAGGTAAGGTAATTTTTCTTATTAAAATTTGAATTAGTCTGTAATTTAAATGTTTATTATTAATTAATGCTACTCTAATTTTCTTGCAAATATGTTCATTTTTAATTTTATTTTTATATATATTATCCACTTTAGCATCATAATTTTTATAATATTTATTTTATTTATATATTTTTATTTTGTGGGTTAGCATTCAATGTCATATATCATCATTGGTTTTACTACTGTTATATAAAATTTACCTTTAATTTTGAGTGAAATTTTTCTATCACACAATACACTAAATATATTTTTTCACTTCATTCATTCTACTTAGATCCAGTTAATGATATTATTATTTATTTTATTATTATTTTATATGTTAATTCAAGGTACTTAAAGCGCTCAATTTTTTTTAAATTTGATCAATAATTATTGTATTGTTAATACAAATATTTTTTTATTAAATATGCACTCTGTATATTTAATTTTTTATTCATTAAAATAAAAAGTTTTACACTATAAAAGATTTTTTATAACTTAAATTTTACTTTACTCATCTCCAGTCTTATTTAAATTTATTTTACAATTTTATATTCTCATATATGCCACATAAAATATAAGTATTTATTAAAATTTGATGATCATAATTAAAAAAAAAAAAACTCTGAACGCACAAGGCCGGCTGTAATGTAGCTTGCAAACAAAAATGTAAAATTTGCTTTTTAGCACCCTTTAAAGTAATGAATTTTAAATTCAGTTAGAATTTCTATATAGTATCTATGTTTTAATAATATTATATAAATAATTATAAATTTTTTATTTATGTAATATTATTATTATATAATAATTCAGATTTAAAATTTGAGATCACTTACTAAAAATGTGTGGTACTACTCAAAATTAAAATTACACGTTGCCCTAAGAATGCATTTACTCGTAAAGATAGTATATAGCTTTACGCATAATAGTTTATATGCGACTGATGAATTGGCCAAAACTCTTAAATACTTTTATACTTATCTTCTTGTAAAGTCGCCCATGACCAATATTGCATTAAAAAATAAAAATTAGTATATTAACTAATACAAGAAGATCTATTATCTATAGAAATATTATACAACATGTTTAGATAGTAAATTTTCGTATCCCGCGCAATATCCTTCAACAAGCAAGAATACAAAAATCGGCCACTTAATTAGTGGCTTTATACACATACAAGCATAACTATATGCTCTTTGTAGCAATCAAAAATTAATATAAAGAAAAGAAGAAAAAATATTACGAAAATTTTTTCTTAAAGATTTAGATAATATTTACTATTGTTATGGTTGAGTCATCTTCAATCAACACTCCACTTGATTGATCTGACTCTCGGAGGCTTTAAGCATCTCAATTACTGGATTATTTTAACTACTTTAAGTATGAGATATAATGATCAAATTCCTATCAGACTTCAATTTTATCTTATCGACTTCAATATTAAATTTAATAATAAAATTCAATTTGTCTTATGTCATTATTTTTATTCTTAAATTTTATTTATAATAATTCAAATTAAACTTTCATTTATTTTTTGCTTAATGATCTATTTTAATTTTTTATTTAAATTTATTTAAATTCTGAAAAAAAAAAGATTAAATCTATGAACTAGGAAGAATTGTAATGATAATGTTGTTTTAATGATTGTATTTTTTATATTTTAAATTCTTGTTATATTTATTTTAAAATAAAAATGAGTAACAGAAATATCTTATATAGTTGCACGCACGCATGAATGGCGGCTTATGGCTTTTATTCGCATAGAATAATTTTTGGCGCTATTCATGCGGTCACCGTCAATAAAAATGATAAAAATTCTCAAAAATTGTGTGCTATAATTCACCGTTTTTGACGGTCTCATAGTTTTGATAATGCGAAGAGTCGCATAAAGAATCGAAAGTGGTTTTTTGTGCGGAACAGAGCATTGCGTAGAAATAGTAAATCTTTTTAATATACGAGACAAAGGATTTAATATGTATCTTTTAAATGCATCCAAATTTTTAAATTAATAAATTACGCTAATATGCTAATGTTATATACGGTCAAATTTATAAAATATTTTTAAAATTCATTTGTTTGTGAAGTTTTTTAAATTGAGATAAAAAGACAAATTTTGAGTGATATTTTTATATTAAAATTTATGAAAAATTCAAAACAAAATTATGTTCTGAGATCCTCATAGAATTTTAAATAAAATTAAATTTTTAGTCTAAAATTATGTAAAATATGAAGTTAATTAAACTTTAATATTACAATTTATTAATAATTATATATTATTAGTAATATAAAATATTATTAATATTGCCATCTATAAGATTAATTGTAATGCAGATTAATATCAGCTAAGTCAAATAAACAATCAAAAAATTAATTTTATAGAAGACTTTTTTGTAAATTTAAGTAGACGGACGCAGCGAATGCACTGTTCGCATATTTATCCGCATAGAAATATTTTGTCCCCAGCTGCTGGAAAAGTGAAACTTTTCTCCAAAATCCCTGAGTTATAGTCCACCAATAAAGGTGCTTATTATAGGTATAAAGGTGCTCGTTATGAGCATAAATGTACTTGTTATAGACATAAATATTCTTATTATAGGTATAAATGTATTTATTATAGGCATAAATGTGCTTGTTATATCCAGAAGAGCACACAAAGAGATTTAAGGTGATTCAAAAATAAAATCTCCTAACGTCTACCGAGCGGTCAGCAAAAAAGTTTCACTAATGGAAGAAAGTAGCCGTGAAGGCTAATACAATACTTCTGAAAAAGAAAGAAAAGGAGAGAGAGCTCCCCAGTTGGGGCTCTAATACAATAAAAGAGAGAGAGTTTGAGAGATTTTCGCACTCTGGCCACTTTTATAGTTCCTTTCTTTTGGACCTTGGATTTCAGATCTTGTACTCTGATCTTTTTCGGATCCTCCTGCCTAAAGACTATTTAGAGATATTTGTAGGCGATGGAATGCATAGCTTTGTCCTGGTTTTTCGGAGGAAAGGAGGTGGACAAGCTCTGAATTCGCACCGCTTGTCAGCCGCCGGAGGGGCCAGAAGTCGCGAAAGGAGGATGCTATCTTTTAATATTGATACTGCTTCTAGGGATAATTGACGGCCGGAGCATACGGATCCTTGATTTGTAGGTCTGAAAAAAGTATTTTATACGGGAAACGACGTGGTCGGATCAAGCTGATTGTGACAGGCACCGCTTTGTAATATTGTCCTCGACAACCAAGGATGGTCCTGGCTCGATAGGTGAGTTAGTAAATAAATAAAAGCTGAAGGCCAGCTAGGCGCCACGTGTACGGCAGAAATGCAGTGTTAAAATCACATGTTAACAGGTTCACATATCTAAAACCGCTTCAAACTTTGAATCCGATTCTATTTATTTTGAACCTGAATTTCTAAAATATAGCACTGGAATTTTTTATTTAATTTTATTTAAATTCTCAAAAAAATGTTTAATTATTTTCTAAATGAAACTAACAATGATTGATAAAATGTTTGAATTATAAGATTCAAATGTCTGGTTTACAAAGGCAGACTTGAATTTTCCTTTTAATTTTAATATATAATTCGGATGGGTTATTTTTTTTTATCAAAACGTTTAATTAAATATTTTCTTAAAAAAAAGCGTTTAATTAAATCTATTATTAAATAACTAAAAGATGAAAATCAGCATTACCATAACTTAAACGCGCGCAACCGCCGCCATCGATTCCGCATAAACGTTTACTTTATTTTATTTATGCGAATTGCCGCACAGCGGATGTTATGCAACCGTCCAAATGGGTGAACTATAACTCAGGGATTTTGGAGAAAATTTTCGCTTTTCGGCCCGCTGCCCGCACGTTTATCCTCCGAAAACTTTCTATGCGGTTAAATAAATTGCCAGGGCTCCGCTGTGCACATGACTTGACGGTGAGCAAAATTCTCACAGCTCAAAATTTGAAATTCGATCTTATTTTATTTGATTTAAATTTAACTCAAATTTTTTATATATTAAAATTAATTTGCTCAAAAAAATAATTTAACTTGATATTTATACAATTATATGCATGTAAGTATTTCAGATATATTTCAAAAAATTACATATATATGTCCATAAGCCGTACAAAATATATATTAAAAAGACTACATAAATAAATATTAATGCATATATATTTAAATAAAAAATATAAATTTAATATATTATATTTAAAATAAATTTTAAATTAATGATAAAATTAAAAATTAAGCTCGATTTATCTTGAAAATTGACTTGAAATCAACTAAATTTTTGTTAACTCGAATCAAACTCGACTCGAATTTAAAATTATTGAGTTTGAGTTGAGATAAACTCTCTTGAACTAGACTCGTTATCAGCCCCACGGACATCGAATCTACTTAAATTTACAAAATGGCCTTTTACTTGTTATAATTTTGATTTTACTTGACCAAAAAATCTATTTTTGGTGAATAAAATATTTAATATTTTGGATTTAAAAGCTGTTAAAACTAAAAAAGTAGGAAATTTAAACAATAGGTAATTCATGTGATTTATAATCACTTAAATGTTGGTATCATGTGATAGAAAATTATGTTTAATATTAAACGCTTGAATAAATTACACTCACTTTCTGAGTTTAGATTATATTACTGCACAAGCTTATATTTTCAAAATTTTAATATTTAAATTCTTAAATTTTAATATAATAATAATTTTTTTTAAAAATTTTTAAAATTCTTATTCTACCCTATCTTCTCTCTCTCATCTTCATCTCTCTCTCTCTCTCTCTCTCTCTCTCAGAGTGCAGAGATGCCTTCCATCCCGCTTCTCTCTCGCCAGTGAAGGTGTGGAGAGAGGCAGGCCACTCCCTGCCCCCCTTCTAGCTCTTTCTTTTCATAAATTTTTGTCTGTCACTCCTTCGACAATAATCAACTATTTTATTAGTTGGAGATAAATAGATAAATAGCTAGATAAATATATAGATATATAGATAAATAGTGAAAGAGAATAGGGAAGGAGAGAGGGAGAGAGGGAGAGAGGGAGAAGACATGCAGGTGGCCCCCTCCGTTGGCAGGCAAACCCCACCCCTACTTTGTTGCCTTTGTGTTGTCAAAACGAGAGCTAGGGAGATGAGAGAGAGAGAGGGGGGTAGACTAGGAATTTTTTTAAAAATTAAGAATTAAAAAATTCATTTGACGGTCATATTAAAACTCGAGGATTCAATTATTAAAATTTAAAAAATGTGAACATATATGATAATATACCTAAATATAAAGACCCAAGTGTAATTTACTCGTAATTAAATTATACTATAAATTGCGCCAATATGTTAATATTTAGATTTATGTGATCAAAATTTATATATTTTTATAATTTGTTTGTTTGTGAAGTTACTTTAAATTGTGATAAAAATGTGTTGTGATATTTTTTATATTGAAGATTTGCAAAAAAGTTAAAATAAAATTATGTTTTTGTAGAATTTTAAATAAATTAATTTTTATTTTAAAATGTATATAAAATATAAAATAAAAATAATTTTAATATTAGAATTTATTTAAGATTTAATAAATAATGAACGCGAGGGAGATTTGATCTCCTAGCTTCTTAAAGAAAAGTAATTTATTTTTCTAGTAAGCCAAACTATTCATTTTACTTGTATCATACTAATTTTATATATCTAAAATTTACATAATATTTTTTTTTTTAAAATCGATCCGATCCGAGCTAACTCAATATGATATGGTATCAGCTCAAACTCAGTTCGAAAAAATCATCGAGTCAGAAAATTGACTCATGGCTCAACTCAAAAACTTCTATTCAAGCTCGAATTGAATTAAAAATAAAGATTTAAGCACCAAAAGATTAAATAGTTATATTCACCTAAAATAAAGTTTTTTTATTGTCAAAATCAAAAGTGTAAGAAGTAAAATTTTTTTGTAATTTTGTTTTATAGAAGACTTTTTTGTAAATTTAAGTAGACGGACGCAGCGAATGCACTGTTGACATATTTATCCGCATAGAATTATTTTCGGGGGACATTCGTGCGGGCAGCAGTTGGAAAAGTGAAAATTTTCTCCAAAATCCGTGAGTTATAGTCCGCCAATTTTGACGGTCGCATAACATCAGCTATGCGGAGCTTCGCATAAGCAAATTCGAATGAAACAATGGTGCGGAATCGATGGTGGCGCTTCACGTGTATAAATTATTGTAACGCTGAGAAGATTAAAGGATTTTCATAATTTTGCCATTTAATAATAGATTTAATTACACGCTTTGCTCAAAAAAAAAAAAATTAACGCATCCGAATTTTATATTAAAATTAAAAGGAAAATTCATGCCTACCAACATAATAGGAAATTTCATCTCTCATCGCTACTTTTACTTCAAAAATAATTAAAATATTTTATAAATTTTTTTCATCCTCTAGCATTTAGTTTAACCATATAATTTATATATCATGACATTATAATTAACTATATAGATCACATTATAAATAATATTTTACATTACTAATAATATTTGTAATTCTGAATACATTTTAATATAAAAATTAATTTTACTTTAAATTCTATAAATATCTCAAAACATAATTTTTTTCAATTTTTTTTTTCAAAATTCAATATAAAAATTTTACATTAATTTTTATCTTTTATCCCAATTAAAAGAACTTTACAACTAAATATATTATATAAATTTTGATCACATAAATGCAAATGTCAGTGTAATTAAATAGTTTAAAGTATAATTTAATTATCATCTTCCAACTCACTTTCTAAAAAATTCTTATAACTTGTTTTACATTTGAGATTTTTATGTGTATCATTTGAAAAGTTATATTTACCTACTTATAACTTAAATTTTTTAATTTACTTATATATATATATATATATATCATATTCCTTTTTAAAATTTTTATAGCAAATATTTTTAATTTAAATTATAGTTTTATGAATATTTTATTATTCAAATGATAAGTATGTAAATAAAAAATTAAAACAGTGATATATAAGTAAATTTAAAAATCTAAATGATATATAGGTAAATGTACCTTTTCAAAATAGTGTACATGTAAATGCCCCCAAAATATATATTTATGGTAATCAATTTATAGTCTACCAGAGATTTAATCCAACTCAATAATATATATTCTATCACTGGTCATAAATCGAACGCTAATGTACTCTGACACAATCAAATTTTATATTCGATTTGAATATTATGCAGATTGTAGCTATGGTTTCTTGTCATATCTTTTTTGGTCTTCCTCTTTGTACATGGGTAAAATCCAGTAACTCAATTTTTCTAACTGGAATTTCAATCGGCTTACGATTTAGATGTCCAAACCATCTAAGCCGACTTTCTCTAAGTACATGATATTTATAATTATCACATACAATAATAAATTAAAAAACAAGCTCATCATACTGCCATGAACCTTTTTTGAATATGATTAAAGTACATGATATTCATAATTTTTCTAATAATTACTGACAGCAAATATTTCAAGCAAAAGTGTAGTTATATATATATATATTACAATAAATTCCGCTAATTAATTTAAGATTGAGTTGAATTCTAACTAAACAAAAAAAATTAAGTTGCTCTTAACATTAAGAGCCTATTTGGTAGACAAAAAAAAGTGGCTTCGGTTTTTTTCTATTAAATAAAGTCGAATCTTAAAAAAAGAACTTCAAACTATGTTTAAATCTATGAAACCGAAACCATTTACAACATAATTTCAAGCGAAGCAACTTCACTTATCCAAAGCCACTTCAAGAGCTGAATTCAATTCTAGTTATTTTGAATTTGAATCAGATATCAAACAGGGCCTAAGACATCAAATTACTTTTGAGGCACCTTCGGCGCGGCCTCAGGGAATTTTTTGGGCTATCTAGTCTTAGCTAGAGGAATAGAAGCTAATCCAAATAAAATCTCGACGATCCTAAGCATGCCCTCTCCTAAAATGACAAAAGAAATTCAGAAACTGGCAGGACGAATTAACAGCCTGGGTAGATTCATTTCGAAAGCTGGGGATCGGTGTTCGTGATTCATTCGATGTCTGCGCAACAACAAGGGGGGTCAGTGGACCAACGAATGCGAAGCCGCTTTCACAGAGCTAAAGAAGTATCTTACATCGGCCCCGATATTAGTGGCACTAAAGGAAGGAGCGGTCCTATCTTTATACTTGGGTGTCTCTGACACCGCAGTCTCAGTGATTCTCGTGGACGACGATAAGGGGGTGCAACATCAAATCTTTTATATCAGCCACATACTCCTAGATGCTGAAAGCCGATACCCAACACTAGAAAAACTTGCTCTAGCTCTCCTAGTGACGGCGAGGAAGCTACGCCATATTTTAAGTCTCACACTATCCAGGTTGTCACTGATCAACCGTTCCTAAAGATACTGCACACTCCTAGGGTCTCGGGAAGGCTACTTAAATGGTCCATTGAGCTGGGCGAGTATGACATCAAGTATGTCTCACGGACAACAATCAAGGCTCAGGCACTGGCAGACTTCATCGCCGAGCTTTCTACTTCAGAGCCACCACCGGCCAGACATCGGACAAACCTATGGTCCCTTCATGTCAATGGTGCATCTGGATCACAGTCCCAGGGGGCTGGGATTCTCCTAACTAGCCCAATAGGAACCACCTTACACGAGGCCGTGACACTTCAGTTTAAGGCTACAAACAATCAGGCGGAGTATGAAGCTCTCATTGTAGGGCTAAATTTTGCACTCAACATGGCTGTGAAGTGTATACAGGTACTCAGTGACTCCCAACAGATCATCAACCAGGTGAATCGAGCATTAGAAAAAAAGGACAAGGTTCTAAAAAAATATCAGCAATAAGCCCAGTCCTTGATCTCTCAGTTTGAAGATTTCTCTCTGACGCATATTCCCAGAGAAGAAAATCAAGTGGCAGATTGGCTCGCAAAGGTGGGGCTCTCCGACCTCCGCCGAACTCAAGTATTCAAAAGACCCAGTTTCGAATGTGCAGAAATCCACTCTAAAGAGCATCCGCCTTGCTGGATGGATAGGATCCTCAATTATGTGAAAGATGGGACTCAGCCCGATAACAGACAAGAGGTGAAGAAGCTGAAGCTTGATAGTGCCAAGTACGCCCTCATCAATGGGGAGCTCTACAAAAGGTCTTATGCCAAGCCCCTCACTAAATGCTTGAGGCCTGAGGAAGCCCAAGAAGTCATGGAGGCTGTGCACAAAGAGGAGTGCAAAACTTATGCTCGTGGCCGAAATCTGGTTATGAGAATCCTACACAAGGGATTCTTCTAGCCAAATATCCACAAGGATGCTCAGATGTTTGTGGAGAAATGCTCTCAATGCTAGTACTACGCTAACATGCATAGGCAGCCCGCCGGCTATCTAAAACCCATCAATTCGTCTTGGCCCTTTGCTATTTGGGGGGTAGACTACTTGGGCCCAATGCCTACGACCATGAGAAATTACAAGTAGATATTAGTGGTTGTCGACTACTTCACAAAGTGGATTGAAGCTAAGCCACTTACTCATCCTACTGCTCAAAACATCGAGAATTTTCTATGGGCTAACATCGTCTGCAGATACTGCATACCAATGGTGATTATCACAGACAATGGTACCCCGTTTGCTAATCAGTGGATCCATAACTTCTGTGGCAAATATTAAATCAACCTCAAGTATGCATCCGTCTGACACCCTCACACCAACGGGCAGGTAGAAGCCGCTAACAAAAATATCCTGAATATCTTGAAGAAAAGCCTTAGCGACACCAAAACCTGATGGTCAGAAGAACTATCAGGTGCTCTCTGGGCTTACAATACAACTCCTTCTCAAGTTACTCAAGAGTCTCCCTTCTCCCTTTTGTTCGGGATTGATGTAGTCATACCAGTTGAGCTAGAACACTCTCCCCCAGAGTAGAAACCGCAGCCAACTTCAATCTCGAAGATCTGCAAACCTGGATGGACAAAAACGATGACTCTCCGCTAGTTTATCTGAACCTCTTGGAGCAAAAAATAGAGTTGGCCGCACTCAAGAGCCTGGAGCACAAGCGCCGGGTTGAAAGGTATTTCAACTGCAAGGTTAACCCCAGGAATTTTGCTTAAGGAGACTTGGTACTCAAACGACCGCTTCTTGCTGGCAGCAACTTGGGAGTTCCCAAGCTTGAGTCTAATTGGGAAGGCCCTTACATTGTGCGCGAGATTGCTGCACTGAACACATATTATCTCGTGACTTATGAAGGCATCCAACTCCTCAAGACTTGGAGTGGGGATGATCTAAAAAAGTTCTATGCCTGATTCCTGGCAGCAGTTCATCCTTATACTTCCTATACAAGATTTGTTTGTACAGATTCATTCAAGAATTTATTTATGCAGATTCAATCAAATGAGTTCTGAGACATTCTTTATTAATAGACATCTGAGTTCTTCCAAAATTTATCTGAATTTCTTTATGGTGTTCTAGAGGTTATATCTTGAACTCCAAAGTTCTTTTGACAAATTAGTCTTATGCCTATTAATCCATATTGAGGTATTCATGTCGGCCTAACGTCTATCGCTCAAGTATGATTTCAACCTCAAAACTCTTAACCATCGTACCCGAGGCTCTGGACCTCGTACACGATGGTTCGTTGTAACTAACCTTTCATATATGGAGGTCACTGAGCCTAGTTACGCCTGGCAGGTGGGGTCTTCTACTTACGTCTGGAACCCTTCCATAAGCCCATCCGGCTAGCGGAAGGTCTGAAGGCCTGCTCGTAACCTTAGGCCAGTCCCTGCTATTTACTCATGATACAGGTCCCCCCTAAGCAGAGTGTCTTCTCTTCCCACTAGGATCTGCCGCTCTAACAAAGGTTAGCCCTTGCCTCAAGTACAAACATCGGCCATGATGTTCAGATGACCAAGTCCTTTTGGCATTGGGTCAGATAATTCCTATTATTACTTTTTTTCTGTGCAGGTGCACAAAAGAGTATACTTTTAACCCAAATTCAGGAAATCTCCGGGGTCAGCCCATGCCTTAACTTCAGACATCGGACACGATGTTTCAAACTCTTTGTCCTTTTGGCATTGGGACCTATGAAGTTTCAAGGTTCTCCTAGACGAGATTTTTTCTATTATCACTGCCCCCTTCCTATGCGGACTTATGAAGTTTCAAGGTTTAAATTGGGGGTGCTCTATGTGATTCGATGTCTTTCATTATTAACTTGTTATGAGAGATTTTCTCAGTCATAATCAGAATATCTCAAATTTCATACAGAGGTACATGTACATTTCATACATCAGATTAAACAGGTATGTAATAAACAAGTTTTCTTTTCATTCATTTTCAAAAATTACAAGGTCACATCACTCATTTTATAAAGAAGCAGATTAGCCTTCACTGACCCAATCCAAAAGATCAAATACCCGATGGATAACATCGCCAGTCAAGTCAAATTCTTCTTCTTCATAAACGAGATCGGAGGCCATGCAAGGAAAGGATCCACTTCTCCAAGATTGGCGACAGTAATTTTGCCCCCATGGATCAAAGTGGAGGCCAATCCTTCCCAAGCCCGCCTGATCCCATCTAATCTCTCCTGCCTACAGGGTAAGCTCATCTTGTAAGCCTCCACAGCAGCCGTAGATCTCTCCGCAACAACGGCCTCCTAGTCTCCGGTGACTTTGACAACCTTCTCCCGCAGAGCTTTATTATCAGCTTTCATTGCGCCCAACTCCTCTTGCAGTTTGGCATTTTCCTCCTATGCGACATCAAGATGAGAAGACTTCATTGCAAGCTGGACCCTCAAGGCCTCAACTTCTTCATCTCGTTGATGAAGCTGACGTCCTTGCTCCAGTACTTGCTCCTCTGTTCTCAGAGCCCTGTTCAAAGCCACTGGCAGGTGAGTGAGTATCTGCAACAGAAACAGAGTTAACTCATAAGAACAAACGGGAGAGAAAGCTTAAGAGAATCCTTACCGTAGCTATCTTGTTGGCGAAACCTGAATAGAGCTCTGGCGTCAAGGTTCTCTCCAACTTCTCCTCCAAACCCTTCGACACCAGGCCGCTTCCCAGGGCCAGACCTACCTCTCCTCGGTAGACGCTGCCTTGATTCGTAGACGGTAGGGAGATAACGGTCAACCTTCTCTGATCTTCTCTTGTTCTCACCACAATCCTTGTATCTTTGTCCCCAAAGATCCCGACGAGATTAGTGCTTTAAGAGGGCTCGACGCTTTGTTGCCAATCATGACCCCTTTCTGCAACAGACCTTCCTCTGCCCCTTTCCCTCTCTTCGCTGGAGGCTCTGGGCTCGCAACCTCGGTTGGACCCCTTTTCTTCTTAGAAACCTCCCTGAGGATTAAGTCCAAACGGGGACCTCCAACTTTCTCCCTTCCTTGGCCTCCTTCGGCCTTATTCCCTTCCTCCTTTCCCCCTATGACAATTCTTGTATCACCCTTAGGGATTGTCTAGGGCATGGCGGCTGACACAGGTCCTTTCCCCTTTCCCGTGTACCCCAACTCAGCCAAGGTTTTCCTATCGTCTGCGGCATCCTCGGGAGAGGATACCACATCGACGGTGGCTCCGCCACAGACCGACTCTAGAACCACTATCACCTCTTCCTCCTCCACCTCAGTTATCTCTCTACTAAGCTGGGTGGCGGGAGGCTTCCCCCTCCTGGCCCTCTTCATCAGAACCGTGCCGGGAGGTGGGGAGACTTCCTTGAAGATGGTGTACCCCCAACGCCTTAGCATGCAGGGATACATCATTCCTCACGTATCTGAGGAAGTCCTTCAGGGGCCAGCTCTGCCTCTTCAGTCTCTCTAGGCTTTTTAGGGTGTTTGCACCGGCCATCCACTTGGCGCCGCCAATGAACTCTGGGAAGCATGTACGTCAAAGGGATCCCTAAATCCCCTCCGACAAAGAAGTAGTAGTCCCTCCAGTCTGAGTGGGAACTACTTGCCCCTAAAAACATTGCCTTTCTCGTTTATGACCTCAGGGCCAGACATCCTCTGTACCCTGGCACCGTCATCCAGCTGAACAATGTCCTGAACAGCGTCAGGGTCCATGGTATCCCCTGAGCCTACAGCAATTTCAGGAAGGAATGCGCGTAGGCCACGACGTTGGGGAAGAGTTGCGCCGGGACGATCTAAAATGAGTTCAGGATTTCCCTGAACTCCGGTTGCGGCAACAACATTAGGCCATACTCCACCTGCGCCCGGTATATGCATACCGCTCCTTCAGGGGGACTGTTTTGTCGAAAATTGGGAAGACCATTAGTGTAGGGTTCCCTCTAAACCCTCTGGTAATGTTGAGCATCTCATGCTCCATCAGGAGATTCTTCTGATAGTTGGTGTCCTTGTGGAACTGGTCGGCCATATCGGCCCACTCGATCTCTTTTCCTCCCATCGCTTAGTTTCGCGGCGAACGGAGCAAGGGCTTCTTTTTTCTCTCTTAGGGTTAGAAGACGGACAAGTACTCCAGTTTCCCCTTGGGAAAGCCTTTGTGGGAAACAGCTGTGGCTTTTCGTTTTCTGACCATCTGATTTTGTCGGTCAGTGCACGGACGCAATCAGACCGTCCATATCTTTTGACAAGTTCAGAATTTGAAGCGGCGCATGGTTATCGAAGCACCGCTTCCCCCCCGTTTCATCATACATCGTGCACAATACTTCATAATTTTGCCCGACATTTCGAAACAATGGAATGTGTAGTTATTATCGTCCGACGTTCTATGGTCGTGCACGATGATAGCCGCTTTTGTTCTTATAACTTAGAATTTACCATTGGTTTCATACTTTCACGCTTATGAATTCCTGTTCTCCTTTTTCTGATCTCGTGGTACCTAATTCAAACACGAAAGAAAAGACAAACACAAACAGAATTCATCCAAAATAAGTTTTTTGAAAGAAAAAAAGTATTTCATTAATGATAAAACTTGTTATAATTTTATTTTCTCTATTCTCTTACACATTTCTCTCATGAGTACAAGAAAAATAATGAAAATACAAGGCTTCAGAACTTAGACACCCAGTGTAATAGTATCGACCTTAGGCACGAGGGAACCTCCCTCTCTAAGACCAATCTATTACACTCCTGACACCAAGGAGCAGATCGCTCGGGAGCTACCAGAACTCCTCTCCTCAACTATGGCTCTTTCAAATATTATGTTGATGATGAGGCTGAGTAGTTAGGAGACGGAGGCAAGTCACTTCTGGCTCCCTAGCTGATCCTGCTGCTAGACTTCAGAAGGAGCATTTTGGCCTAGCCATCTGGCCTCGAGGGGAGTAATCTGGCCCTCTTCAGGACTCCTGCGTAGGGGGGATAGGTGATATCCCCAGCCAACGTAGAACCTTGCTGGAGGAACCTCCTCTAGGCAGTGGTTCCTAGCGTCGAAGAACCTATCTGGTCCCTTAGGACCACAGAAGGGAAGAACGATAGGACTTCTGATATTCTCCTGATTTAAAATGCTTACATCAACCAATGACAGCAGGAGGATATCAAAAGTTGCCTAGTTCTTTACGTGGTGACCCACCAGCGAGGCGCTGATGATATTCATCACCCTTCTCACCGCTTCTTCTAGATCCTCCATACACCGTCCCCGCCATCCAGAGCTATTCTCCACCAAGGCCCGCAAGGAGTGAACCTCGGACTTCAGCAACTCCTCCTGGCGATGACTTTCGGAGGCCGCCTCCTTCGCTCCCGACGATGCCTTCTTGGCTTTGGCAACCTCATCCCTTAGCCAGCTTCTCTCTTCTTTCAAAGCCTCATTCTCATCATACAACTCCTTTATTCTTTTTTGGAGGTCTTTGACATGAGCAGAATGGGCCTGGTTCATATCCGATAAATTGCGGTAGAACTCCCCCCTTACAGCCTCACTCTTACTGGCCCATTCCGCATTACTCAGAGCCAGGGAAGCCAACTTGTCTTTCAGTTTATACAACTTCCCTAGCTCCTCCCTGTGATCACTTTGAGAGCGCTTCGTGACCTACAACAAAGTGCCCTCCAACTCCTCTATTCTCCGAAGGTGGCAAGTCTCCCCTTCCTCCTTGCCTTTGAGAGATTTTATTACTTCCAGAACCTTGGAGATACTCCCCAAAATCTTCTCCTCCTCTCTCCTTATCTCAAACAATCTTTCCCCCAATATGACCCATCTCTCCAGTGCTGGGGGCGACATTGGGGGCAGCTGGAGGAACCCTCCCCTTTTCCTTAATCTCTTTCTCCATCTTGCCTCCTGGCCCTTTAATGCCAAAGGCGGCTTCAGGAGCAACCTGCAAGGGTACCTCCTTCTCTCCCTTTGTCACCTCCTTCTCCCCCTTGGTCACCTCCTTCATCTCACTGCCCTCCTCCTTTTTTCCCTTTTCTTTCTTTTCCTCGTCATTTCGGAGATTCGCTAAAAGGAAAGAAGGGAAAAGGGACTTCATTTTCTTCTCAGAGGGAGGGATTGATATACTAAGATAAGCGAGACCACAGATCTTGAGGGGTGTCCTCTTCACGCCCTCTGCAGAAGGAACCCCGAACCTGGAAAGGAGCCGCTCAATCTCCTTCACATGTTTTAAAGCATAAATTTTAAGTTTGATTTAGTATTAGTTTAAATTGAAGTTGTCATCCATTATTTAGTTCTCTTTCACATGTTGTATGTTGTTAAATGAGAGTGACTAAAATGTTTCTTTTTAAAAGAAACCACTTTATGAGATGTTAAAATGCAAATCCAGCAAAAGTTGCTACCAAGTACTCTGTTACTTGACCACATTTTACTTGGGTCCTAAATACAAAATATTACTTGCCACATTTCAGTTGGCTCCTAAATACAAAATATGTCCACCTACCAACTCTAAATCCAAAATCCGATAAGCTCACATAAAATGCCACTTCCCCTCCTTACAGATAGGAAAAATTATTGAGTTCGGAGAGCTCGCCACGTCACCTTTTCATACACCAATTAAATGACGACAGCTGGCAGCGGGCGGCCCGCTACAGTTGGGTTTACATCCCGTGATCTCATTATAGAGGTATTGTCCGCTTTGGGGCTTTAGAAAAACTACGTGCTTGAGTGCTTCCCAGGAGGTCACCCATCCCAGTGCTACTCCAGCCCAAGCACGTTCAACTACGAAATTTTCCATCACTAGCCTCACGGTTTTGCCCCAAAAGGCGCCTCTACTGTTTGAGATCACGTTATCTACTTATACAGCTCAGGATCTCCCTCCCTTTCCGATGTGGGACGATTCATTCCTGCGCCCCTCTCACCACTCATTATTCGGCCTAGAAGCCCGCCAGGAGCCGCACTTTGCCTCAGTGATTCCTTTCTCTTAGGACATCACCCGGCGAACACTCCCCGCCCTCTTCGGCCACGGGCGTCACAAAAGGTGCTTGTTATAGACATAAATGTGCTTGTTATAGGCATAAAGGTGTTTATTATAGGCATAAAGGTGCTTGTTATAGATATAAAGGTGCTTATTTATATGTATTTATGCTTATAACAAGCACATTTATACTTATAATGAGTAGGCATAAAGTGCTTGTTATAGGCAGAAATGTGCTTATTATAGGTATAAATGTACTTGTTATAAGTATAAATGTGTTTGTTATAAACATAAAAATGCTTGTTATAGACTGTTATAGGCATAAAAGTGTTTGTTATAGGCTGTTATAGGCATAAATGTACTTATTATAGGTATAAATGTGCTTGTTATAAGCATAAATGTGCTTATTATAGGCATAAATGTGCTCGTTATAGGCATAAATGTGCTCGTTATAGGCATAAATGTGCTTGTTATAAATATAAATATACAAAATAAGTACATTTATATCTATAACAAGCATCTTTATGCTTATAACAAGCACATTTATGCCTATAACAAGCACCTTTATACCTATAATAAGCACACCGATCTTCGAACCCAGCTGTAGTGGGCCGCCCGCTGCCAGCTGCCGTCATTTAATTGGTGTATGAAAAGGTGACGTGGCGAGCTCTCCGAACCCAATAATTTTTCCTATCTGTAAGGAGGGAAAGTGGCATTTTATGTGAGCTTATCGGATTTTGGATTTAGAGTTGGTAGGTGGACATATTTTGTATTTAGGAGCCAACTGAAATGTGGTCAAGTAATATTTTGTATTTAGGACCCAAGTCAAATGTGGTCAAGTAACAGAGTACTTGGTAGCAACTTTTGCTAGATTTGCATTTTAGCATCTCATAAAGTGGTTTCTTTTAAAAAGAAACAGTTTAGTCACTCTCATTTAACAACATGTGAAAGAGAACTAAATAATGGATGACAACTTCAATTTAAACTAATACTAAATCAAACTTAAAATTTATGCTTTAAAACATTATACATTCTAAAGCACGCTACATCAAACAAACCCTACATTTTTCCCCCCAAAATACCATTCCTTTCAACATGGATTGCGGCCAATATTGGCTGAGAAATTATCATCTAGATCTGA
>KZ451980.1:5641308-5658905 GCA_002786265.1 Apostasia shenzhenica
TCGGCGAGTCTGGTCGATCTCCTCTGGTCCAGGAAGGTTATTCGGAATTTCTGAGAAAGAGTCGCCGCCGGAGTTACAGATGAGGCGTATGTCGTGAAAGACGTGCACGACTCAGGACGTAAGTCGTAAACTACGCGCTTAAGACTGAACATCGCGCACGACTTACGTTCCTACGTTCGGGTAAGTCGTGCGCACGACTTACGGGCACGACACGACTTACAGCCGGGTCATGGCTTAAGTCGTGCCCAAGACTTACTGGGAACGCAAGGATGAAAATTTGAATGGTACACTGCATGCAGCTGAAGTCAAAAAGATCCTTGCAATTGAATCTAATTTTTTTTTGTAATCTTGAAATTGGAAAATTACATCCTAATTAAAATAGAGCCATTAACTTTTTAATTTTTTACCGCTATAACTTCACATTATTCCAAAACTCCGTTTTTAAATGTTTTATTAGAATATTAAAAATAATATTTTACTTTAAAAAATTACATATATACCACTCAATCTTTTATTTTCAATTTAACTCTCAAATTTTCTAAATAATATTTAGGTTTTTTAAAAATTTATTGCCACAATATATATACATAAAAGTTTCTAAAATTATTAGTAAAAGCATGTGTTATATTTTTACTTTTTAAAATATAGGGAGTTAAATTACAAAATAAAAAATAAATTAATTAACATGTAAATAAAAAATTACAAAGTATGTAATAAATGCCTTTAATTTTTAATTTTAAATTAAATAAAAGATGAAAAAAATTATATTAAATTTTATTTTATATTTTTGTGCTCCTATTTTACAATTTTAACAAAAGAAGTAATAAGAAATATATTACAGTTTGAAAGAGAAAAAGGCTCAAATGAAATACAGAAACAGAGTTCTAATATGTTATATTTTAAAAAATTATGATCATTGTAAAATATATAAAATAATTTTGACTGATCGAAAAATGGTTCAATTTCACTTTTTTCATTGAGGACCACATAACAAAGAGAGGGTTAAATATCGATTAAGATTATTTTTTTTTCAAAAATCAACATCAATTTACAATGCACTTTTGATCTACAGAAGCATATGCAATCTAACCAAATTTAAAATATAAATTATTATGCAATAATAAACACCAATAACTTATATCTTAAATAAAATATCGAAACTTACAAATCTATCAAGTTAATGCAACGCTATCATGTTTGAAGCTCAAAGCAGAGAGTGGTGGAATGAACTTGCTCGAGAATCACAAGATTTCAAGTTTAAACCAAATAATCACCACAATTTACTAATAAGTGAGGAAAATTTTGGTGTCAAGGGTGAAAAAAAAAAAGCCCAAAGCAGAATAGGACCTGAAGTTTTGAACTTCGATAAAACTGATAAATATATTAAGGTCCCAAATAAATGCTGATATACCAATTGAGGAACTTAATCAACAATACTGGATATTATCTACATAGAAAGCAAATAATGAAAACCATGTATGCAACCTTGTCTAAAATAGGGATTGGTACCAACAAAAGTAATCAAACTCGAGAACAATAGGTAACAATGAACCAGAAAATAATTTCTCCTTTCAACCTTATGGGAAATTGATCATCAAGGAAGGACATTCAACAGTAGCATGCGACGAGTTTAATTAGCCTGAAGGCCCACTGTTTAGTGTGACAAATATGACATGTAAATAAGATGAGATTTGTAGTTAAACAAAAAAAAGGATATCAACACAGGTTTCAGGAGTAAAAAACCAAGAAACTGATAAAAGCGATAAGAATAGGCATTTGAATGCATTGCTATTAAGATCCCAGATCGGTCAACCAACTCAAAAATCTCCGTGTAAGGTGTGGTAAGAACTGACAAATTAAAAACAAAAGGGCACCATCATGTAAAAGAAAAGAATGGGAAAAAGGGCTTTTCAAGGAATTTGAACTTCCAAAGGCTTCATTGGTTCAATGTTATTGTGATGCAATGCATATTATTTGGAGATATTATGTTTTAGTTTGATGACATGATTAGATAATAATTATAAAAAAATTATAAAATTAATACCTAGACAATACAAGGATCTAATATTGAACCAAACACCCCTAAGAGAAAATAGAATCACCATTTGGAATACTTTAAATAATAAGTTTTGTGTGATCACAACACACATAGATGGTAAAACATTAAGATTGTCATCTTCAAAAGTCAAGACCCTTAATCAGTGTTTTACACTAAACACTTCCATCAATGTCTTGGATAAGTCAAATATAATCATAATTTTCATTTAGCAACTGCCTTGGTTTTAAAGAGTCCGATCATAGTCATAGGGTTGTTTTTGTTTCAACAAGAGAATGAAGGGACAATGAAATGGAATAAACATGTTTTCAAATAATGACCGGAACACAAACATTTTTTCACATAGTAGCGGAACACAAGAATTGGATCTGTGATGTCATTGATCCCATCGGTGAGAGGACCATTATGGAGGAAGTTATATTAGCACTGTATGATGGATTTCTTTGCCAGCAAGTGAATGAAAAGGATGAGATCAACTAAATCTCACATAAGTTTCAGCCTAAAACATTTTCCCTACAAGGGTGGCTTCATTACTAAGCATACAGGTGTCGATGGAGGCAAACGCTGCTATGTTTTCTTTGGCCAATAACAAGGCACATGACATTGATGCGATTACTAGCTCCTTCCTAAAGAGCTAATGGACTATAGTGGAGGGGGGAGGGGTTGATGGTTATTAGGGCAGTTTAGCATGCCATTGATACATGTTCTATGCCTCAGAAGGACAATTCAATTGTATTTGTGCTTAAAGTCAGCAACCTAGATCAGCCCAAAAAGTTTAGACCCACCAATTTATACATGTCTAATATAAAATCATCACTAAGGTTCTAGTGAACAAACTGAAAGAACATATAATACCACTTAATGCAATAAAGCAAGAGACTTCTTTCCTCGGTAGACAGGTTATGGACAATTGCATTTTGGTTTAGGAAATCATACACAAGATGCAGACTACAAAGGCAAGAGATTGCTTTATAATGGTGAATGCTGACAAGAAGCAAGCGTATCATAGGGTCAACTAGGATTTTCTAGAAAATATGTTCACTTGCTTGGGTTTATTGTTCAGTGTAATGGGTTACATGTGTGTCAAGGGAACTAGGTACACCTTGTTCTTAGATAGTGGTTCGTAGAGGTCTAAGGCAGAGGCCCATTCTCATCATATCATTTTATTCTCTACTCAGAGCTATTCTCTAACCTAATATATTTAGAAATACAGAAAAGTTCCTTCAGAGGCATTTGAATCTCGATCAGGGGACCCACCCACTCCCACCTTATGTTTGTTGATGAGATTTTGCTGTTTGTTGAAGCTACACCAACAGCTATCGATACCCTCAAGTTTACAATAGGTAGATATTGCTTATCCTTAGGACATGTTGTAAATCTCGACAAGTCCTATATCATATTTAGTCACACCATATCAAGAAATAGTAAGCAAGCGGTCAAGAGAAAATTCAGAATAGAGAAAAGCTAGCAATGGTAGTACTTGGGAATGCCCCTCTCTAAACATAGGTCGATCAAGCTATCATTACAATAGTAAGAGGTAAAATCTCCTATTGGGGTGTTAAGAAGCTTTCATTGGTAGGCATAATCACTCTTATCAATAGAGTGTTAATTTCCATTCCAGTTTATGCTTTATCCCACACTCCAATACATGTGCTAAATGCTATCGAGAAAATCATTCGAAACTAATTGTGGAGTGATGATGCTGAACAAAGGTGATTCATTATGTCACTTAGGCAAATATAAATCAAAGAGCCTATAAGGGTTGGGCATCCAAGATTTCAGAAAGTGGAGTACACTTGTGGTCAAGCATATAGCTAAATATCGGGGGAAATGCGAATGCAATTGGAGACATAGCCTTCGGGTAAAATATAGCTATAGATCTCACTCATTTGAAATGCGTCATGGTGACTCATGGATTTGGAGTCATATTTGCATGGTAGGTGATGTAGGATGAAAAATGAGAAGAATATATAAATTTATAATCAACAATATTAATTAGCAAAATATTTTTGTGCAAATAATCCATAAAAAATCTTCCCCAAAGATGAAAAGAGGAACCCTCCTTAATACAGTCGTCAAAAATAAGTTAGCTCGAGAAATGAAAAGTCAATAAATGTATATGACGTTTGGAGAATTTTCTTTCCTTAAGACAGACTGATTTCGTCCTAGAGATGATAACTCTAGTATTTCAGAGTTTCTAGAGATCGTTAGTTTCCTATAGGCACAAGCCCCTGTAATTAATTACTCATCTCCCATTGGATGATAAAACTTTTGATCAATGAGGAACATCCTTTTATTATATTGATGACCCAGTTGGTTGAAGGCAAGAGATTGAAAGCAGAATGCAAAATCCGTCTCTATTGATGACAAATCAGCTTTGTGCAGTATAAGTGAGTTCTCAACGGCCGGGGAAGACAGAAGCCGAATATCAAAAAACGTTGGAGCAACTACTGCAACAGTTTGAAGTGATATTCGAAGAACCTAAAGGGTTGCCACTAAGAAAAGAATTTGATCATTCAATTACACTCAAGTAAGAGGCAGAACCAATTAATGTCAGACCCTATAGATATTTTCATATGCAAAAGGCAGAGATGAAGAGGCTAGTGGAGAAGATGAAGACTCTTGGGTGATAAGAAATAGCCAGAGCCAATGCTCTTCACCTGTGGTATTAGTTAAAAAGAAGGATGGATCTTGGAGGCTTTGTGTGGATTACAGAGAACTCAACAACAAAATTGTCAAACATAAATTCCCTATTTTTGTTATTGAAGAGCTATTAGATGAGCTAAAGAAAGCTAGAATCTTCTCCAAACTACTTGTGATCAGGGTATTGGCAAATCCAAATGAATCCAGGTGACATTTCTAAAACAACTTTCAGGACACATGATAGTCATTATGAATTTCTTATGATGCCCTTTGAATTGACAAACACCCCCTCCACATTTCAAGGGCCCATGAATCGTTTATTCAGACCTTATTTATGAAAGTTTGTACTATTATTTTTGATGATATACTGGTTTATAGCAAGGAATGGGAGGATCACCTTGATAGCCATTGAACTACAAGGATCATATCATAGCTTCTCAAAGGTATCACCATAGAATTAGTATTAAATTCTGTTCCCTTCATTTTCTAGCATAGGTTTTTGATCAAATGCTAAACATTTAGAGCCCTGTTTGGCGCGAGGACCAAAATCAGGACCAAAATGATACTAATTTAAAAAATAATAATAATAATGATAAATAAATTTTTTAAACCATTCTACATAAATTCTAATATAAAAAATTATTATTTTACTTTACATACTCAACAATTTTCAATAAAAATATTAATTTTATTTTACATTCTCGACTAAAATATTCAAATAGAGTATTTTGTCCAATTTAACTATTTATTTCTGGACTAGTTCACAATGCCCTTTAGCTCCTTTTAGCACCAATAGATCCACAAACTTGTGAGCGTTGGCTGAATTAATTAATATATGGATTCCCTGTCCACCCATTTGTCCCCTCACTACCATAATGTTGAATGAAAGAATACCAGTGACTGCTAGCAGTGAAACCTGGATCCATTTCCACAGGAGTACCTTCCCCTTGCTCCTCCACAGTGACCTCTTCAACTTTGATGCGGGACGGATGAATGACAATGCAGTTTAGAGATCAACAATTTTATAAAACAGATTTTCACAAACTAATACTTGAATATCAGAGAATAATTTTGTGATGACTGAGAAATTAAGGTGAATGCTGGAGTTGCAAGATGAATGGAATCAAACTCGGAGGGGAGGAGCTGGAGCGAGTGGAGTTTAAAGATTCTCACCCAAGGCCCAAGCCTTTCCCTATTCAGGATATCGATTCATTCCAGAATCAAATGATACCAAGAAAAACACAAATCAGATTTATTCAGCATTGAGAAAATAAGAGTGACAGGGAGGCGTTTATATAGGCCTCCATACAGACTGACTCAATAAAGAAAAAAATACATAATATAATAAATTTCTCACACAAATGAGGAAATACTAGATAACATGCCTAAAATAATGATTATCGAAATGGAAACAACTAATACAAAATAAATGCGAAAAATAAAATTATCCCAAAATGAAATCTCTAATCAATCCGAATGAATAGGAGATTTCCAATCCATCGAGTCAGCAATCCGCAGCATCCATCTTTCCCGATCTGTCATAATAGTCAATCAATCCAGATCGAAGCAGCATGGATAGATCTCGGCCGTCGATGGTAAACTCTGCCAGGAATGAATCGACGGTTGATCTTGGTGTCCCCACCAAACTATCTCATTTGCCCCTTCCTCTGGTATTTCCACATACTGCAACATGTTCAATCTTCTCTTAGGGAATTTATGCTTAAGTGTAAATTTCTCTACACAAGAAATGTAGTCCATTTGCTCTTTTTTCTACTTTGCTTTGTTCTATCCTTCCTTCAGTGATTGTTTGCCTTGCCCCAACTTCACTACCAACTCCAACATTATGATTTTTCAAGAGAGCTGATTGAGTTCCCACCCTTACTCCTCCTAAGTTTTTCTATGAATGTCTCCAACTTCTATTGAGGGCAGCAATTAACACCTCCTAGAGTTTAGCCAAACTATAGGCTAATTGCAAAGATTGTGGTGTCATAAATCATACTGGATGAGCAATTTTCTCCTTCAAGCCTGCCAAGAAATAACTAATGGCTTTGCTTTCTCTAATCCCACCATAGTATTAAAGTATCAAATTTATCTTGATACTAATACTAATCCAATCTGCCTCAATCTAACAAGCTCTCCCATGGAATCTTCATAGGCTGGCCGAAATCTCTGGCAAATCACCTTCTTGTATTTTTGTCATACCACATTATCCAGATGACACAACATGAAGTTTTGGTGCTAGTGCAATGCTGTGCCTTCAAGGTATGCAACAGCCAATTGGACCTTGCATTCTTCTAGTGTTCGATCAATCCTAAAAAATCCTTTATAAAGCCAATCCTTCGTCTCCTCCCTTGTGAATTTGGATAATTCCATTTTAGACAATCAGATTGGGAATTGATAATGGAAATTATCTCTTAGGCCCCGTTTGTTTGCCCGTTTAAAATTGACCTATTTTAATTTTAATCAGGCATATCAAATCACACATAAAATTTAATATTAAAAATTAACTTTATTCACATCTTACACATATTACTAAAATAATAACTAACTTATATCACATCCTCACATATCCCAATATAATAACTAACTTTATATCACATCTCTCACACCCCCCAATATAATAACTAATTTTATTTCACATCATTCACAACTTTCAATAAAAAAATATTTCTATCCAAATTTAATTTTAACCTTATTAAATTTAACCTTACAAACAAACAAACCTTAGATAAAGGTGGATCTTCTTCTGATACCAACATCTCATGCTCTGCACTTGCTAAAATTCCTCAAGCTCCCACTGGAATTGAATCAAAGTAAAACTAGGATTTAGCTCCTTCACCTTCAGTCACATTCCTTCTGGGTCCTTGAAAAAAAAAACCACCATTCATCTGCTTCAAGATTTCATGAATGTCTTCCACTTGCTGTTGGGTTCTTGAGCTTTCCTTCTTGAATTCCGCCAACTCCTGTCTCATGGCGGTCCACCAATCTTTTCATTGAGAAGAGATTTCCGCCGTGAATTGAGTGTGTTGTCATTGATACATTAAATTGACTGAGCGACCATATCTTCCTTCTTTGCATCCTCCCCCTTCAGCCACTAAATTTCCTCCTTCACCAAAGCCTTGAATCTTGCAGGGCTTTCGCCGCATCTTCTGCGACTTTGGCAGCTCGTCCCCTCGTCTCCATCGATTAGCGCATGGGTGCGCCAGCTAGGAAAGGGTGGCGCTGATACAAGTTGTTACCTGCGGTATGTTCGCCTTCGACCGAAAGACCAGATCTGGGCATCGTCTACACTGATCGCCATAGATTGGTCTCGCCAAGAGTTGAATCCGGCTGTGTGAACCCCGGAAATGACCAGATCAGCTCCTGCATAAACAAGAGCCAAGAGAAATAGAGAGAAAGAGAAGAAGAATGGAGAAATAGAGGAGATGATAGGGAAGTAGACAGAGAGGAAGAGGCACAATCAATCGTCTTCTATTCAACAATTCAATGGGTATTTATACAAGAACTGGGTGAGGGGACTGAACCGGAATTTATCGGTTCGCTCGCTCGGTTCAACAGAATTTAAACAAAGCATTTCAATGGCTCTCTCCGTCGCAGCCTGTAACAAAGTATCAGTATTAAGTAAAAAATATTTCCAATGGATCCATTAGATTAACCAATTTTTGATTCCATCGACCCCTATTGATTACCATGCACACTCTACATTTCCGCTCAAGAGATACCAAATCAGCCCTTTTCAGCAACAACATAACTTTTAAGTTGACAAACAAAACGCATTCAGAGAAGCCAGTGCAGAAAGTTGAGAAAAGCAAGACAGGAATGGAGGGTTTAGGGTCTAAAGAAAGCCGGTTACTCTCTCGCTTCGATTTCTAGGATTGACATGATCGCCACCGTTGAATGATCTGTGTCTCCGTTGCCGGCGATTTCACTGCAGGGAGAGAAGAAAGCGACCAGGTGATCCGGCTAGAGCGTGCGTGTCGGTTGTCAAGATTTTCGGCTCCGGCGTCTCCTAAGCAGCCCCTTGCCAAATCTCGCAGCGGGTGCGGGCTAGGGCTAGCAATTTTAAGCGAAAATCGAAACCTCTTTTATATCACAAAACCAAAGTAACTCTCAAAAAAATTTAGGGCATTTACATACCTACCCGTTAAATCATCTTAAATAATATATTAAATTACTCATTTTAAATTTTACAATTTAATTTTCTAATTATTCAATAACAAAAACTAATAAAATACATATATGTATAAATATATTTATAATATTATATATATATATTATTGATAATAAATATTAAAATAATTATAATCAGCAAAAAAATATCTTTTAAAAATCTTGAGAAAACCTAAATATATTATTTTTGAATAATTTAGAGGGTTAAATTGTAAAATTAAAAAAATAAGAAATTTAATATGTAATTCAAGATGATTTAAAGGGTATGTATGTAAATGCCCCAAAAATTTATTAAATCACAACACTAGGCCTCGTTTGGTTCAAGACAATATTTTTATCTAACACAAATTTAAATTATAAAAATTAATTTTATTTCACATTCAACACAAATACGAATATTAGAATTAAAATATTTTATATTGTACACCTTTTTAATATTAAAATAAATTTTTCTCCTATTAAATTGAAAAAATTAATTATTTTTTCTCCTGTCTAAAAAAAAGCACGAACCAAACGAAGCCTAAAATTAACCATTCAACTCGTTATTAATTCAATATACCTATAAATAATTTTCCAAAAATACATATATATATATATATATATATATGTACACAAATGGGGACTCAAAAAAACATATATATGTTTATAAATATATATATATATTTAAAATTTTTTAAATATATTTAAAATATTATTATATATAAACAAATTGTAATAATTTGTATTAAAAAGATTGTATTCAAAACGCACATATACAATGTAAAAATAGCATCGTAATATTTTAATTTTAATATATTTTATATGAACGTAACAAATATTAGCCAAAAAATTTTAACTAAACTATTTTTTTTAACAACTTACCAAACAATGCCTAAATGTCATTTTTCATAAATATGTCACAAACAAGTGAACTTGGCTAATATGAAAAGGTTATAAGTTAATTAGGTCTCAATCACGATATATTCAAATATTTTTGAAAAAGTAAATATTTGACTGAATTACATCAATATATTATTTATTAGCATTTAGTTAAAATATAGTGATAATTATTTATATATCATAATAAATTTATCATTTTATTAATTAAATATTCAAAAATAATAAATTATATTATATTTTTTTACACTATATAAATTATAAATTATTAAAAGTATTATATTGAGCAAGCCATAATTGTAATCAAAATAATTTTCATATACTTTATGATATATGAAATGTAATTTATTAAGTATAAATATGTTATATATAAAATGACAAATTTACCATAATATATAATTAATTATCGGTAAAATATAATTACATATAATAAATTTTGTTCCTAAGCTCAATTATTTGATCAAGTTATCTTAATATCATCAAATAAATATACAGATGCATGTATTTAGTTAAAATAATTGAAATAGAATGATTAAAGTGTAATAGAAGATATTCAATCCAATTGCTTAAAACACATCATTAAATAATTTATATAATTGCTCGTATTTAATTTAAGTAACTTGGTTTGAAACGAATTGTTATCTTTATTCATTTGAATTAACACGATACATTCTCTAATATCATTGAATTTAAGCGGATACACTCTTTTAGAGGATAACTGCTCGTATAAATCAAATTATTTTAACTCGTTCCTCTCTGTTGGGCACCTGCCCTTATATTTCCTTTTTTGGTTTCTGGGCCTTAAGCCTTTTGCTAATGTTATTTAGGCCTTGGGCAGTTTGACCTTTGATTTGGGCTTAGCCCTTTTTTCTTTCTGGTTAGCCCTCCTTCACTTAGGAATTATCAGGTTCTGGGCTTAAGGCCCACCAAGATATTTCCCCCTCTTTTATAGACTATTTTGGGCTGGGCTGTGTTAAGCCCATTATTTTGGTCTTTCCCTTCTTGAAGTGGACTTTTGTCCTAGCTGGGTCTCCAATTGGGCCTTCACTGTTCGGCCCCTTCCCTTGGACTGGGCTTTACAATTTCTCTGGGCCTTTGATTCTAAACCGGGCTTTCTTGGGCCCTTCCATTCTCTCTTTATCTAAAATTTGTGACCTTATTTTGGGGCCTTTGGCCCACAAGTATCTTGGTTAAGTCTTTTCATGGATTAGGCCTTGGCCTTAGTACCCCTTTCCATGTTTTGAACATAGGTTTTACATTGTAAATTAGGCCTTGGGCCTCTTAGGTCTCGTTTGATTTGAGAGTTAAATTTTGAATAAAAAAAAATTTTATCTTATAAATTTAATGGGAAAGAAATTTGATTTAATATTAAAAAGTGTGTAAAATATAAAATTAAATTAATTCTAATATTCGTATTTGTGTTTGATGTAAATTAAATTTGATTTTTAAGATTAAAATTTGTATTGAGCTAAAAAAAATATCAGAACCAAATAAGCCCTTAATGTATGTTGTATTGTTTTGCTTTGCTTATGTTGTACCTTTTATGTATTGGGCCTTGGGCTCCACTCTTTATCATGTACTGGCATGTGCTAAAAATATCTGCCTTGTTGGCGGATTGATGGCCCGATGAATAATATCTCCTTTAGTTTATTAAAAAAATTAGTTACTAATAATTATACAACTATTTGATAATTTTTCAAAATATTTGAATGGAATACTAACACTTAGACGTTGATTTATTAAATATCAAGGGATTTAAACTTAATACTCAAAACTAAATGACTCATACACGTTGTATTAACTTATTTTAACTCAATATATTCATTAAAAGATTGATTTGATACATATCAAGATATTTTAACTTAATGTCATTAATAATACAACTGTTTGATAGTATATTAATATATTTGGACTGAACAATGATAATTATAGCTATTCATTGTAATATCGATAAATGTTGGATGAATTAAGCATATTTAAAAGATAATTCAGTATATGTCAAAAGCAATTATACTACTATTTCATAAATTTTCAAAGTATTTGTATAAAATAGTAGCATTTAAATATTATTCTTTTACATGTTTGAGAATCTTGACTTAACACTCATAATTACATGTCTTATATGTGTTAATATCATCATGTTTCAATTAGATGCTATATTTAGAGTCTATTCGATGATTTTTAAAGTATTTGAATAGAGTATTAGTATTCAAACTTCAATTTGATATATATCAAGTCATTTTAATATAATATTCATAATTATATAACTTATATATATTATATCATCATATTTCAATTGAATACATATATTTAGAGATTGATTTGATACATATCATAATATTTTAATATAATATCATTAATAATATATTACTTGATAGTATATTAATATATTTATTAATGTATTTCAATTGAATAATATTTTTAAAGACTAATTTGTCAGATATAAATATATTTGAACTGAATAGTAGCAATTACAATTATTCATTATAATATCAATAAATTTAAGATAAATGAACTCATTTAGAAGATAATTTAATATATATCAAGTTATTTTAGCTGAATACTAGAAATTATATAGCAATTTAATAATTTTTCAAAGTATTTGTATAAAATAGTAGCATTTAGATATTGATTTGTTATTTATTTCGGCATTTTCGCTTAATACTTATAGTTAAACATTAACGCATATATGTTATCTCAATATATTTCAACTTAATACATGCATTTAGAGTCTGATTCGAAAAATATCAAAATTTTTTAATCTAATACTAACAATAATATAACTACATGATAACATATCAATGTATTTTCAACTAATTACATACTTTTAGTGACTAATTTATTAGATATCAATGTATTAGAATTAAATAGTGATAATTTTTACTATTTATTACAATATTAATGAATTTAGAATAAATAAACTCATTTAAGGGATAATTCAATGCATACTAAGTTATTTTCACTGAATATTAGTAATTATATGACTATTAGATAATTTTTTAAAGTATTTCTATAAAATACTAGTATTTACATATCGATTAATTCTGTATCCAGGCATTTTAGCTTAATACTCATAATTACATGACTCATATTATTATATCTATGTATTTTAATTGAATAAATATTTTTAATGACTGATTTGATATATATCAAAGTATTTTACTTTAAATTAGTAGTTACATAAAGTTTTAATAGTATATTGATATATTTGAACTAAATACATGCTTTTATACACTGATTTATTGCATATCAATATAACATTAAAACGCAATCAAATATCCCCAATAAATCGCCACATATCATTTTGCGATTGAAATACATCAATATAGCAAACATTAGGTATGTAATCTGCCAGTCAAATTGCAAATATTCTTTTCGAATACAATAAAAACTAATTGAATACTCACACAATTGCTTGTATTCAGTTAACATAACTTATTATGCATTGAATCGTACTCTAAATACTTGTACTCCACTTGAATTCAATGTAACGCAATGAATAGATACAAAAACAATACTATTTAACTCAACTTCATTGATATGTCATAAATCAATCCCTAAAAGTATCTATTCACTTAAGATTGATCGATATACTGATAAATAGATATTTAATTATAGGTATTACATTAAAACACAATCAAATGTCCCTAATAGATAGCAAAATATCAATTTTCATTCAAAATACATCAATATAGCAAACATTAAGTGTGTGATCAAAGTATTATGTTAAAAAATCTTCATATAGACAAGATTAAAGTCAAATTGCATACATTCTCTTCAAATACAATAAAAAATAATTAAATACTCACACAATTGCCTGTATTCTGTTAAAATAACTTATTATGCAATGAATCGTACTCTAAATACTTGAACTCCACTTGAATTCAACGTAATGCAATGAATAGCTGCAAAAATATCACTATTTAGTTCAAATTCATTGATATGTCATAAATCAGTTCCTAAAAGAGCCTATTCTCTTAAAATTGATCGATATACTATCAAAAAGACTTATAATTATAGATATTATATTAAAATGCAATCAAATGTTCCTAATATATCGCCACATATTATTTTTCGATTGAAATACATCAATATAGCAAACATAATTCAACGATAATATAATGAATATCTCCGAAAGTGTATATTCACTTAAAATAGATAAATATACAATTAAAACGATATGTAATTGCTGGTATTACATTAAAACAAAAGCAAATGTCCCTCGTAAATCGTCAAATATCTATTTTTAGCTTAAATACATCGATATAGCAAATATTAGTTGTGTAATCAGAGTATTATTTTAAAATACCTTCATATAGATAAGATCAAAGTCAAATTGCTTGTATTCTCTTCAAATATAATAAAAATTGAATGAATACTTATATAATTACCAGTATCCGGTTAAAATATCTTATTATGTAGTTAATCAACATAATGCAAGTAATAGCTGTAAAAATATTACTATTGAATTCAAATACAATAAAATATCATAAATTAGTCTCTAAAACTGACTATTCGCTTAAAATAGATCGATGTATTGTTAGAAAGATATATAATTATCGTCATTAAATTAAAACTCAATCAGATGTCCATAATAGTTTGTCAAATGCTTGTTTTCGGCTAAAATACATCGATATAATAAATATTACTTGCTTAAACAGAGCATTATTTTAAATTACCTTGATATAGACAAGTTCAAAGTCAAATTACTTGTATTCTCTTCAAATACAGTAAAAATTAAATGAAAACTCGCATAATTGCCCGTATTCAGTTAAATAACTTATTATATAATGAATCGTACTCTGAACGCTTTTATTCCACTTGAATTTGACGTTATTGCAATGAATAGATGTAAAAATATCACTATTCAATTCAAATACATTAATATGTCATAAATCAGTCTCTAAAAATGTCTATTCATTTAAACTAGATCGATATACTGTTAAAAAGATGTGTAATTATCGGTATTACATTAAAACTCAATCAGATGTCCCAGATAGATCACCAAATATCAGTTTTAAGCTGAAATACGTCGACATGGCAAGCATTAGTTGTTTTATCAAAGTATTATGTTAAAATGCATTCATATAGACAAGATCAAAGTCAAATTGCTTGTATTCTCTTCAAATATAATAAATAATGAGCGAATACTTATATAATTGCTAGTATCCAGTTAAAATTACTTATTATGCAATGAATCGTACTCTGAACACTTGTATTCCGTTTGAATTCAACGTTAATCCAATAAATAGATGTAAAAATTATTCAATTCAAATACATTGATATATATGGGAAATATTAGTTGCTTAATCAGAGTATTGTGTTAAAATGCCTTAATATAGATAACATCAAAATCAAATTACTTGTAATCTCTTCAAATACTGTAAAAACTAATTGAATATACGCATAATTGCTAGTATTCAGTTAAACTAACTTATTATGTAATAAATTATACTCTAAATGCTTGTATTCTAAATAAATATGTGCATAATTGCTCGTAGTCACTTAAAATAACTTATTATGTATTGAATCATACTCTGAACGCTTTTATTCCGCTTGAATTTGACATTATTGCAATGAATAGATGTAAAAAAATCACCATTCAATTCAAATACATTAATATGTCATAAATCAAACTCTAAAAGTGCCTATTCATTTAAACTAGGTGGATATACTATCACAAAAGATGTGTAATTGCCAGTATTACATTAAAACTCAATCAGATGTCCCAAATAGATCACCAAATATCAGTTTTCAGCTGAAATATATCGATATAGCAAGCATTAGTTGTTTTATCAAAGTATTATGTTAAAATGCCTTCATATAGACAAGATCAAGTCAAATTGCTTGTAATCTCTTCAAATATAATAAATAATGAGTGAATACTTATATAATTGCTAGTATTCAGTTAAAATAACCTATTATGCAATGAATCATACTCTGAACACTTGTATTTTATTTGAATTCAACGTTAATCCAATGAATAGCAGTAAAAATATCACTATTCAATTCAAATACATTGATATATCATAAATTAGTCTCTGAAAGTGTCGATTAGCTTAAAATAGTTCGATATACTATTACCAAATGTGTAATTGCTGGTATTAACTTAAAACTCAATCGAATATCCCTAATAGATCACCAAATATCTATTTTCAGCTAAAATATATCGATATGACAAATATTAGTTGCTTAATCAGAATATTGTGTTAAAATACCTTGATATAGACAAGATCAAAGTCAAATTACTTGTATTCTCTTCAAATACCTTAAAAATTTATTGAATACACGCATAATTACTAGTATTCAGTTAAACTAACTTATTATGCAATGAATTGTACTCTAAATGCCTGTATTCCACTTGAATTCAATATTCATACAATGAATATTAGTAAAAATATTACTATACAATTCAAATATATTGATACATCATAAATCAGACTCTAAAAGTGCATATTCATTTAAAATAGATTGATATAATGTTAAAATAATATGTAATTGCTGGTATTACATTAAAATGCAAGCAGATGTCTCTAGCAGATCGCCAAATATCTGTTTTCGACTTAAAACATTGATATAGCAAATATTAGTCGTGTAATCAGAGTATTATTTTAAAATACCTTCATATACATAATATCAAAGTCAAATTCCTTTTATTATCTTCAAATACAATAAAAAGTGATTGAATACTCATATAATTGCTAGTATTCAGTTAAAATAACTTATTATGTAGTGAATCGTATTCTAAATGCTTGTATTCCGTTTGAATTCAACGTAATGCAAGGAATAGCTGTAAAAATATTACTATTGAATTTAAATACATTGACATATCATAAATTAGTCTCTAAGCTATTCGCTTAAAATAGATCGATGTACTATTAGAAATATGTGTAATTACCGACATTATATTAAAACTCAATCAGATGTCCATAATAGTTTGCCAAATGCCCATTTTCGGCTAAAATACATCGATATAACAAATATTAGTTACTTAAACAGAGTATTCTTTTAAATTATCTTGATATAGACAAGATCAAAGTTAAATTACTTGTATTCTCTTCAAATACAACAAAAACTAAATGAATACTCGCATAATTTCCCGTATTAAGTTAAAATAACTTATTATGTAATGAATCAGACACTGAACCCTTTTATTCCTCTTGAATTTGACGTTATTGCAATGAATAGATGTAAAAATATCACAATTTAATTCAAATACAATAATAAGTCATAAATCAGTCTCTAAAAGTGTCTATTCATTTAAACTAGATCGATATACTGTTAAAAAGATGTGTAATTATCGGTATTACATTAAAACTCAATCAGATGTTCCAAATAGATCACCAAATATCAGTTTTCAGCTGAAATACATCGACATAGCAAGCATTAGTTATTTTATCAAAGTATTATATTAAAATGCCCTTCACATAGATAAGATTAAAGTAAAATTGCATACAATCTCTTCAAATACAATAAAAAATAATTAAATACTCACACAATTGCTTATATTCTGTTAAAATAACTTATTATGCAATGAATTGTACTTTAAATGCTTGAGCTCCACTTGAATTCAACGTAATGCAATGAATAGTTGCAAAAACGACATTATCAAAGTCACATTCATTGATATATCATAAATCAGACCCTAAAAGAGCGTATTCTGTTAAAATTTATCAATATACAGACAAATAGATGTATAATTATATATATTACATTAAAACACAATCAAATATCCCTAATAGATCGCTAAATATCAATTTTCGATTGAAATACATCAATATAGCAAATATTAGGTGTGTAATCAGAATATTATGTTAAAAAACCTACATATAGATAAGATTAAGGTCAAATT
>KZ451980.1:5670636-5805237 GCA_002786265.1 Apostasia shenzhenica
CACGCGCGTGCACTGGATTGGGAGGAGAGAGAGAGAGAGAAGAGCGACCTCTCTCTCCTCTCTCGATCTAGGCGCATGCGACGTCGCGCGTGGCTATCGGCGGGTCGCGTTGCGCGTGCGCAGTCGCCTCATGGCCGCGCAACCTGCTGGCGGTTGCGCGACCTTGAGCGTGTGCCAGGATCAAGAGGAGAGAGAGAGGGCCCTCCCTCTCTCTCTCTCCTCTCGATGACTGAGCAAGCGCGCGGCTGAGCGGCCGCGCGAGTCGCCGGCAGCCGCACGGCTAAATGCATGCACGGAGAGGAGAGAGCTCTTGATCCGGCGCACGCACGTGGCTGCGTGGCGCATGAGCAGCCATCGCATGACCCGCCAGCGACCGCGTGGCTGCCCGCATGCGCTGGATGGGGAGGTGAGAGAGATGGGTGGAGCATACTGGTAATTTTAATATATTTTTAATAATAAAAAATAAAAAAGAATCTATTTGATATTTTCTTAAACATTAGGAATTCTAATGTTAAATTATGAATCTGTGTGATAATTAGCTTTAAATTCAGGAATCTGAGTGTAATTATTCTTTTTATTATTTAGGAAATATTTAGTTTAATAGTATCTCAATATTATTTTATATTATCTAATGAAAATAACTATTTAAATAATATATATAAGTAATCTTATAAAATAATATAAAATATAAATATTAAAAATAAAATAATATTAAATTAAATATTATTATCTTAGATTTATCATAAATGCAAAGTGTACCTTGATTTATTCTCTACTTAAATTTGGGAACTTTGCATTTTTTTTTAGTTGTAAATTGTCAAAATAAAATATATGTTTTAAACTTAGGAAGATCATCTTGACTGCAGTTATTTGCTACGTAAAGTTTTGGGATATTTTGACCTTGCAATTTAATTTAGTGAGTGAACCTTTGATTACTGATATTTAATCTTGAAAAGCACACATTCTCTAAATAATTGTACTATAATCTATAGCAAAGCTTTAATTAAACTTTAATTAATTGGACTTTAATTCAATCTTGAAAACTATGATGGAATATTATAATTATATTTCATAATAGTTGATGGATGATAATTATGGAGTCATTTTTTCAATATTTGGTCATATTTGCATATGGTTTTGCTGTTCAATGGGTAAGAAGGATATCTTTACTGTGATTAGGGGCGGATTTCAGTTAATTTCAAGTGAGTCAGGTTAAACTTAAAATCAAAATTTTTAATTTTGAATTTAATTTGATTTCTTTTTGTCAAAAAAACTTTGATTAAAATTTTCATAAAAAAAAAAAAAAATTTAATTTCAAGTGAGTCAGATTCAACTAGAATTTCAGAAACTTAAATGCAATTTATCATACCTAATAATATACTACCTAATCCTGTACATTTCGAGAAATTATTGGCTTCTCACCCGCTTATCAGCGTGTGCAACGTACACGTGCGGGACCTATAATATATAGAGCACAATTAATAATGCCATTTTTATTTTTTTGCTTAGTATGAATATTTTTGTGCTTAATAAAAATTCTTTTTTACTTACTATAAATATACTAAATAAAATGATACTTATATCAAACAAGAAAACATTCATATCAAGAAAAAAAAGATCCATACTAAATACAAACATTCATACTAAGCATCATACTAAATAGAAAAAAATAAACACCATTAACTATGCTCCGCGCACTACGGGCCCCACATGCTTGCATGGCACGCATTGATAAACTAGTGAACAGTTGAGCTGTTGCTTTGAGAGAACTCGATAATTTCTCCAGTATTTCAATCCTTTCTATTTATTGCGATCCACTCAGCTACACCAAACATATATATATACCTTATCATTTATTTAAAGAATAGTCTCTTCCCAACTTCTACATTTAAAAAAAAAAAAAAAAAGAAAAGAACATGAAAAGAGCAACCTCAAGACAAGAACTTCATCAACAAAACCTGTCTGTAGAATTTTCTTGTTCTGAAGAAAAGAACCAAGGAAACAAGAAAACCAATGAAGGTAACGAAGGCCATTATAATAAACGACAGCATGAAACAATGCCTACCTTTACAGGCTTCCATCCCTGATGATGTCTCCATATCATAAACATATCCCACCACTCTCACAGAGAGGATATAAGATCCCACTGGACTTGCAATGGCTACTGTGTTAAATATGGTGCCAAAATGCTTCAAACCAAATAATTCTGATGTAATGGTAGGCATTAGAGACCACTGAGAACCATAGCAAACACCAACCAGCACAGATCCCACATACAATGAGCCTGGGAGCCCTGAAGAGATGATTCCATGGCCGCAACTCATTAGGGCTAGGGTTAAGGCCATGAAGATTGGCCTTGGGTAGCCCTCTTGGTGAAGAAAGTAGTCAGAGATGTAGCCGATGCCGAATCGCCCTAAAAAGTTCCATATGCTCCACAGTGATACCAGCGTGCTTGTTTCCATGGCTGTGTAGCCGAGAGAGCTGCCAATCTGACTGATATTGTTTACAGTGGCTAACCCTGAGCCCATTGCACAGGCCACGACTAGAAAAAGCAACCAGAAATCGCATGTCCGCATGGCCTGAAACAGATTCGAGCTCTTGGGCTCCTTGTTTTCGGGCAAACTTTTTTCGTCTATCATCAGTTCGATTCTTTCGTGATTTGAATCCTCTAGTAAGTGAGCTTTGAGTAATATGGTTAATGGAGACAGCAACAGCAACAGCAGAAGTAAGCATGCTATGACGCGAAGTGATGCTTGAAATGTGAGCAAATTCTCACCAATTATGACAATCGTGAGATAAGCGGCAGTCGCAATAGCTATCAGTGAGAACGCATTCAGATACCGCTGATCATCTCGAGCATCTTTATGTCTTTGTACACAATACATAAGCAACAGTGGAAGAAGAGAGGGCAAAAGGGCAAGCATCAGGAGAAACGAGCTTGGGTTGCCATTAAATAGTGTTCGGTATATCTGAATGAGTATGGCACCGCTTAGACCCAGAAAGCCCTGCGCGCAAAGAATACAACAATTAGAGAAGGCTAAATTTTACCCCAAAAAAATTGGGAAGAAAAAAACAACATAAACAGCTAAAAACAAATTAGAAGAAAATTTAAACTTGCTTCTAACTTAAATATAAATTTGAAGAAACCACAAGATACGTAAGACATGATGCTCAATAACTGTAGCATCATCATCATCACCATAATAAACTTTATGAATCATACATTCATCTACTAATGCTATCATGTAATTTATGGTATTGATTTTAACGTAAATCTGTTTTAAAGCTTAAAAAAAGTAACATTTGGTCTATCTTTTTTTTTTTCATTCCTTCAACCAAAATTTTTCCGATCCCAATAACAGTGACATAATTTTACCATACTGCAGTATACAAGGCTTCAGGCTTCGGTATAGCCAATTAGCTTAGCTTTTCACACATCGTGGGCAAGGGTTCATAGATCATTGGTAACTTTCCACCATAAATCCTTAAATTTTTACTTTAATAAATCATAGGATAAAATTCTAAATTATCTTAGCCATCCATGTGTCCTTGAATTGAACCGGACTAACTGAAGTAGACTAGAAAACCTCACCAAGCTAACCCCAAGAACCCCGACGACCAGTGAAAGTGAACCTTCAACTCTATTTCAGGTAGGTTACACTGTCCAAAATCTTCCTTTGAGGGGTGTTCACAAACGCAGTTTCTTGGTATCTGCGAGACCGTGCTTCAATTTCATCCCAATGAAGTTGACTTGTTAAACTCTATCTCAATGAGGTTCATCGCCTCAACCATGTTTCAGAGAGGCCACACCATCCCAACTTCGTCTTAAAATTGTACATCAGTGTATCATTAATCTATAAACTACTTTATTGTCTATAATTACAAGGGTCATGCTATGATCCAAACCAACATTTGAAATTCATTTCCCCTGAAGGAATTTCTCCAAATTCACACGTCAATAATTATTGTGATGAAAGTTTTATTAATATAAAATAATTATTAAAGGATTTAGAGTAGTTATTACATATTAAGATAGGTTTCTTTTACTATTTTGGGTTTAACATTCTAATCTGTTAAATATTGATCACATACAACATAAAATTGTTATGACATATATATACTTTACATTGTCTAAGCATAAATTTAATGACATTAAAGGCACATTTGATTGAAGGCTATTTTAGCTATGATCTTGAATCGAAGAGATGCTTCAATCAGCCAACTATTTGTCGAAATCTACCAGGGTGGTAGCCAGTTGATAGGATAACTAAGCATTCTTGAAAATCAAATTTGTCAATTTGCCTTCAGATTATAGTGACTTTTACAAGGTTTCGATACTGGCCAAATTGAAAGCATCGGAGGCCTTCTTAGCAATTAACTATAGTTCAATGATTTTAGCTTCGACTTCATCTAACTCCCATTGCAGAATAGTGTTGGCCAAATTTGAATCTTCATAGACCTCTCACACCACTTCTCTTGCCCTTCCACTAGTTTGTACATTCCCACTTTCAATTCTATTAACTCATTTCCCAAATCATCTTTAACTTTTGTAATGGCCATCAAAAATGTCCCTATTCCAATAGTTTGAGGGATTCGTTCGAAAGTCTGGGAACTTCTTTAAATTGAGCTTCGGTAGATCCCTTACTTAAAAACTTTGAAAGCTCGGGCTTCTGTTGTTTTCTCTAATGAGGGTCAACATGATGCCTTCCTCAGCAAAAAAAAGTCTTCTTCAAGCACAAAGGGGATAACACGGATGATTAAAGGAAGACTTGAGTAAAAACTTCTCTCATGCTCTGTTGCTGTAACCCATGAGTATTCTATATCTCTTAAATTAAACTCATTTATCTCTTGCATTATTCTCTAGTCGGCTTGGTTTTCTCTCTCTTCTTTGCAAGGCTACACTATAAATTGGATCCTTTAGTTCGTACAACGCTCAATTTCTCCATTGCATCTTCATCAAACCACTTTTTTCTAATAATAGTAACTAAGAACATTTGGAAATGAATTTTTATTTTTCCAGTTTCTACACTAAGGATCCCAAACTGTAGTTCTTGGAGAAAAAGAAAGTTCTTGTAGTCCTATTGAACTAATTTCCCTTCTCCAAAGAATACAATTCATTAGAAGCATTGGAAGAACTAAAACGTTCAAGCCTCCATACTTCTAGAAGGGGTATTAACTTTACAAATACAAATTTTGACAAAGTGCTTTTCATTTTAAAGTAATTTTCTTCCCCTAAAAAAATTCTCCAAAGCTACAAATTTTTATTGGGAGAATAACAAGTAGGAAATCACATGTTTCACCAACAAAATTTAAATATTACGCCTGTCACACAAAATTCTTCAAATATTACGCATTTCACATTTTCGTCAATTGCCATATAACTATGATTAGTTCAAGTTTTAGCCATGATTAGCTCACCGAAATCGATCATGCCAAAGTTGAAGTAGGGAAGGAGGAGGGAAACCAAGTTGCCAGTTATTGATTGTAAGCCACAAGCCATCAACCCCCGTCCAACTGGTGGTCACCGGTCGCTGACCACTGACCAGTGATCACCGACTGCCAGTCATGGACCATCAGTCGATCATGCTAGAGTTAGCAGGAATGAGGAAAATTAATGTAAAAAATTTGAATTTTGGGAAGGAATTTTAAATTCAATGGAATATTTCATTTAGGAACTCATCGAATTTAACCATGGGTGTGAAAAACATAATATTTGAAGAATTTTATATGAAAGGAGTAATATTTAAACTTAGTTAGTGAATCACGTAATTTTTTGTAAATAAAGTATCTATATGTATATCCCTCATTTTATTCATGCATGGATATACTCCATCCTTGAATTGTTAAAATCTAAATAGTTAGATTTCTGTCCCAATACTACTTCAAAATGGAACATAGTAGTAGGAATTAAAATGGAATCCAAGATGATGTTGACGACTATAAAATCCAGATTCCCTTGTGTATCACTCCAAAACTGCATGAGAAAAGCAAAAAACACAACTTCCATGAGTCATTTTCAATAATGGGTGTCCTAACAGTCAAAGCAAGGACCAGGGCAATCAAAAAACAATAATCAAAGAAAGGAAAATAAAAGCAAAAAAAAAAAAAACAACAACAATAAGGTTCTCCTCATCAAATTTTCAGAAAAGAAAAAACAGAGTGTTGATGCGATCAAACATTGAATCACAAAATATATCATGCGAAGGAATTCTTGAATCCAACCAAGAACAATCGACACAATTACAGCTTTAGTTCTAACAAACTGCTTTAACTGGGAAGTATATCCGAACCGCATCGTGTTAAAACTCGATCTCCCCCAATAAAAATGAAAACACGTTCATCCAAAAATTTTAAAGAAAATATAAATCACAACATAATTGGAAGGAGAATAAAAAAAACCTTCATGATGCCGACTACAGTGCCGCGGCTGCCAGGGAAATTCTCGACGGCTGTGACCACATCTGCGGTGTTAAAGAACGTTTGGGAATGGGCCGCAAGAAGCATATAGAAGCACATCAGGGCGGCAGGGGGGCGGGGGAGAGCGCCGATCACGGATAGCCACATCATAAAGTAGCCGGCGAAGCACTGAATCGCGCCGGCGGCAAGAACGACCCACGGCCCTCTGGCGGCGAAAGAAGTGTACAGGATACCGGAAAGGACGCCAATGTTCGCTCCTGCGTCCTTGAAGAAGGCGACGGAGTCTAGGGTTGATTGATCGTAGTATTGCGAGGATTTGAGGAGAGGGGAGTACACCCCGAAGCAGTAGGAGGATCCGCTCGTGCACTGTATCCAGACGCTCGCTAACATCGCTGCCCATTTGCTCCGGCGAAAGTACGAGACGTTTTCCATTGACCACCGCATAAACCTGCCGCCGGCGAAATTCACCGCCGCCCCCTCTCTAACCTCTCCCGCTGTCACCGGGATAAGGTCAGCGTTTTTTTTATATATATATATATATAATTAAATTTTAGAGAATCAGATATAATTTTATAATAATTTTATTTTAAATTTTTAATAAATAAATATTATTTTTTATCTTAATTAAAAATAAGGGCATTTACATACATACTCCTTAAATCATCTTGAATTACATATTAAGCTCCTCATTTTTTAATTTTACAACTTAACCCCCTAAATCATCCAAAAATAAAACTAGTAGAATACATGTATTTGCAAATATATTTATAATATTTGTATATACATATTATTGATAATAAGCATTCAAATAATTATAAATCAGCAAAAAATATTCTTTAAAAATCTTGAGAAAGGTCTAAATATGTTATTTTTGAATGATTTAGGGGGTTAAGTTGTAAAATTTAAAATTTCGAGATTTAATATGTAATTCAAGATGATTTAAGGGGTATGTATGTAATTCTCTCTTAAAAATAACTAGTAACCAGGTGACTGATGCAATTTCGAAGGAGTCTTGTGTGGTATTGAGATCATTTTGATTACCCTCCGCAAATTTTGAACTTTGTATTTGATGAAAAAAAAAATGATTAAAAATGAGATAAAAATTAATTATATTAAAATAAATATAAAATAAAATAAATTTTTAATATTAAAAATTAGGATAATATCAAATAAGTGATTTCAATAATCCTTCATTTAAATCCTGAATTTTAAAATTCTTTTCAATTAAATGTCTGAGATTAATAGAAATATTTCAATCATATATATATTTTTTAACAGCTTCTAGTAGATCACCGTTACAAAAAGATTGTTTAGTCATTTTTAAAAAAATAATTCTGTAATTTACAAATTTTAGAAATTCCCTTTTTTTCCTTTCTATGCTGCTTCAGATATTATTTTTTGTGGAAGAATTCCTGCCCTTGTTTGGTAACCATCCAAAAAAAGGCACATTAATATTTTATTTATATTTTAAATTTATCACAAATTTTAACAACTTTATTTCACATCCAACACAAATTTCAACCTTAAAAATCACCTTTATTTCACATCCAACACAAATTTCAACTTTAAAATCAACTTTATTTCACATCCTACACACCTCCCAATATTAAAATAAATTTCTTTCCCATCAACTCTATAAAATAAAATATTTTTTCTTTCCTTATCCAAATTCATCCTCCAACCAAACAAGGCTAGAAGCAAATTTCTGTTGCAATGAATCACTGATCTGCATCAGCTGTTGGTCCGCTACCTGTTGCGTTCTAACTTTTCTGTACTATCACAAAAAAATTATTGGGTCAGACATTTCCGTCGTGTCATTCATTAGGCGTTTAATAGAAGTGCATCGCGCGCAAACACACGGGACTTGCATGCTATGCCACCGCATAGCAACAAAAAAAAAGCTATTTTGCGACATTTTTTTGGTATTTTGCATCATTCTTTTAATTTTGTCATATGATAGTTTTTAGGGGTAATTCCATTTAGGTCTTTGAGATTTACTCGACTTGCCACGCAGGTCCATAATTTCGAAAACATGCCAGACAGGTCCCCAAAACTTACTGTATAGATCATTATGGTCCTTAATATTTATAAAAACTTCTAATAAAGTCCAATTAAACATCTTCCGTTAGACATTAAGTTAAATTAAAATTTTAATTAAAAAATCATAATTTTTTTTAATGTGAAATTATAAATATACCCCCCTTCCTCGCCGCAGCGTGCGGCCTCGCGCTCTGATGCCCTGCGCGGGCGTCCACACTCAGCCTTGCACGCCGGAGATGCTCTTTGGCTTGAGCACCGGCGCCTTGCACGCAGGCGTCCGCGAGCTCGCTGCGGCGACCTTTCGCGCGGACGCCGGCACGCAGTGGAGCATGCGGCTACCTGCGCGCAGATACTGGCGCGGCGAGCAGCCGGAGATCAAAAATATGGAAGGGTAAAAAAAGATATTTTCGTAATTTTAACAGTGTTTAATGGATACCATCATAGAAAGATCATAATGATCTATACAGTAAGTTTTGGGACTTGTCTGACATATTTTAAAAAATTATAGACCTACGTGACAAGTCGAGTAAATCTCAGGGGCCTAAATTAAATTACTCCTATTTTTTATTTACATATCTATGCAAAGTAAAAAACATTCATATAATATAAAAATAAACATATACAAACAAAAAAAAAAGATAATACAACATTATATCGTGCCGATAATTTTGGATTTTATATTTAACTAATTTTATTTTGTATTGACTTTTTAAAATTTGTATATGCATGTAAATTAAAACAAAAATTAAATAAAATAATTTACCAAAAGATAAAAAATAATGTGAAACTGATAATAAAAATATCGCAAAACAATATTTTCTTGCTGTTACGCATGCAGCACAACGTGCAGGACCTGCCCGCTTGTGTAGCGCACTTCTACTGAACGCCTAATGGATGATGTGCCAAAAAAATTAACAATAATTTTTCATAAATCACAATCATGTGATATAATTGTGATCTTCGACTCTTGATATTTGCTAGTTGAGGCCGAATAAATAATAAGATCTCCCCAGCTTCTGCAAGGATTTCAAGAAAAACAAATGAATAAACAATAGATTATATGAGTTATTCAAAAGTTTGTTGAAGAAACAAATCTCACCAAAAAAAAAAAAAAAAAGAAAGTTATGCAAGGCCTCTGACCTTAAAAAATTATTGAATTTGAATATCTCCGTCCGCCAATTATGTAAAGCCATACAAGTGAGCAGTCTCTGTTTCACGCATAATACTGCAAATAACGTTAAATTATTGAACAGCCAAACGAACTGTTCAGTTGGCCGATCGAACTGTCCGTTTGCTTTGACCATACCGTCCCTTCGTCCACAAGACAAACAGATATTAGATAAATATAAGTAAAACTTGAAATCAAGAAGATATCAATTGAAAAATATGTGGTTAAATATGATACGTATTATTTTAAATGAATATTTACCTAATATTAAGATGCCTACTTTTGTTGGACAAATATCTACATGATCTGATAGTCAAATGAACCATTCGATCATAACGAACAGACAGTCTAGTCATAGCAAATGGCTGATCCGATCACCTACCAAATCGTCTAGTAAGTCAATCGGACGGTCCATTCGGTCACTCAACAACTTAACGCAGTTTGCGGTGTTATGTGTAAATCAGGGCATGCTCACCTGCGTGGCTCTTTGCAATTGGCAAATAGACACACGTGATTAGGCAAACCCAATAATTTTTCCACAGACCTTCATGTATAACAAAATAAATAAATTACATCTGAGTCCTTAAATTGAGAGGGTGTTGCAAATTAATTTCAATATAAAAAAAAACTCAATTTTAAATATGCAATTATCAAAATCTGCAATTTTGATCCCTTACTTTTATGTTAGTCTTTCGTGATAAGACACATAAAATTTAATTATATTTTTAATTAATTTAAATAATTTATATATTTTAAATAACTATTATACGTTTATATTCTCAACTATTTTTAAAAATTTAATAAAAATTTAAAATTTAATTTCTTCCGTCTCTAATTTTACTCTAAAATTTTAAAAATAAAAATAAAAATATTAATATTTTAAATTATATTTTTAATAATAAAAATAATAATATTTAAAAATAATCTCATAATATAATAATAAAAAATTAATAATTATGTATTAGTTGAGGCCAAACAAGAATAACAAATATTTTTACAATCTCGAAAAATGTAAAACTGAATACATACATACACACATATATATACAAAAATATAGTAGGAAACAAATCAAAAATTACACTTTAAATGGATGCATAAATTTAAAAGAAATCAAATGTTATAAAAGAAAAAACAAAATCTGATGATTAATTTCATCAATAATCAATTCAACAATGATATCCATCTTCGTCAACAAGCTGACAAAAAGAACACACAAAAAAAATTTCAAGTATAATCTCTCCAGATCAACTCACTAACTGTAACAGCACAAAAAAGTGAGATCCAGTACTCACATTTCTTGCTTTAATCTTCAATCTTCTATGAGACAGAGATTTCGACATTTTTAGAGATCCTTGGTAAACGTTGAACTGTGTTGTTAAGGTAGAGCAAGAAGTCTGATTTGACAAAGGAATCACCAACATGCTTCATATTTGTGATTTTGATATCCATCTCCTTCAACATGCTACAGGATTGGAGCAAAAGCTTCACTGACTTCATTTCCTCATTGTCTGCAAGATTCAAAAATCCAATCATGTTGTTCAAGGAATCTCCATAGCTATATTTATGTTTTTGAGAAAGTTTGTTCTTCAAAAAATTGATTATCTCAACTTTTGTGATACCATCAGCAGCTGAAACAAAATGCCTGCCTAAAGATTCCCATGCCAATTTGGACCTCCTTGAAAATTGTAGCACAAGTCCACTTAGTCCAGCCATGTGCTCCCATTTCTAGAGAAAAATTAGATAAATGAAGAAAACGATGAGCATCTAGAAAGGGGCTAATTAGAGCTTAAATAACAAAATGAGTAAGCTTGCACCTAGGTCTCCAAGGTATAAAAACATACTTCGTAGGCCCTGATGTTGAAGTGTCTTCTATCTCTCCCTCCCTCCCTCCTTTCTGTCTCTCCCACTAACCCCAAGCAGAGAGAGAAAGAAGCGATGGCAATAGGAAGGAAAGAGAGGGATGGAGCAAAGACACAAGGCAAATGGGGAGATGAGTGAGAAAGAGAGACGAGCACTTCGAACGATAACATGGCTTACACCTTTAGATAGATGAAGGGAACTTGGATAAATGATCATCATTCATGTGAAATCAATTTTTAAAAGAAAAGGTCCTAACTCACCTTTCAAAAAAAAACAGAAAAGGTCCTACATGAATGTTTGGAAAAATATGAGCTCATGTTAAAGGAAGGAGGGAAGGCGGGAGGGAGGGGAAGAGAGAGGGAGAAAGAGAGAGAGGACAACCATAGTGATACAAATAATATGTTCTAATATGAAAATCACGTTAGCAGAATGAAAATTTACATCTAACATGCGTCTTTCTCTTTCACTACTTGCCAATAAACAAATTCAAGTCAAGTATGACATTACTAGATTTTCTTTAAATAGGAAGTAGGCCATCTTTTTACCGTGCAAACATTGAAGATCAAGGACTCCACATAAGGGAAAATCCTTAAAACATGCGTTATCAGCCAAATATCGAGTCGGCTTAAATCAGTTTGGATTTCTAGAGTTACAATGTTGAAGGATGGAATGTCACCCGTGTTCAATATTGCATAAGCCAGAGCCTGAAAAGATATTTCAGTGCATCAGTTTCACAAAAATTAACTACAGCCAAACCGGCAGTATATATAGTTTTGGCTGCACATATATCAATTAAGTTGCACTTTAGAGAATTGTATCACACGCAATATTAAATATTATTGTTGAGCCAAGACAGCAAGAACAACAAAAGTACCAGAGTCATATTAAAAATCATCGTGAACAGCCTTATTCACGTAGAACAGCCTTATACATGAAGAATAGAAAGGTGAAAAGGAAGAAAAATAAAAAAGGAGGAAGGAAAAAACGAATACAAATTATAATTTAAAGGAAGAATTACATCTTAATTTAAAGTTAAGAAACACATAGAATTAGGGCTAATTTAAAGAGCACGGCAATATATAAAACAAAAAACTTTGAAAACTTGCCAAAAATATAAGGTATAAAATGAAAAGATGCGTAGTGCTAAAAAGAAAACTACTAAGTCCTCTATAATCGAAGCAATCAAACATCAAATCAAACATGTAGCCCTTCTAGCTTGAAGTAACTTTATGAATCCTTCATTGCCAACTATTTCTATTTAATGCGCTGGCTTAATTCACAAATATTAAACATCAAACTAAAAAATTCTTTTCTTTGCCCATCATCCCAATATATTTAGTAGTGCAACTCTTTACATAAACATAAAACATGAGTTCTGAATAGTTTCTAAATGATCAAACAAATACAGTTCCATAAAGTTCAAAAAGCAAGAAATGGTATAAGGCCAATTACCTCAAGGCATGAACTAGATAACACAAAAGTAGGAGTACCCCCAATGGCCTCAATGAGCCCAATAAGTCCATCCTCATCTTGTAAAAGGCGCAGTTTAAGATAAACCTTTGTGAGAGATGACAAATCCTTCATGTCATAGTGCACACGACAGCTTTCGCAGAATGCAATAGAGGAAACATGTGGAGCACAAAGCACAAGCTTTTCATTCCTTGCAACAAATGAATCAATTATCGTCAAATTTCTAAGCTTTGTGCTTGGAGCATGTATATCTAGAGTAAACCCTTTGTTGCAATGTCTCAGAGTCAAACATTCAAGAAGTGGGCAACAAGACAAATCCAAAGTAGAGATGTTCACATTATCAAGTCGAAGCTCCTTGAGAAGATTAAAACAAAAGCGGGCAGTAGGATCTACATCACACCCTCTCAGCCTCATCACCCTCAGCACCTTGCAATCAAATAATGAGTTGCAAATAACATACTTCTCAGGCTCGATTATTATACGGGGCTCCAAGCAGCCAAAAAACCGTGAGAAATCAAAATCAAGCTCCTCCACGCCACGCCTCTTAAGATAATTGAACCAAGAATCAATACAAACATGCTGCACACCGCGAGAATCAAATCGAGCACGAAATTTGCAAACCTTTTGGCCTTCACGGAGCATGAGAAACGAGTTAACGTAGGTGACAAAGCATAGACTGTTTACCCATTTTCCCGTGCTGAAGTTGAGGGTAGTGACTGAAGCCCATAAGCTCTTCCACCTTTTGGACAAGAGGCTGGTCTTCACGATTTCATGAGCTTCTACGAACGAAAGGATGTGGAGAAGCAGAGAATCTGGCAAATCACTGATTCTATCTACTGCTTTTTCTCTTCCCTCGTCAACCGGGGAAAGCTTCTGTCTCTTGGCATTCTCCGGCATTCTACGGCAACCCGAGAGCAATAAGAATCAAAGAACGGAACAAGTGATAACGATAAACACATCACATAAAGATCAAGACCCTAACGCCATTTTTCGCTCAAAAAAAAAACCCTAGGTCATTACGGGACCGTTCGGATAGGGTGGGTTATCTTAAGTTAACCCACTAAATATATAATAACGTATTATTTTACTTCTGGGTTAATAAACCCAGCGGCTTTCCTTACCCCGCCTTCCCCTAGGTTTAGCTACTTAGCCGCGATGCTGGAGTAAGGGCAGAGATGGTGGATCCGGCGCTCTCTCTCGCGCGCGAAGCCTTTGCGAGCGGTTGAGTTGTTCGCGCTAGCTAGCTTTCGCTCTGAAACGCCTGCCGGCGTAGTGCCTCTCCGGTAGCGGCGGCCTTCTAGGTTGGTGACGGTGAGTACTCTTAGTTTTATATGTGATGGGTTCAGGTAAATGCGGTTTTCCTACTCTCTGTCTGCCCTAATCGCAAATCTGTCTGCCCTAATCGCAGATCTACCTGCCCCTGGATTTAGTTGATGCGGTGGATCCCCTCTGTTTTTCTTAGTTCTGTGCTGTTCATCTTCATCATTCCTAGTTGATTTAGATTTTTCCACTGTTTTTTCTTGGTTCTGTGATTCTGTGGTGTTTTTTCTTAATTCTGCCTGGAATTTTTGTTGCCCATTATCTTAACCTTTTTCTTTTTTTCATTATATCCCCTCTGTTTTTCTTGGTTCTGTGCTATTCATCTACATCATTCCTAGTTGATTTGTGATTTTTCCACTGTTTTTTCTTGATTCTGTGATTCTATGGTATTTTTCTTTGTTCTGTCTGGAATTGCTGCTGCCCATTTCCTCAATCATGATTTTTTTTTTCATTATGTAAATGCTGCAGTTAGCTTATTGTTGTGGTTGTGCACTTCTCCAAAAAAATTTTTTGAGAGTTGAGGGCTGATTGTGCATTGTGATCCCCACTGTTTTTCTTGGTTCTGTGCTGTTCATCTGCATCATTCCTAATTGATTTGCAACTTATTTCACTATTTTTTCTTGGTTTTGTGATTCTGTGGTGTTTTTTTTTTTGTTCTGCCTGGAATTTCTGCTGCACATTTTCTCAATCATTGTATTTTTTTTTCATTATGTACATGCTGCAGTTAGCTCATTATTGTGGTTGTGTACTTCTCTAAAAAAATTTTCTGAGGGTTGAGGGCAGATTGTACATTGTGATGACCTGACTTTGTGTCATTTTACCCATGTTACTATTGTCATTATCATATTGTTCTATGATGTTTATCATTTTACTGATATACTTGCTATGATCCATAGACATATTACCATGCTGATTATGTGGACTTTGTTTTTTGTAACCTATGTTATAGCATTCATTGCCATATTACTCAATAATTTATGCAATGTTCATGTTATTGTTTATAATTTTGCTCTTATCTCTACTATATTATTCCAAATTATATTCATTATGCTTTGGCTGTTTTTTGCTCTCTTGTGTGCTTGGTTATCTATTTATTGCTGAATTTGAAGGGTCATCTTACTTGTGCCTCCAAGTTTTAGTATTCTCTCATAATTGCTTTGCTCTAGCGGCTTTCTAGTAAGTCTACTTTTTTTCAAGTCCAATTTAATGCTTATGTTCTGCTACAGTTAAGCAATAGTTTGTATATGAATAGATATCACACTTGTTTGCTCAGATATTACACTTGCTCTTATACCACTTCTGAAATATGGGCAATAATGGATTTTTTACAATTTAAAAAAAAAATTGTAGGTCTGATTAATCTCAAAGTGATTTCATATTATATGTCAGTTACCCTTGGTATTCAGGTGGAGAGGTAAACATAAAAATATTTTGCTTTTTACTGATCCAAGTTACTATAGCCGACATACAAAATTCTGAGCCCAATACTTTTAGCATATCAATATACACTTCATGGTAAGATAAAGCTTAATGTTATCCTTTTCGCATATCAGTATATGTACTATTTCAGATTTTGATGTTTGTTCGTTTATTTTATTTGTGTGTGCTGGAGGATAATTATAGTTGCTATTGAAGGCTGTATCATCCCTATTTCTTTTAACATGATATAAATTATGAGGAATGCATATTTCTTTTAACTTCAAAAGGAGTTTGCTATATATTCTTAAATACATTCGGAGTACTTGTTAAAACACATAGATGTATATTTGTAAACTGTGGTGTTTCACTGATTTTAATGGCCGTGCTCTCTACACCAATCAAATCGATCTTCTCTACCACTCTTCTTTGTCATGGTAGAATAATCTGCAAATTAGTTTTGTTATTCCATCTTTAATCTATAATCAGCTTTTTAGCAAATTACCTACTAATTAGCTTATTTACAGCACTTGATAATTATTTGATGAAGAAATAGCTGGAGACCTTAGGTGTTGCAAATAATATAAAGTTATATCTGTTTTATGACTTTTTATTGTAAAATTATTGTTGATTTTCTGAAAATTTGCACTATACAATTTCCTTAATTTAGGCCTGCTAGGTTCAATGCCAAAAAGAGTGTAGAAAATCTTTTTAGAGTTTTTTGAAAAATATGTACGATGAGAAATAAAGTGAATTAGTTATATTATAGTTGATTTCTTCTTTGCATCCTATTATGTATGTTGTGTTATCCTTTCTTAAAAATTATTTTTCTAACCGAAAACTTTTATGTTCCTGCTTCTTGTAAATTTAGCAACGAACCCTTTGTTAAATTAAAATTCTGTTAAACTTTAGTTGTGGGCAATGATAAATCTCTATTAATGTGATTGGAGTAATTTTCTTATCTGTATACTCGATGAAAACTTAACCCTTTTTTCCTTGCAATGTCAACTATTCTTGGTGTCTTGGTGGAGAGGTAAACATGGTAATATTATGCTTTTTACCGGGCCAAGACTGAGTTGGGAGATGCAATGATGAGGTTTAAGTATTCCGTAGACCTATCAACTATTTGGTTGAATGTGAAATATGAGGTTGATTGAGCCCATAACAAACTTTTTACGCATGTTAAGGTATTTAATATTTGAATTTACTTTACCATTTACACTTTCTGTTAGGCAATATGAACTCCGGTTTTTGACGCATGTGCCAGGATAAGCTATCAATTAGGAAGTCATCGAGAACTATGTCTGCAGATGATAAAATGACAGAAACTGAAAATGAGACACAAATCGGTCGCTCAAACGTAAGAGCATGTAGAAAAAGTAGGGATCAGAGCCTGAAGAAGAAGATCAAACAACTCATATGCTTGCAACTCAACAATGACGGAGGAAATTATCCGAATGGTAATTATTGAACAGATGTGGATAAGTCAGGTTAATTTGTACTGAAATTTTGAAGTGATTGACATACTACTACTACTCATTGTATCATATTTAATTATACTTTGTTTGTTATAGGGGTAGTGAATCGATAATGATCATGGTGCTCAACTGTACGAGGATGTTGATCTTGACGAATACCTGCAACTTCATATTTTTTTATTATTTATAATGAAGATCGTATTATTTCTGTATTGAATAGATCAGTAAATGTCTTCTTTCTATTTTATTTTGTTTATTTACTATCCTGCGTTTATTTATTTATTTGTTAAACTAAATTCAAGGATATTCTAGGTTAACCCGGGTTAGCATCCAAACATCATATTACAATTAATAACTTATCTCAATTGGGTATGTTATTAATGGGGATAAGCTAATACGGATTAACTTATTCTACCCCCTATCTAAATCGAGGAAGAATCGCCGGCAAGAATAAAACCACTGCTTTGGGTTTGGGGAGGAATGAACCAGATGCCTTTGGATTTTTTTTAACTTTTTTTTAAAATATGCTAAAAAAAAATCAATTATTTTAGATATGCGTAAAGATATTACATTTTTATATTAAATAAAATATAAATTAAACTTTCGATGTCAAAGATCCGACTTTTTTTTATTATGTTTTAAAATAAAATTTTTAGTGTAATTCATCGTGACATAAGATCATTGAAAGATAAAAAAAAGTATTATAACAAAAAAAAGAATAAATAAATAAATAAATGCTATAACATTATTAAAAATATTATTATTTTATTTAATAATATATATAAATAATTTTGTAAAATTATACAAAAACTTTTAGCACTCAAAAATCACTTCTAATTAAAATATAACATCAAAATAATATTAAATCACATGCTTCTTAAATAATTATATAAATATTTTTTTTAAAAAATAATTTATAAAGTATATCACAAATATAAAAGTTTTCAAAGAAAAAAATTATTTCATGATCTATTTAATTTTAATATTAAAATAAATTAATTTCAAGTTAAATAAATATATTAATATATTTTTAAATCAAATAATGGCTTTAAGTCAGAACTTTTTTTTTAAATTACTAAAAGAATGTAATAAAATTTAAAGTCAAGAATTAATTAATAAATAACAATAAAAATAAATTAATTTATTAACGTGCTATATTTATTTTGCCAGAGTGAAATAAGAATGAAATAGATTGATAATTCCATGTAAATAAATGGTTAATAAACTATCTAGTAATAATTTGATTTAAAGTAAATTAAATTCAAACTAAACAAAATAGCTACTAAATTAAACTAAAAATAAAATGAAATTAATTAATTTAAATTAAGTTACAATAAATTTATTATAACTTAATAAAATTGCAATTTTATAACAGAATTAAATTTATAATCAAAATACTGGATATAACTTAACTTTATGACTAAGATGAATTCAAAATAGACTGAACTATATTAAAAGTAAACTAAAAATAGAATTACACTAAAAAAATTTTAAATTAAATTAAAATAAATTTTAATACTCCTAGGAAAAAATACTAGAATACCCTATACAATTGTATTTTGGCTCGAGTAGATTTTAAAATAAATATTTATTTAAATATTTCATCAAAAATATATAAGTAAAAAGAGCATTTACATATATAAATCTTAATTCTTCTTTAATTATATGTTAATTTTTTTATTTTTTTATTTTACAATTTAATCCTCCACATTTTTTAAAAACAAAAACAAATAACATACATGTATTCAAAACTATATTTATAATATTTTACATATACATGTCATTAATAATAAATATCTAAACAATTATAATTAGTAAAAAAATATTTTTAAATTTTTTTAAAAAAACATATATAAACATATAGTTGTTTAAAAAATGTGAAAGATTAAATTGTAAAATAAAATAATCTGAAATGTAATATGTAATTAAAATAGAATTAGAGAATTTATATGTAAATGTCCCAAGAAAAACCTGGACCATTTCCACACTTAACAAAGTCAAATGGTAAGCATACACCAATACTTTCAAATTACAATATTTAAAGGAAAAAATTACATGCATACTACCTTATAAGATTGTATTTATATATTTAATACTTTTTAAAATTTATTTATACTAGCATTACCGTCTAATTTCAAATATTACATATAAGTCACTCAGATTAACCTACACTAGAAATAAATAAAATATGCATAAAATATTCCATCTGTAAATCGTCATTAGGCCAACATCGTCTCATGGGCACCTTATCGGGTACCCTATTGTTATAATCCATCTATCACCAATTATCATGTATCAATTACCATCGTTAGTTAACCATAGCTTGTAACCATGTGACTATCAGGCATTGTCAGTTATCGCCATCGAAAGTAGCCAATTACCGTCAACAACTACTATGAGTGCTTGAGTTAGGTTAAATATGTTTTAACTATGGTAATATTGATAAAGTGTAATTGCAATAATGTTAATGACGGAAGGGTGACATATGAAAAAAAATATTAAAGAATAATTAATGTGTAAATATAATATTTCAAAGGGATATGTATATAATTACGCCAAACAAGACCTTAAACTCCTCGATTCTGTATCGTAGTTTTCTCGTGATCTTAGTTACTAAGACGGTGCACAATCCATCAGACTATCAACACACAACATCACAATGATTTTAACCAGGCAAATATTCTATGCATGAAACAAGCAATCTAATGTTTACAATATTCAAAAACAACATTTAAAGAGCATGTAGTCCATCTCCTAATCTTGTTAAATCTGAAAATTTACAAACTACAATAGAAGAATTTGGTAGAGATGATAAGTCCTTCATGCCATTGACTGAGGCCTCTGAAGATTCCAAAAAAACAAATATCTGAAACATAAAACCAACCACAAGTCCACAATTTCACAAATACAAATAGATTGGAGTAGAAACCATAAACTATGAATTTCACAAGTAAATTGACTCACCAAAGTTTACTTAATATTAACATAACAATTTATAAAGCAGGACTTTGCATACTTAGAGCTAAAGCTCTTATTTGATAGAGTGCAATAAAAATAAAGAATTCATAGAATCAATCTCACTTAACGAGATAAAAGTTTAATTGTATTAACAATGGCCACAGTTACAGAGCTAAATTCAAAGGCAAAGGTATTAACTCCTAGTACACATGTATTTATTCCAAGATCTTATAAGAGACAGATATCTGGGCAATCGTGGAAGCCTTTGGAAGGCACTGCAAGGTGTTGTTAAGGTGAAGAAGCAAGTCAGATTTAAGCATCGAGTTTCGGAAATAGATGGTCTTTGCAATTTTGATATCCATCACCTTCAAAATACTGCAACATCTGAGCCAGAGCTCCAATGGCTCCAGTTTCTCATTACTGACAAGTTTTTTGATATCAACAAGATCTGAGATATTAAAATAATGCCCAAAAAGGTAGCAATGTCTTTTGTCCCATAAAAAATTATTTATCCTGATATTCTTGATACCACTTGCAGTTGAAACCAAAAGTTTCTCCAAACATTTCCACGCCACCTTTCTCTCTGCAAAAGTTTCTCCATAAAAAGGACCACTAATGTAATTGCATTTCTGTGAAAGAAGATATAAATAAAAAGCATTAAATAAAATAACATAAAGCATGCTAATTAATTGTTAAACACAATTTTCTTCTAACATATTGATCAATGCATTTTTAGCATACTACAATGATATGATATTCAGGATGTATTTTCTGTTTATTTGATAAAATATCCGTAAGTTAACGATAAAAGTGGGGGTTAAATTTGAGTGACCACACTAGAAGAAAGCATCAGATATTACTACAACAAAACGAAATTGTGCATGTCATCGAAAAAAGATAAGGGGGGAACCAAAGTTGTGCCTACTAGGTCCATCGAACATTTCTAAAAACTCATGTAAATGCTCTAAATTAAAAAGTAAAGATAATGAAAAGAGGTAGGTGAAATTCAACTAAGGAGGGGAGAGAGAGAGAGAGAGAGAGAGAGAGAGAGAGAGAGAACAAATAGAGAGGATGAATAGGGGGAAAATAAGAGAAACAATGTGCATTAGAATCGGAAGAGTATAGGTAACAGTGCACAACCTTTAGTATAGAAATGGGCTAATTTAACTTAATGTCTCAGATTCTTAACATGAAGATTTTTGGGTTTAATGACATTATATTTAATTCTTTAATGTTTGTTTATAGGGTAACTTTAATATTGTCAGCTCACATATTACACAATCCCTAACATAAAAAGTAATTATATTTTATATTCTTCATATTTCCAAAAAAAAACTTTATTTGACATCCTTCACATACATGATAATTAACTTTCTCATATCTTGCACCAATTGCAAAGACAAAAACATCTCGTTTAATTTTGATTTTAACCTACTTATGGTGTATATATCTTTCTTGGAAAAAAAAAAGTCAAATTTCTTATAAACAAGAACAAAAGAAAGTAAGAAATTAATTACCAAGCAAACATTGAAGATTAGGAAGTCTACATGAGGAAAAAAACTCAGAACATGCATCATAACCCAAACATCAAGTTGGCGTAAATCTGTGTCAACTTCCAAAGCTACAACATTGAGAAATGCAATATCCAAATTTTCCGTTGTTGAATGAGCAAAAGCCTAAAAATATTTGAATGTGTCAATTTTACAGGTAACAGTTACAACAAAAATGACTATATATCTGTAGCAGATCTTACCACAAGAAAAATAAACATTACAAATGTGCAAAAAGAGGAAAACAATGAGTAGAATAATCATATCAATCAATATCATCATCGAATAAATGCTTCTTTTGCAAATTACTTACGTATAGTACTATATGGCTTACAAATAGCTTACCTGTCACCACTTCCTAGTCCACATACCAGATTTTTTTTTATACCTACCAGAATTTGATCTCTCCACCTAAACTGTGGTGCATTTTCGTTCTTGTTATTTATGTTGAAATGGAAAAGAAACGGTATCCTCATGTGTTTCTAGAGACCTCACAAAACAATAGCATTAAGCAGATCCTAAGCAAGTTCAAATGCCTCAAACATCCACCTGGAGCACCATTCAAAAAAGTAACAGTGATAAAGAAAACAACTTAGAAATTCATCAAAACTCGAAACCATATGAAGAGATACAGAAAGTTGGAACTAGTATATCAGGTTTACTCTAATAATTAATGGATCCATCATCTGGTTCAGTTTCATGAGATCAACAGTGTGACATTGTGGGTTACATTATTGTTTTTGAAAAATTATGCAAAAGTTTAACCCCTTCTCCATGTAAGACATTCTTATAATAGAATTAAGAAAGTTTGGAATAATTATGCCAATCTAAATAGTGTGCAGTCTTCATAACCAAGTACTGAAACAAAAGTTAGATTGAACTTGAAATAAAATTTCTTATTTAAAGTATAATTTACAGTTTTAAACAAAGAAATGAGATACATGAGTGAAACAATAATAAGGATACGAAAGATTTGCTAGTCCTTTGTGATTTTTCGTGACAAATAATGGTAGTGTCATCACATTAATATATTTCAGACATTAACCTTGATTCAACGAATTAGGACTCTTTCAGACTAGTTTATCAATTTGGCCTTAGCCTGCTTTAAAGCCCCTGTCTTTTTAATTGGAAATCTTTCACACAAAAAAATGATATTTTCCTACTTATGAGAATGAATAAATAACCAGTAAAAACACTAAGGAGAACTTCTGAAAAGTTCATTTTTGTTCTTGTGGTTGGTTGTTCATTAGCTAGCGAAATCTAGTGGAGCACTTCTTTACAAAATGATAAACTTAAAATTTTATTTCCAAAATTTGGTATTACTTAACAGTTCTAATCCAACCTTATGTTAAAAATATTAAAAAAATTGTGCATAGCCATGTACCTTAATGCATGGATTAGACAGCACGAAAGTTTGAGCATGCCTAAAATTTTTCATGATCCCAATCAGCTTATGTAATTGATCTCCACCTCTTGCAACTTCAAATGTTTCAATACAAAAAGAAGCTTTCTTGATATGTGATAATTCTCCAATATGATATTGAAGACGGAGGCTATGGCAGAGTTCAACAAACAAGACATGTGGAGCATAAAGCACAAGCTTTGCATCCCAAGCTTTACGGGAATCAGTTAACTGCAAACTCCTAAACTTTGGGTTTGGAGCGTTTATATCCAAAGTACCTCTTTCGTTGCAGGATATGAGAGTCAAGCATTCAAGAAGCGGACAACATGACAAATCCAAATTAGAGATGTTCACATCTTTCAGTTTAAGATTCTTTAGAAGCTTAAAACGAAAGCAGGCGGCAGGATCCACATTACAACTAGCGAGACTCAGAACTTTGAGCTTCTTGCAATCAAACATTGAGTTGCATATTAGACACCTTTCACACTGATCCGTAATGCCGAGCGGAGGCCAAGAATATAAGTAATCTAAATCAATCTCCTCTACTCCACGCCTCTTAAGAAAAAGGAACCAAGCATCCATATAAACATGCTGCATTTTCCGGTAAACTAAACGAGCGCGGAATTTTCTAATCTGTTGGCCTTCATGAAGCATGAGATAGGCGTTCACGTCAGCTATGAAGTAATGAGGGCTTGTCCTTTTGGTCGTGCAAACATCTAAGTTCAGGGCAGTGGCTGAAGCCCACAGATTCTTCCACCTTTTAGACAAGAGACTGGTCTTCACAACATCATCGACCACCAGGAATGAAAGGATGTGAAGAAGCAGAGCATCATGCAAACCGCTGATTCTATCCACCGCACTCTCTCCATCATCATCAGCTAAGGAAAGGTTTACCATCTTTAATGATCACAGAAAAAAGATGGAAACCCGAATCGAAGATTGTATTAGATCGATGAAAACACTACGCGGAAATCAAAACGCTAATGCTCTTTTGCGGAATCAGAAAGATAGAAAACACCACGCAGAAATCAAACCCTAATGCTCCTTTGCAGATTCGGAAGCATCACTGCAATCAACTATACATCAAAACTAGAACCCTACGAAATGGAAGTGGGAGGAAGAACTGCTCGGGAAGATCAAAAGCCGTGGATTCTACAGGAGTGAGGATCATGCTCTCTTTTGGATAAAAAAAATTAATATTATAATAAAATAAATTATTTTATTATTTAAATTTTTATATTAAATGTAAAAAGTTACTTTTTGTTGAAAATATTCTAATTTAAAGTTAATTTATTTAATATTAACAGATACATTAATATATATTGCTAAGTCTTTGAGTTAATTTTATGTGTCCTGTTTTTTAGGAGTGCAATAAGTGGATTCAATTAAAATTTTTTTTTTTGAGTCTATGTAATGTCTCTATAAAAAGACATGAATGCTTAATATAATAGAGTGTGTAGTTTTCATCATTTTTTTGTGCTCTCAGTTATATTTATATTTCCTCTGCATCTACGTCTCTCTGTTTTCACTGCAGAAAACAGGAAATTGCCTTCTTTAATCAATTTCTCATAGCAAATTATCCAATAATTATTGGTATCAGAGCCAGTGAAGATTCATAAAAGAGTCAGTAAAGATTCATAGAAGGTAAAGTAAGGCATCAACGAAGGAGCATCTCAAGAGCAGAGCACATACAAGGTGTTCGATCAAATTCCTGTCAGATTTGGAAAAGACATTATGGCTTTGAATACAAACTCTGTAAGTGTATCTTAGCCTTTAATTCCAATATTTAAAGGTGAATGTTATGAATATTGGAATATTAAGATGAGAACTCTGCTTATATCACAAGACTTATGGGATTTTGTTGAGTGTGGATATGTAGATGAAGAGGATGAAAGGAAAGCAAAGGAAAATAAAAAGAAAGATGCTAAAGCACTGGTTTTTATTCAACAGGACTCCATGAAACAATTTTTGCAAGAATAGCAACAGCAAAAACATCAAAAGAAGCATGAGAAACATTAAAGAGAGAATATGAAGGCTCAGAGAAAGTAATCTCTGTAAAGCTTCAGACTTTACGTCGTAAATTTGAAAATCTTTCTATGAAAAAGAATGATAAACTTGATGTTTTTTTATCTAAAGCTTCAGATATTGTTAGTCAAATAAGACTATATGGTAAAAATCTTACTGATCAAATTATTGTTGAAAAGGTGTTAAGGAGTTTAACACCACAATTTGATCATATTGCTGCAGCAATAGAAGAGTCTAAGGATTTATCTGCACTAACATTTGATAGTTTAAAAAGTTCCTTGCAAGCTCATGAAGCCAGGTTAAAGCGAGCTGAAAAAATTGAAGAAAAAGCATTTCAAGTAAAGTCGGAATTATTATTTCAGAAGGAAAAATCAGAAAGAACGTTTGAGCATGGTCGAGGAAGAGGCATTTTCCATGGACGAGGCCGTGGAAGAAGTAGAGGAAGAGGCCGATTTGTAGGAAATGAAATTCAAAGGCATCATCGATTTGCTGGAAATGAAATTCAGAGGCATCATTTCAATAGAAATAAAGGAGATCACTATGGAGTTCAATGTCACTATTGCAAGAAATATGGTCATGTTGAAGCAAATTGCTGGAACAAACAAAAACAAGAAAATTTTGTGGAGAAACAAGCAAGTTATGCTGAAGAAAAAGAAAAATCAGAAGAAAGTAAGTTATTCTTGGCTTGTTCTCATCCAAATGATAACTTAAATGATGTTTGGTTTCTTGATAGTGGTTGTTCCAATCATATGTCTAGTGTGAGATCTATGTTTCAGGATTTAGATGAGTCACAAAAATTACAGGTCAGACTCGGAGATGATAAACAAGTTGAAGTTGAAGGTAAAGGTACACTTATTAAGACAGCCCAAGGTAATACAAAGCATCTTGATAATGTTTTCTTTGTTCCAAAGCTAGCACATAATCTTTTAAGTGTTGGACAGTTGGTTACTAGTGGATATAGTATTTTGTTTGACAATGCAACATGTAAGATTAAAGATAAAGAATCTTGCCAGATCATTGCTGATATTCAGATGACATCAAATAATATGTTTCCTCTCAGAATTTCAAGTATTGGCAACCATGCATTAATTGTTAAGAAGATGAATGAATCTACCTTATGGCATTTCCGTTATGGGCATCTTCATATCAATGGCTTAAAGCTTTTGAATCAGAAAAACATGGTTATTGGTCTTCCTAAAATTAATGATTTGGAAAATATATGTGAAGAGTGCTTGTATGGAAAGCAAAGTAGAAAATCATTTCCTATTGGAAGGACATGTACGTAGAGCTACTCATCCATTGGAATTGGTATATTCTGATTTATGTGGACCAATGAGAACAGAATCTTTAAGTGGTAGTCGTTATTTTATACTTTTTATTGATGATTATACTCGCATGAATTGGGTTTATTTTTTGAAAAATAAATCAGAAGCACTTGAAGCTTTTAAAATATTTAAGGCATTTGTAGAGAAGTAAAGTGGTTATTTTATTAAGGTCCTTCGAACAGATAGAAGTGGTGAATTCTTATTGCATGAGTTTAAGGCATTTTGTGAAGAAAATGGTATACACAGCGAGCTTACAGCACCTTATACACCTGAGCAAAATGGGGTGGCTGAACGAAAGAATCGTACAATTGTAGAAATGGCTAGAAGTTTATTAAAAGCTAAAGGAATTCCCAATCAATTTTGGGCTGAATCAGTTGCTACAGCAGTGTATTTGTTGAATATATCTCCAACAAAAGCGGTTTTGAACAGAACTCCATATGAAGTTTGGAAAGGTAGAAAACCTCGTATAAGCCATTTAAAAATATTTGGTTGCATTGCTTATGTTTATGTTAATTCTCATGATCGTCACAAGCTTGAAGATAAATCTGAAAAGTGTATCTTTATTGGTTATTGCCCACAATCAAAGGCCTATCGATTATATAATCCTTGTAGCAAGAAGCTAATCATAAGTCGAAGTGTTATATTTGAGGAAAACTTAAGCTGGAATTGGAATGATGATAAAATGGAATTTCAGAGGCACAATTATGTTGAAGGCTTTATTTCAGATTCCTCTTCTTTTACAGAATCAGAAAATCTTAATGTTTTATCTCCAAGCTCCATGTTAACAGGATCATCAAGCTCATCTCTAAGTACATTATCTATGGCATCTTCAAGCAATAGAAATTTGATGCCATCTAGCAGCTCTTCAGAGAAAGATTCATCAAAAAAATTCAGATCATTAAAAGATATATATGATAATTATTTTGCTCTATTTGTTTCAGATCCCATTAGTTTTGAGGAGGCCATAAACTTTGAAGACTGGTGCCAAGCTATGAAAGATGAAATTGCAGCAATTGAGAAGAATAATATATGGATGTTAATTGATTTGCCTGAAGGAAAAAAAGCTATTGATTTGAAATGGGTTTTTAAAACAAAGTACCATGCTGATGGGAGTATTCAGAAACATAAAGCACGACTTGTTGCAAAGGGATATTCACAAAAAGAAAGTATCGTTTTTCAAGAAACTTTTTCTCCTGTGGCTCGCATTGAAACAGTAAGAGTTTTATTAGCTATTGCAGCTTATTTAAATGTACCAGTATATCAGTTTGATGTAAAATCAGCCTTTTTACATGGTGTGTTAAAAGAGGAAGTATATGTTAATCAACCTCAAGGTTTTACGGTTAATGGAAAGGAGAAGAAAGTATATAAGTTAAAAAAGGCATTATATGGTCTAAAGCAAGCACCAAGAACATGGTATGGTGAAATAGATACATATTTTCAACAAAATGGATTTATGAGGAGCAAAAATGAGCCAACTCTTTACATAAAAAGGAAAAATTCTGAAATGCTCGTAGTTTGCATTTATGTTGATGATATGATTTATATGAGGTCTTCAAGTTCTATTATATCAGAATTTAAACAATCTATGATGAGAAGATTTGAGATGACAGACCTTAGTTTACTTCATTATTTTCTTGGGCTAGAAGTTAAACAATGTGAAGATGGAATTTTTATTTCACAGGAAAAGTATGCTATAGATTTACTCAAAAGGTTTGGAATGCAAAATTGCAACGAAGCAATGACTCCTATGAATTTAAATGAGAAGTTGTATGAAAAGGATGATGTTCCATTGACTGAGCCACATATTTTCAGGAGCTTAGTTGGTGGATTGATTTACTTGACACATACGAGACCAGATATATCTTTTTCTGTTGGAATGGTCTCTAGATTTATGCATGGTCCAACTAGACATCATTTCGGTGTTGCAAAGAGAATTTTACGTTATATAACTGGGACTATTGATTATGGTTTATGGTTTTTTAACATAACAAATTTTAAATTGTTTGGTTTTAGTGATAGTGATTGGGCAGGTTCATTAGATAATCGGAGAAGCACTTCAGGAAATTTTTTCAGCCTTGGATTTAGTGCTATTTCCTGGTGTTCAAAGAAGCAAGCAACAACAGCATTATCATCAACTGAAGCGGAGTATGTTGCTATTACTTTAGCAGCTTGTCAAGTTGTTTGGCTAAGAAGATTGCTTGAGGAGCTTCATCAAAAGCAAGAAGGTGCAACCAATGTATTCTGCGACAACAAAGCAACAATTGCGTTGACTAAAAATCCCATATTTCATGGAAGAACTAAGCATGTGGACATTAAGCATCATTTTATTCGAGAGTTAACTACTGAAAGCATCGTGGATTTGAAATTCTGCAACACAAATGAGCAAGTAGCTGATATTTTGACCAAAGCACTCTCATATAAAAAATTTGTTTATTTTAGGACTTCAATGGAAGTGTGTAACTTTGAATCAAGGGAGGATGTTGGAAATATTCTAATTCAAAGTTAGTTTATTTAATATTAGCAGATACATTAATATATATTGCTAAGTCTTTGAGTTAGTTTTATGTGTCCTGTTTTTTAGGACTGCAGTAAGTGGATTCAGTTAAGAATTTTTTTTTGAGTCTATGTAATGTCTCTATAAAAAGACATAAATGCTTAATATAATAGAGTGTGTGGTTTTCATCATTTTTTTGTGCTCTCAGCTATATTTATATTTCCTCTGCATCTACGTCTCTCTGTTTTCGCTGCAGAAAACAGGAAATTGCCTTCTTTAATCAATTTCTCATAGCAAATTATCCAACACTTTTATCATTTAAATTTTAGTTAAGAGAAATAATATATATATTAAATATTAAAAAATCTTTATAATTAACGCCTAAACCAAATTCCAATTTATAGTTTTTAAAATCTTTTAATATAAGACTTGCAATTATCTGTTTGCTCTATTAGCCTATAGGAACAAGAGAAAAGGAACAAACGGGAAAAAAAGTGAAGATAAATTTGAAATTTAAGATATTTAAAAATAAATATTTTTAATACTAATAAAAACCATTAGTTTAAATTTTTCATGTAATCTCATAATTTATAAGAATTTCTATTATTATAAAATTTTAAAAATAAAAATTAATTAAAAAACTTTTAAGAACTATAAACTAAAATAGAATTAAACTAACTATAGCAATTTTTCAATAATTAACCCTATATAAACGTTGATGTAAATTTTGTGATCTTCAATTGAACAAGAGTTTAAAGGGCATTTAGTTTAGGACCTAAATCAGACCTTAATTTTTATTTTTTATGCATTTTAATGAAAAATATATAAAAATTATTTTATATTCTATCTCTCAAAATTTTAATATTAAAAATATTATTTTATTTTATATATTATATAATATTTAATAAAATAATTAATTTTATTACATATTATAGGTAATTTTTACATTTTATTTCTTCATATTTTTACGTAATTTATGAAATTTATTTTTTCTCATATTTACATAATCTCTCGCAGTATTAAAAAATATCTTACGACTTGTTAAATTTATAGTATTATTTTTAATCAATCACATTTAATACTTTTGATTATTTGGCTACTAAACTTGCTTCATTTTTAATACGAGTAATGCCTTTTCATTTATTTTCTGTCGTATTGACGCAGCTATTCAAAAAATATTGTAGTTTAGTTATCAAAATCACACATTATTTTTTAAAAATTTGTATTTATATTTTTCGCAGGCAACAGTCGTTCTTATTGGAATATTAAAATCAAATCGAAAATTTTAAATCTCAGAAAAAAATGTGTACTTGGAAGGCCCAGGCCCATTAATGTGATAATTGGGCTCTACAATGTGGACGCCACAGAAAAGGCTACACTGAATTGAGCTGCTACTGGGAAATTTAAAGCACTGATCTCATCTTCACCCACCGTTCGAAAACTTGAAAAACGGCGCCCGCCAATTTTCTAGGGCACAGTCCTTCCCGTTCTTCTCCAATCTCGATTCTTTCATGCCGGGATTTCATCCGCTCAGCGAATTGCGAATCAGTGGTCTCTATCTCGACTACATTCGACACTTCTCTCCATTTGGCAGGTTATCTTTCTCATACTCTCTCCCGGCTACCCTGGGTTTTTGTCCTCATTCTCGGCTGTTCTCTCATGCTTTCTCGTCCCTGGCCGCTCGTTCTCCTTCTCTGCATTGGGGTTTTCAGTTTCATTTGGAGCAGAAGATGTATGCCCTAATTTTCTCTTCTTCTTTCTCTCTGCTTCTGTCGTTTGTGCGTAGAGAAACCGAAAGGTTAACCATTCTGGGAATTCATCTTTGTTAAAGAATAAAAAAAAATCCAGATAGCCCAAACCCAAGTATTGCTGATTATATTTAATTAAAATCAATTCAATTTTATAATGATTCAGAGTCAACTCATTTAAAATGGGATTGATTCAACTACTTACATATTAAAGTAAACTATGACTCGTATGAAAATTTATGCTTGGCTTTGTTTTGTTGCTCTTCTTCTTCATTATCATCTTCTTAGTTTCTTTAATTCTTAGTATGATTTTGAAACTGGGAAAAGAAAGTTTTGGAATATATAAAGAAATATGAAGGGCCTTTAGGCACTGGCAGAGCATCATCAATCTTTGCCAGAAATGGCCATGCTCACCTCAACGGCCTGACGGATTTCCCTTATATGGAGATCCTTAAGCCCAAGATCCAGAGAGAAAAAAATGGGTCCAAAGGGTGAAATAAAAGCTAAGCATGGTTCTTTCCAGCAATCTTGTGTTGAATCCGAGATCTACCAACAAAATTAGTCTCCTGAGAGAGATAGTTGTTCCTTAGATTTCTTTTCATGGCTCCTTTGTGGAGTTTCAGACAAGTTGTCGTGCTGTTGGCCATGTGTGTGCTTTTGTTTTCTTTCTTTTTTTTTTCTTTTTTTTTTCTGAAGCGACTTGCTGAGACTTCAAAATGTAAGGAAGAGATGATGAGGGGTTACTTGCAGCTATGTGGACCGGCAGGAGCAATTCTTGCTTTCTGTAAATTATTGGCCCTTGGTTTTGTTTCTCCCTTTTTTTTATTTGGTGTCATTTTTACTGTTTTGGCTGCCAAGTAAATTAAAATTGAGAGTGCTTTGGGTTATTTGAAGCATGAGACTGCATAACTCGTCTTCGAACTTCCTACTCTATTTCTAATAATGTTGGGTCATTTATGAACTGTTTGTGGTTTTGTCATAATAAATACTGCAACAATCTAAAATTGAACAAGTGAATTGTTAGAGAACTTGCTTGAACATAAACTTAATCTATGATCTTTGTTTTCTTTAATTTCTGTTACTGCTGAGTTTTCTTTGGTCATTTATCCATTTTTGCCTTTTTCTTGATCTAGGTGTTGATATGGACGAAGCTTTCAAAGAGTTGGAGGAGATGAGGTTGGAGATGGAGAAGCTCAGGGAGGATTCTAGGGCTAAATGCCAACTCTCCGAGAGTTTGAGGAGAGCTCTAGATGAGCTACAAGTAAAGTTCCAAAATGTGCTGGCAGAGATTGAGAAGCAAGTGAAAGAAATTGATGCCAAGTCAGAGGCCATTTTCGAAGCCAATCAGATGTATGAAAACCTTGAGTGTAAGTACAGGGAGAAGGAGTCTGCCCTGCAACAGATGAGCTCGGGTAATGAGATTATGAAGAAAAAATATAAGGAGAAGATTGAACTGCTTGAACAAGACAACAAGGAGCTTCTGCGTTCTCTTGATGAAACCAACATAAAGGCAGAAGAACAGGAGAGGACAATATGTGCATATAAGAAAGAAATAGAATATCTAAAAGGGATCTTGTCGCAAACCCAGGAGAAATATTCAGAGCTGAGAGCTCAGGAGCCGAAGGAAATGAGAAGAAGAGATGAAATGCTAGCTGATATAGAGCAGCAGAAAGCAGGAATTGAAAATCAACTTAAATGGAAGAGCGAACAATTCAGGCATCTCGAAGAAGCACATCACAAAATTAGAGATGAGTTCCACAACGGCAGAAGGGAATGGGAATCCGAGAAATCAAATTTGCTAAGTGAAGTTTCCTCTTTGCAAGAAAGTCTAGATGCCCAGATTAGAGTTGCTGAATACCTTGGCTCTCAGTTACAGATATGCAACCAAGCATTATCTCATGAAGAAAGTAGGCGAAAATTGCTTGAATTACAATTTTTTGAATCAAAGGAAATGTATGAGAATATTCTAGTAGAGTATGACAAGGTCAAATCAAATATTGAATCACTGAACACAAGAAGAGATGAGGAAATTGCTTCCCTTAGAAGTTCCCTGTCTGTGAAATTGATTCTTATAAAGGAGCTAGAGTTAAAAAGTTCGAGATTTGAAATAGAAAATCAAGAGTTACTTGAATCATTGAAAGAAGCTCATGAAGCTCAGATCAATTCTGTAAATCATTGTTCGGCTTTGAAGTCCTTGCAAAGTAAGTTTAGAGCTCTTGAGATGGCACACAATGAATGCTCAGAAAAACTGAAAATCAGGGATGCTGATTGGAGTTCACAAATAAGAAGGCTTACTGAAGAACTGGATTTGAGCTTGTTCAAGTTGAATTTCAAAGATCATGAGATTTGTGTTCTTGAGAGAGAACTTGGAGACTGTCATTGCTTGCTAATGCAGAAAATAATAGAATATGAAGAGGTATTTCTGAGCCTTATGTTGTACCAGTCAAAATTTACGGATATCTGCTGTGTACTTTGGGATTGTGATCTTGAGGTGAAGCAAATAAAGGCAAAAGCTGAAGAAAGAGTTGCCCAACTAACCGAGCAATTAGAGAGCAAGAATGCTGCTTTGGTTCGAGCTCGAACTGAGGTCAATGAACGAAATGGACAGATTGACTTACTGCAGAAGAGGATTGAAGAATCAGAACTTGTTAGTGAGAATTATTTTTCAATGCAGAAGGAACTTGCTTCATATAAGGTGCTGCTAGCAGATTCTTCTAGTATCATTGAATGTGTAAAAGAAAAGGCTGAAAAGAAGGAAAATGAGTTTCAGGAGAATCTGCTAAAAGCTTCATGTGCTTTAGATCAGGCCAACTCTTCCCTTTTTGAAAAGGTTGGTGAATTAAAGAAAGTTGAACTTCAGGTCCACAGGCAGGGAAATGCTATCAGCCAGTTGGAAAATATCAAATCCAATTTAGAAAGTGAACTGAAGAGATTCCATCATGAGAACCAAGAATTTAGAAGGCTTATGGATGATGCTATTCTCGAAAAGCTGAAAATCGAACAGCTTTTGATGGAAGAAAGAGAGAACTTTCGCATATTTTCTGAAGAGAAAGAAAGATGTCTTCATGATCTTGAGGGCCAAAAACTGAAGCTTGAAGAACAACTTGATAGGAGAGAGCAAGAAACCTCCATTATAGAGAAAAACGTCTTGCAACAATCTCTCAGGATGGAAAGGGACAAGTTTCTTAAATTTGCTGAACGCGTTGAGCGGAATCTAAACTCTATGCAAGCAGCCATTGACATGCTCGAACAGAACAATGAGATTAGAGCGAGTGAAATTGTGATGAACCTAGAACAACTCAGAACCAATTTCCTAAGCTTAATCGAAGAGAAAGTCAATACGATCTCTGATATTCAACATGTGATTAAGTCATATGAACAAGAGTGCTTTAGATTAGTTGAGGAATTAAGTAGGACTATGGCTATTCAAATTGTTGATATGCAGGAACTTCAGTTCAAGAATCTATTGATTGATGAACTTGATGTAGTTATTGCCACTTTGCAGCATAAGGTGGAATTTGATGAGAAACTTCAAGCCCAGAATGCAGTAGAGAAGTTTCAGCTGGAGAATGAGCTCAAAAGGACGCTTAGCAACCAAAGGACTTTGGAGGTAAAAATAGAACAAGCTGAGGCCAAGCAGAGAGCTATCTGCAAGAAGTCGAAAAAATTGTCAACTGATAGAGAAGAGGTTGCTAAGCAGTTCACTATGGTTCGAGAACTCGTAGAAAAGGTGTCACACAGAGGCGAAGAGGTGAAAAAACACTGGGATAAGGTCATGCAGAAAGCCTTTCATCAAGATGACTTCGTTGCAGACACTGAAAATGAAAGCATTATGAACTGGAAAAAAACACATGAAAGTAAGTGTATTTCCCCTTCATCTCAGAGAGAGAGAGCAGAAGTAGTTAGTGATAAAAGGTTACCATTAAAGGAGCAGAATTTTAAATGCTGAATGGAGCTCAAGACAAGGTTTCCCTGTCTTTTGCCTTTGAAGGGTTTATCATTTTAATAACTTCCGCATTTAGTTGTTACATTGACAAATGTTCTTTGTTTAATCTGCCATACCAATTGACCTCTTTCTTTTCCGGTAGATCATATGGTTTTTGAAATAGAACTTTTTACGCTGAATTAAGTAGCAAATTTGGAATGTTCTATGTTCTCTATGTTCTTTGGGTATGATTTATCAACTTATTTACAGTGAGGGCTGCGTTATTTTTATCATTGTCTAGGTTGTTTGTGTTTGTTGTAAGGCTGTAGCTTTGTTTAATCCTAAAGTTTAATTAGGACTAACTTAGGGAAATTATACTGTAGACCACATCGGTGGGCCTGTGTGCCAGCCCTGTTAGCACTTTCTCCTCCATATTGGTTTTGCAGGAAAAGTTCGAATCAATTGAGAGATAGAGTTCTAGCTGCTCTAATTTGGAAGCAATTAACCAGTGCTTCAACACTCAGAGGACATACTTTAACTGCCATGGGGAGAGGAATAAAGCTTGGTGATTTAAAGAAAATTGAAGAGAGCGAAAGATTGTGGGAAGAGATGATGAAATTTCAGAATCACACGTTTGGAACAAGTAGTCGACCAGGAAAAGCATGCCTTGGTAAATTATTGCTTCATGGGCTTTTTGGTTGTTTCAGTTCTCTAGTGTTACTAGAGTTTACATACTTGTTTGAATTTGACTCAAAACTGTGTTTTTGAATATAAAAGATTTATGTGAGCATTATAGTCTTCAGACTGTGTTGTTAGTTATGTTCAATCTCTTGATTGAATCTAAATATTTGTTGGTTATGTGTGAAGTTTGTTGTTTAAGTTTAAACATTTCATTTCAGCATTTTCAGTTCTCCTTGCTTGTGTTGAGAAGAATGCTTTTTGTTGATACATATCATGTTTTTGCTGCTGCTTGTAAAAAAGTAGCATGGATCAGTTATCATGATGTAGTTTATTTTATCTATTTATTTTTTAGCGTTCAAAAGGTGCAAGGCCAGTCAACATTCTTTTTGAGGATGTTACAAATATTAATAAGGAGGGGAATACCTTTCGCCCAACAAAAGTCGTGTAACATAACATAATGAGTCAAAAATTGACCGCATTATTAATTTTATGTTGTACATAAGTAATTTTTTAAAAAAAGAAAAGTAGAATGCTCACAATATGGTCAAGTACACGATCCCTAGTGAATAGTCATTCAAGTTAGAACTTAATTAAAATTTTTGTACGTTAGTTCAATAATTTTTTTTATATTTGTCCAATAATTTTAGACTGTTCTCTTATATCACTGAAATCCTAGATTAAGTTTTACATAAAAAAATATTGTGTTATATAACTGTATAAAAAGTACTATTAAGAAAAATATTTTAATTGTTTTACAAACTGTTGCCAAAAGTAGGATAATTTAGTTCAAACTATTGTGTTGTACAAGAAATTTTTATTTTTGATAAAATTGAACATAAGATTAATTTCATTACATATATTTGGCTAAAAAATAATAAATGTATATACTTATAAATTTAATATATTATTATTTGTTTTTTAGATAATAAATTTTTATGAAAATACATATTATTATTAAATATAATGATTATATTTATATTTTTCATAGATTTTAAAATAAATATATTTTTAATTAATAGTTATATATAATAACTTAAATTATATCAGTTATAAACTATTATTATTATTAATATATAGTGATATTTATTATTAATAAATTATGTCTTTTATGTTCTATTTGCCTAATATCTCACAAGAGAAGAACAATTTGGGCAATTCAAAACTAGGGGGGCCCCAATTAGTTCTTTCTAGTGTTTGGCTATACTTCTAATTTGTCTAATTTTTTTTATTTCATTGAACTTAAATTTAAATGTTTTTGTTTGGAAAACTTTATGAAATTAGCTATACAAATATCCTGATCTTATTTCCCACTAGTGGACAAGTTAGCGTTATACTTAGTTTATTTTTTCATAAGTATATATGATTTTAAAAATATATTGCATTTGACTTTAGGTACCAACTTATGCTCCTTTCAAATGTATTAATTTAAAACACCCTAAATTATAATTAAGATAGAGTTTAATAGCACAGCGGTTCTCATTAGCCAATGGCATGACCGTCAGCCGTGGCCAATGACATGACTGCTAATAGTGGCCTACTGATAGTGGCAGTCAACAACCAATCTATGGTAACTGACAGTGGTTAGGGGGTGCTTGGTAAGATGTCTGTTGTTAACACGTGATTCCAGCGCTGCATCTTAATCGTACACGTGGCGCCGTGCGAGCACGAACCCCTTATTATTGTTATTATTATTTTTGCAGGTCTCAAACCTCGGCCACAAGGGTTCGGCCAAACAGCGTCCACGATGATTCAAGATCATCTCCCAGCAACATCGATGACGATGTTTCCTAGCTGCACCTACCGCTGTCGGCGTGCCACGACCGCACGGTTTCCAATGTAACATGCTTCTTCCAGTCACGTAAACCAAGAGCCCGCATGCTCCAGCCATCACAGTCCCCTAGAAGAATTGCTAAGATCAAGAAACCAAGCTCTCCTACCACTACTTTCGGCTCCTCTGGTAGCCAACAGCAGTGAGACCACTAGTGTGGACTCAACAATTGAATATTTCATCCTCTTTCAAAAAACCCGAACTTAGCTCCACTATCTCCTGCCTATAAATACCCTTGAATAGGCTTCAAGGAATGGGATTTTTGTTGTCGGTTGGAATCGCAGGATCTCTCTTCTATCACCCTTGTATTAAGAGCTTGAGATAAGAAAGCTCTCTCTCTTCTTTTTGCTCATTGTACTGGTCTTTTCGACCATCTCCTTTCTTTTTCTAGTGAAATCATCTCAAGCTGATCGTTCGGTGGATGTAGGGGATTTCCTCCCTGAACTACCTTAAATCTCTGTATGCTGTTCTGGATGCGTATTATTCTCATTTAAGCCTTAATCATCAGACATAGCTCTCTGTGTGCCACTGTCTCTTAGAACTCACTCTCTATCTCTCTCTCTCTCTCTTTGGACCCCCTACTTCCTACGTCAATATTTTTTGGTGCTTTCATTAAGACTCCGAGAAGATGGTGGCTAGGACACGTAGAACCAACTCCGTAGTCCGCAGCACACATGCAGGTGAACCTTCTATCACGGCGCCAGGTGATGAAGCTTCAGCTTCAACATCCCGACGCCGTGCCGGATCTACTTCTTCCTCCAGAGGTACCCGCATTTCAGAGTTGCAGGGGATGCTGGCGAACCTCACCGACCTGATTACTGGCCTTACAACCCAGCAGGCTGTGATTCTCAGACAGACTCAGCCGGTTTGTGCGGTCGTACTGCCGCTGAATCCTCTCCTGCCGGTTGCGGCGGCCCGTGATCCTCTCCTGCCGGTTGCGGCGGCCCATGATCCTCTCCCGTCGATTGTGGCAACCCATGATCCTCTCCCGTCAGTTGTGACAGCCCGCGATCCTCTCCCGCCGGTTACGGCGGCCCGTGATCCTCTCCCGCCAATTGCGGCGGCCCCTGCACCTCTCTCGCCGGTTGCGCGACTCCTATCCCCTCCTGCCGGTCGCAGCACTTTCCATTCAATCGTCTGGTTCTTCTCAGTCGCCCAGACACCCTCTTCCTCCTCAGGAAGTCCACTAAAATCATCTTCCACCATGTCTGCTTCTTCAGTTTGCTTTCTTTCCTCCAGCTTTCTCTCCTTTCTTCGCTGGGCGGAACCCTCTCTTCCCATGTGCTCAGGCCCTGCAATACGGACCTGATCCCTTTTTTGGTCCACTGGATGGCAATGCTCTTTTCTCTGACGCCATCCGGCAAGTGCCAGTCCTAGAAGACTGAACAAGTCACCTCAACTTGAAGCCTACAGGGTTACTACTGACCCCCGTGAGCACATCCAGGGGATTGAGGCCGCTGTCTGCTATCGCCAACCCGATGAAGCCACCAAATGCCATCTCTTGGCCAACACTCTAAAAGGGGCGGCTTTTAGCTAGTTTGTCAAGCTGCCCAGGGGTCACATTTGTTCCTATGAGCATTTGAAGTGGGAACTCATTGCCCGCTTCATTGGCTGGACCAGGATGGTTGTCTTCGATATGGCGCTTGCCAACATCAAGCAGGGCGAGAAGGAAAGTCCGCGAGACCCGCTTCTTCGCCGCAGCAGCAGAAGCAGAAGACGTCGACCCCGCTGTGGCCATGCACAATTATCAGAGGGGTCTTAAAAGCGGGGACATGTCCAAGTCCTTACAATTGGCGAAACCTCGGAGCTACCCGGAGCTGGTTGCCAAGGCCAGCCAGTTTGTGCTGCTGGAAGATGCTAAGGCCTCTCCCCCTGATGTTTCCAGAGCCAAGAAGGAGACAAAGAGAAAACATCGGGGTGACGAACCATCGTCTATGATGAACCGCAGAGGAAAGAACCATGGCAGGGACGAAAGGAGGCCACGACAGACCCATGAGCAAAAGCACTTCTTCTCCCGACCGTTTACCGAAGTGTATGCGGCGGCCGTGAAGCTGTAAAACAGTACTGGGGCGATGATGGCTAACAATTAGAATATTTTATATATATTTCATTTATGCTTAACGAAAATTAACCAAAATAGAATCTATGCAATATTTAAGTACGGTGGATCATTAAATAAATTTTGAAGAGTGAAATTATACAAATATAATCTTACAAAGTAATATATATATATATATATGTAATTTTTTCTAAAAAATTTAATGTGAGGCCGAAGACAAGAATTTCAATGAAACAAGTCAATTATCCCATCATAAATTTAAATGAAACAAAGTTTAGAAAACTGCACAACATATACATATTAATATGAAACAATACTACAGAAAAAGAGAGTTATTAGGTCACAAAGATGACTGAAGGATCACAGCAACACTCATCAAGAAGGCAGCAGCAACACAAAGCAGCAAGACTGCAACATATAACACAAATAACTACATATTAGACTACAGAAGAAGCACATTGAAAAATTAAAAGAAGAATAATGATAGGAGTTCAAATGATCAATCAAACCATCCTTCAAGAAAACCAGTTGTTCGGCGCGGCGGCGGAGCTGCGTACTGGTATTGCGGTGGTGCCATCACGGGAGGCCCCTGGTAGTAGCCTGTAACCAAAGAAGTCCGAGATTATATTTGTTACACAAAAACTAAACAGATGAAAACAAAAAATACATTTTTTTTTTATTTTTTAATATGAAACTGAATGTTCATAATTTGTTTTCAATCATAAACTGAGTATTTATTACAAAAATATTGGATGCAGTTAGGCTGCAATGCAAATTTTGATGCACTAAGTTAATTATGTAAAGCCATTGATATCATATTCTGCAAATTTTTCAATAAATGAAATAAGAGAACATTCATAATTTCTCATACTTTTTAAATATGCCAACTTGATCTTCAATACCATCTCTACTAAGACATCAATATGTAATTATATAATTAAGAACTATAGTACAAAAAAAATAAAATTATGTTAACATATCAGTAGCCAAGAGATCAACAATAACAAGCAAAAGCAGTCAATAAGCTCTGCTAACATATCAGTAGCCAAGAGAACACAGAATTGGAATAACCATCAATTACAGTGAATAATTATCTTATGTTCAAACTTTTCATTAGTTACATAATCAAGTTAAAATGTGTTGAGTGATCTCAAATTCTAATCATTTGAGTGTTCCACCCAAGAGCCCTAGGTGTGCGTCATTAGAGATTCTTGACATGCACGACATTATGTAATAACTTGTGCTATGCCCCACTTAAGATTTGGATTCTATCATCTATAAGCGTATAAATATCATCTTTATTGAAGCGACTACCAGTGCTTCTCACGTGAAGCTTTGAAGTAGAAAAATTAGGAAGCCAATGAAGCATGGACGCCTCTGTACATCCCAACGTGTTGTGTCGTGTTTCTATGTCCCCGTGTCATGTCCATGCTTCTTAGGTGCTTATATAATATAAAGCAAAAGGTGTGATAGATTACACAATCAAATAAATATTTATTATTTAATTCTTATATTATTTGGTGGGTATTATAGCGCCCATATCTTATAATTTGGGAAGTTATGTCATCATGTCGTGCGTGTTATATCCCCTTATTCTCGTGTCATATCTGTGCTTTCTAGCATGGAGTGAAGAAAAAGGTATGCAAAGTTGTGTGCCTCTAAACAAATATCCCCTACAAATTTGTTCAAATAGATGACACACTCTGCTCAATAGTGATGTGTAAATCTCATCATAATCTCAGCATAATCACTTACAAGTAGAATAATCCTAGATGATCCTCTCAAATTTTTTACAAGAACTTCAGAGTATTTAGGATTCCGCATCTATTTTGGATAATACATAAACTCTAATTTAATTAGGTCGCATCATATTGTTCATCACAGAGAATATATTATCTGTCAAGAACAAAAAACATAGCATCAATTAAGGTTAATCTATCCCCAAGCCCTAAAACTAACTCTAAACCCAAATTCCCAAATATAGAGAAATTGATTTTCACAACAAATTCCCAAAAGAAAGAAACTAATTTTTATACATAGATTTCGTTAGAAATTGTTAGTGAGAAGATAGCATCAAATCCAAATAAGAAAGAAAATTAATGTTCAGCTTTCGATAGACAGAAGCAATACTTTTTCGGTTTCCTCTGTAATCAATCACAGAGAGAGAAGAAGAAGCAGAAGATATTACCTTGAGCAGGGTAAGGGTAAGCGTACTTGGGATCGCCCATCTTCGAGAGGAAGAGATAGAAGCAGGAGCACGGAAGAGTCCTCTTATATGGAGAGGAACAGATTGGGACCTCGCGTGACCTAGGGCTGCGCATTAAAAAAAAAAAATTTAACTACTTTTCATATTTATACTTAAATTTTTAATATAATTTATTCATCATAAAAATTATATAAAAAACTAAATATGTGCATAGAAAATGATAACATATATATGTAACAAAATTTATAATTTTTATAATTAATATATAATTAAAAATTTAGATTATAATGCCTCGTAATCTAAATATAGAGGTATTATCTGCTTTAATTTAAAAAATTGCACGACTTAAGCACTTCCTAGAAAGTTAACTGTTTCAATATCACTATAGCTCAAATACTCTTGATTATAACGTTTTTCATCAATAGTTTCATAATTTTATTTTAAAAGGAGTTTCTACTATTTGAAATTATATTATCTACTTATATAGCTTAGGATCTCTCCCTTTCTAAAGTGGGACAATTCATTTCTGTGCTCCTTCGCCTAAAAGCCTTATCAAGAGTTGCTTCTTAATCGGATGATTCTAATTTACTCATATCGATCACTCTCCACTCTCTTTGATCTCCAGTCTCTCATAGATGTTAAACATACAAAATAGCTATATTTTAGACACATATATAAATATATTTAAAAATTTTTTGATATCATATACAAATTTATTAGGTAAACTATGATGATACTAATAGATAAATACATATATAAAACATACAATAGTATTTAAAAATAAAAAAAATTAATTTTAAATCAAATAATTTTTAGTCGGTTTGAATCAAACTCAACTCGATTTCAGAGGGTCTAAAATCATTACTCAAGTTGATTTTTGAATTAAATCGAATCTAATTCTAATATTTATTATACATAACTCATTTTTAAAGATTTTTTTTTGCTCTATTTATTGTTGATCATGTAAGGTCAAATCTATAAACTATATATTCTGTATATTTATATATAACAATACATATAATCAAACAATAAATAGATTTAAAGATTTTAACTTGGAACTTAAGCAATAATTTGAGTCATATAAGTCTCCACAGATCACAAAATTAATAAGAAAATTTAATAAACGCCGGCCTGAAATTGACCATTTGAAGCTCAAACTTGCTCGATAGCAGATTCTAGATGTGATAACATCTAGATGTCATCTGTTGATTAATAATTCTATAATTTTTTAAAAAATTACCTAAAATTTCGTAAATTGAATAATTATTTTTTTAAAATAATATAATATAACATAAAAATAATATTAAATTAAATATCCTCTAAGATATTAAGTTGTTATCACTATTTAATATTTTATATGCTTACATAAAATATATTCTTCAGTCGATTTTAAATTCCTAATTGCTGTGAAACTCAGAGAATTTCTTTTTAGTCATTAACATATAAACATACTCAAGGAATATATTCTTTTCAATTTTTTTTCAACTTAATTGATTCTTTTATTATGAAGTTAAAGTAAGTCGTGGCATATTATCTTTTGGCACGTATAACCTTAATTTGTGATAAAAAATAAAATAAATATTAATTTTTAAAATTTAAGTATAATATCATTCAGATTTATAATTTTAAAATTTTTTCATATGAATATCTAAAATTAACATAAATACTTCACTTTGATTATTTTAACGACTTTTCACTCTTTAGTTGAGCTGTGTGAAAGTACATTTATATTTATTATGTTAATTTTTTATTTAAAGAAGGACCAAAAATAATACATTTAATTTGATCAAAAATAATAATAATACATTTAATAAATCCTTAAATTCAAATAAAGATTTTTTTGAAATTATAGAATTATGTGGTATTATTTCAAAACTTTAGTGACTTGTCCTATAAAAAAAAAAACTTTAAGTGATTTGGATGGTATTTACCCAAAGTAGGATAAATATCTAACAAAAATAAATAAATAAAAGTTTTACATAGATACCCTTATTATTTGGCGAAAAGAGGGAATATTTTAACAGAAGTGCAATTAGTGAGTTTTGTCAGGAGGAATGTGAAAAAGATTATGCATGTAATTATTTTAACTATGAGTCAGAGATATGTTGACTGGTGGCATTCTCTAGAAAAGGAATAGGATTCTAGAGAAGTTTTGTAGGGCCAAAGTTAGCAACTACGCCTCGTTGGTTCAAAATTTTTTTTAATAAAAAAAATATTTAAGTTTATTTTTAAAATTTAATTACAAAAAAATTATTTTAATATTAAAAAATACATAAGATATAAAATATAATTAATTTTAAAATTTGTATTTATATTAGATGTATAACGTTCTGCTTTTTTAATTTAATTCCAGCAAACTCGAATCTTAATCAAGATAATTCAAAATTTTTTAATATTTAACTTTTTTCAAAAATAATTATCTTAAATAAAATTTAAAATTAGATTAATCATATATATATATATATATATATATAACCACTTAACAAAAATACTACTAATAAATGATATATATTTATGCACAAATAATAAATAATTAAATATATTATTTATATTTAAAAATAGAATCAAGCCAAGTTGAATCAAGCCAAGTCGATTCAATCTGATCTTACCTTATAACTTGGCTTAATAAAAATGAATCATGCTTGATTTAAATTAAATATCGATTTGAACATCAGACTTATTTATTTTCGAGCCAAACTCTCACTGACACAATTTCATAAAATTAAAAATATTTTATCTATTCTTTTCTCCGTAAATATTATTTCACATGATTCACATGAATTTTTTTTATAAATTGCATCAATTTTTATCATTAAATTATATTATTATTTAAAAAATATTTAAATATTTATAAGTACAATTATCAACTTGGATATAAAAGAAAAGGAAAAAAATTGAGATTATAATAATGAATGTAAATTCTTAAATATATATTATTTTAAAAGAAAATATATAATTTAACAAAGTTCATTATAAATGTTTATATAAAGTAAGAACTCAAATAAAATATTTTTAATTTTATGAGCCTACACAAAATAAATGGTCCACTACAGAGGCTCAAAGTAATTATCCCATTTACTAAATATAGATAAATTACAATCAGGTCCCAAAGATTGGACCCAAATTTCACAATAATCCAATGCTTGCTTTTTTTTAACTCATACTTAAATTTAGGTTCTGGAGTTCAAGTGAGCCAACCTGAACTCAATATTTACTATATATTTCAACTTATACGATAAGTAATAAAGACTAAGATAAATAATTTTAAATAATATTTAATTATATATATATATATATATATATATATATATTTAAATAATTTAATCACATTCAAGATTTATGGAAATCATTACCCTGAACTGAAAGTCAAATTCCTAAATAACCAAAACCCACGAATTGAAAGAAACGAACATAAGATAATCTCAAAATTACCATCTTTTCCTTGCCAATTCAAATTGGATGGTTGAGATCAAATTTCACCAAATACGATCCCAGCCGTTGAAAATGAAATGGATCGCTAAGATCAGAGAATCGCACCTCAACATAGGGATGACAAATAACTAAGGCTGAATAGAATAAGGGATAATTACACCTAGGTCTCTGAGTTTAAAACTTAATAACGCATAAATTCATGTTTTAAAATTATAACATCAGTGCCTAAATTTTAATAAAATATCAAATGAGTATTTCTTTAATTTTTTATTATTAAAATTTCTTAAAATTACTACTATACTCTGTGCCTCTCTCTCCTTGCCGCCTCTCTCTCTTCTCAACATGTGCGGCCCACCGGCGCCTGCGGGGCGCCTGCATAGCCACCGGCGAGTCACGCGGCACCCGCGCAACTGCCGGCGGGTCACGCGGTCGTCGCCCATGAGCGTCGATCGGGAGGAGAGAGAGGCGACCGCCTCTCTCTCTCCTCTCGATCAACGCGCACCGCTGCTGGTGGGTCTCACGGTCGTCACCCGTGGCCCTCTCTCTCTCTCTCCTCCCCGACTCTCTCTCTCTCCTCCCGATACTTGCGCACGTGCGACGGCCGCGCGACCCGCTGACAGCTGCGAGAGCGCCGCGCGAGCGACGGTGGGTCGCACACGCCGCGCGACCGTCGGCAGGTCTCCTGTGCGCGTCGATCGGGAGGAGAGAGAGAGAGAGGCGGGAGGAGAGAGAGAGAGAGGCGGGGAGGAGAGAGAGAGGCTCAGAGGTATAATGATAATTTTACAAAATTTAAATAATAAAAATTAAACAAAGAACTCATTTATTAATTTATTAAAACTCAGAACCCAATGTTATAATTTTAAAAATATAAATCTGTATGTTATTAAGTGTTAAACTCAAGAACCTAAATGTAATTATCCCATAGAATAATTATTGCTTCAGGGCAACATGAACAAAGAGGATAAAAGGCGACAAATTGATTCTAACAGTAATTCAGCAATATACATATATATATATATATATATTTATATATAATATTTGTATATAAATAAATATAGCAAGCATTGGATTTGGTGTGACATTACTATTTTGGGTAAATTTCATCAAAAATCCTAAGAACAGAAGTGCATTACGAATTAATACTATTTTTTTTTTCTAAATCTCAATTTCAGATCCTAAAGTTGAAAAAATATTATAATTTGATCTCAATTAAAATATTTTTACTATTATACTATAAAATTATTTTCAATTATTAATTTTTTAATTTTTAAAAAAATAATTTTACAAAATTAATTTTTATATTTTTTGTTTTTAATTTGGAGAAAGCAAGAAATGTGATAAATTAAATTTTAAATTAATTTGTTAAATTTCTAAAGAAGGGTGAAGATAAAAAAGTATATTGATTTTTTAAAATATGTAAATGATTTAAATTAGTAAAAAAATTAATTTTTATATTTTATATCAGAAAAGGATAATGACAAAGGTAAGATTCTAAAAAGGGACCATAACTGCAGTGTTTTTACAATCTTAGGGACTCAAATTAGAGCTTTTAAAACATCCAAACCAATTTGTAATGCGCTTCCGACCTCAAGGCCCCCTGATGCAATTTACCTTAGTTATTTTGTCATGTAAGCAGTTTTACCAGGAGAAAATGCATTTAGATGGAGCCCATGATGTTGCATTTCAACATCTTAAACTTAAATGCAAGCTGAGAAGAACAAGAAAAGTCATCACGCTTCTCAAGAATTTTATAGATCACAATCCAGGAGTTTGAAAACTGCAGCCTTACAACAACAACCAAGCCTTAATCCCACTAGGTGGGGTCGGCTACATGAATCCTTTGTTTCCATTGCGCTCTATCAGTTACCAAATTCTTATCTAAGTTTAAGTAACTAAGATCACTCCTTATAGTTTCTTGTCATGTCTTCTTTGATCTCCCTCTTCCTCTTTGTACATGGGCAAAATCCAATAACTCAATTTTTCTAACTAGCGCTTCAATTGGCCTGCGATTTAGATGTCCAAACCATCGAAGTCAACTTTCTCTAAGTTTATCCTCAATTGGTGCAACACCAACTTTCTTTCGGATATACTCATTTCTCATTCTTGAAAACTGCAGCCTTAATGAAGTTAAAGTCATTAAATATGAAGACTTTGTGCCAGAAATACTTCTCTTGACTTGACTTGAATTTGATGATGTTAGCAGACCAGGGATGCTAATATAAGGCTTGAGGATCTTGCCAGCCTTATTATATTATATGCACTCTGAAATGGATCAGAACTGTCAAAATGTCAGATATTGGAAATATGTGCTATGGTTTTCTTTTGCTGCAATAACTCGCAAGTGTTACCTTAGTTTGGGTTGTCAATCAGAAGAATATGAAGCTTTGCTTGAATTCCGATCTTCGATCTTCAATTACAGCAGTACTTATCCTGATTTATGGGGAGAGGAAAGAGATTGCTGCAACTGGGAAGGAGTCAGATGTGAGAACACCACAATGAGAGTAACAGAGCTCATTCTTCCAGGTTTCATGCAACAGGCGACAGAATACTATAGTATGGCCAGTATCAAGTATTGGCATTTGAACTTCAGCGTGTTTTCGAGCTTTTCTAAGCTGACAAAGCTCGAATTACCGGCTAATTACATCGCTGGTTCTCTGCATTCTTTAGGTGAAGCCCACTATCATACTTTCCTATGGCTTTTACTTAATGTTTTTCAGGTGTAAATAGAAAAGAATGATTCATAAACTTGATATGAATTTCTGACAAAATATTGCAATTTGCAGACACGCGAAGGCTTGAGAAGTTGGAGACCCTGAAGCTCAGCTCTAACCAACTGGAAGGAAACATTCCATCATCTCTTGGAGAACTTTCTGCAATCAGAGTCTTGGATCTCTCTATCAACAACCTAAGGGGTACACTCAATCTACAAGGTAATAGCTTATCCTCAGCTACCCTGAAGTATTAGCCCCTATATACTTCCTCCAAAGGTATGTTACCATGAACATATAAAGAAAAAGAAAGACATGTTTTATTATGGCAAACTTAATATTGAAGCTGAATGTGAAGTCTATCCACTTATGTTTTCATGCTTTTAAGTAGAGACCAGTTCGAGAGGTACAAAACGTGAAAATTAAACCTATAAAAACATGGTGTCAAGCTAAAAAGGTCGCCAGTAGCCTACATCGAGATAATTTGCCTAAAAAGAAGTTTATGAAGTTTCAGCAAAAAACCTGGACTTACAGCAGTTGATTTGCTATTATTTTTGGGCCAGTTGGCAACCATAATAGCAGTACAAGCAAAAGCACTTTATGAGATTGCAAGTTGAATATGTAGTATGATTATGAGAAGATGAAGCAAATCAGAACTCTAGCATTTTTTTGTTTTGGAGACACCACGAATGTAGATTAAAAAAAGTATTTTATGAACTCTAAATCTGAATAATTTCTAAATAATAAATAGATTAGCTTTTTAATTTTTGTTCAAACACCAACATCAGTACTCCTCTAATCTATACTTATGTAAATCCAAACTAAAAGAGAGAGAGGAGAAGCTGTAAGGCCATTATTAAATAATTATAAAGATATGTTGTAGAAAGAGAGAATGCATACTCCCAGAGACTCTGAATGCCCTCCCAAGTAGCATCAGCCGAGGGTCTCGGGGGAAATCGCAGATTGGGATTCTAGGACAGGACGTAGCCAGAAGCATGCTTAGCAATCCTAAGCACTGCCAGATGAGTCAATCTGCAAGATAAGATTCTTCGATGAGGCTAATGGAGACGTAGTGTAAGATAGATGCCTGCAATGCAAGAAAAAAATCAAGCTTTGATCTTCTTTACCTTCTTAACTAATGAGGTTGACATCGACCTCAGATTCACTCATCAGCATGCAGTGCTGGGATTGCGGTAGAACATGGACTCGCGCTAGCCCTTTGCCTTGGCATTAGGGGTGTGCATTCGGTTTGAGTGGTTAGTTTGGTGACCAAACAAAAAAAAAAAGATTAGATTCGATTTTAAATTTAATGAAACCAAACCAACCAAATTATATTATAAACCAAACCAAACCAACCAAATAAATATCGGTTCGGTTCGGTTTGGTTTGGTTAAAACCATATTTTTGGTCTGCAACCCTTTGATCTACAGCGCAAGCCGCGCAAGTCGCGCAACCCTAAATAATCTAAAACTTCTCGGTCGGTCAAATCAGCCTTCTTTCTCGCGAACTCATCTATGAGCGAACCCAAATCGGCAAATTGCCAACTGAACCGGCCCAATATAAATAAGTGGGTTATTCAGTTAATTCGGTCGGTTTGGTTTCCAAACATGTGAAACCGAACCCAAACGAATTAACCAAAATATTCAAAATATCAAACCATCACCAAACCGCTAGATTCTAAACCAAACCAAACCGTTAAATTTAAACGGTTCGGTTCGATTTTTCGGTTTAAACCATAGTTTGCACACCCCTACTTGGCATGACGAATGCCAGCACCGTCCTCGTGCTCGCCCACTGCCCTTCGCATGACACCATGTAGCTGAATTTATTCCATGCCACCTGTTAATTGACAAATATAAAAGGATAGCGTGGCGCGATTGAGTTCTCAAGCCAACATTGTTCTCAAGCCGATAGAGTTCAATCTTTCTGCCACCTCAGCTTAGCTTCTTCTCAAGTTAGGGTTTCAAAGATAGTGGAGAGGGAAAGAGAGGGGATATGAACGAAAGGCGGAAATGAGGCGATGGTTGTGAACACATGGAAGAAAAAGAGAAGAGTGCGAGGCGTAAAGCATGGGAGTGAAATAGACGGCTGCGATTCATTCAGCGTCATTCGCTCTTTTTATATAAAGATAATTAACTGCACGTAACACAATTTAATTTTATTTATATTTTATTCATTTATTTTTAATTAATTACACTATATATATTTAAAATATTACAAAATCTTACATACACACATTTGAATTAGAACTTAATCAAAATTTATTTTGAAAAAAAATATTTTGTTAGTAAATCATTAAAATTATATTTTTATTCTTAATGATATATATTTTTCTATTTCGCAATACAACACTAAGCACTGATTTGTCCTAAAATCAAATCACATCGCGGATGTCATCTTCCTTTGCCGCTACCTAAACATTAAGATTTTAGGATTTTCACTCAAAATATATTTAAATATCCTTAAAATAATACGATGAACGGCTCAGATTTTTTGTAATTTAATTATAGTTAGGTTATTGAAAAGTTATGATTACACACCGTGATCTCATTGTAGAGGTATTGTTCGCTTTGGCTTTAAGAAAACTGCGTGCTTGAGTGATTCCCAGGAGGTCACCTATCCCAGTGCTACTCCAGCCCAAGCACGCTCAACTATGAAGTTTTCCATCACTAGCCTCACGGTTTTGCCCCAAAAGGCGCCTCTACTATTTGAGATCACGTTATCTACTTATACAGCTCAGGATCTCCCTCCCTTTCCGATGTGGGACGATTCATTTGGATGGGTAAGACATAAATAAAACTAAATTGTGTGGCATGTAGTTAATTATCCCTTTTATATAATATGTCTATATAGATATAGATATAGACGTACAGAAATAGACATAGATAATGCCTAATGAGCTCCCCCTCTCTAAATTAATATGGTAATTAAAGAGAATCAGGTGAGAAAAGAGAATAGGTTAACAGTTTACCTTGCATAAAATTTAAATTTTAGTTGAATTATATTGAAGTGAATTCAAGAGTTAACTATCCTAAAAAAACAAAATCAAAAGTTCTGTAAAATTGTAATAAAAATGACTCTCCACCTTCATCTTCCACTAGTTTTACAAATTAATTGATATTTAGAGGCTTAACAATTGAGTTAGAATTTATTTGGCATTGGTTTGAGTTTTAAATTTTCTGAACTTATATATATCCATATATTTTATCAACTTTATCAGGCATTCAAGGACTGAAGCAGCTCGAAGAACTCCATCTAGCAAATAATTTCCTCACAGGCATATTACCTGCATCTCCAGGAAATTCTACATTTCCTTCACTGGCATATATAGATCTTTCAAATAACCTAATTCATGGGGAAATTCCACCAAACCTCTTTGGAGAGCTTGCTCAGATTCAGTATATGGATATTTCACAAAACCGCTTTCATGGCCAGTTCTCCTTTCTATACTTCGCTAACCTAACAAGACTAAAAACTATAATCTTATCCAGCAATGAAAATTTAGTTATTGATCTTGAAAGCTCAAATGCTGTTCCAAATTTACAGCACAGCCTGGAAGTGCTCGACCTCTCACATAATGGCTTAATGGGAACAATCCCAAGATGGTTGTTTCAGAATGAAAGCAGATTACAGCATATAAACTTAAGGGACAACTGTTTGAATGGCTTTCTGGATCTGCCGTATCATCCAATACCAAGCATGGAGTTCATTGACCTCTCCATGAATTCGATCGAAGGTGTAGTTCCTTCAAATATCAGCAATCTATTCCCTAATCTTGTGGAATTGAACTTCTCATTAAATAATTTTTCTGGAAACATACCTGCCTCCCTAAGTAACATGAGTGGATTAGCGCGGTTGGATCTGTCCAGAAACTGTTTTTTTGGTCAAATACCAGCGCGTCTGCTGATAGATTCCTTGAACTTGTTTATCTTGAAGCTATCTCACAACAGTCTGTATGGGGAGATGCCTGACTTGAATCAGACCCATGGTCAGTCCGAGCACTTATATTTTGACAACAACAAGTTAACTGGAAAACTTTCAGGAAATTGGCCGGAAAACATCTACCTATTTGATGTGCACAATAATCAGCTTACTGGTCAAATTCCGGAGTTTCCCGCCTTTATTACTGTCATTATCCTAAGGGGGAATATGTTTGAAGGTCAAATACCACAGAGCTTATACAACCTTTCCTTCAGTATCGTGTTGGACCTCTCTCACAACCACCTTTTTGGTTCCTTAAAACAATTTGGCCCACAGTTAACATTTCTCAATTTGGCCGAAAATTCCTTCACAGGAACACTATCATCCCACATCTTCAATTTATCTGCCTTATTAATGCTAGATGTTAGTCATAACCTTTTTTCTGGTGATATCCCAATTCATATTGGGGAGTCTTACATGAGCATCCTTTCTCTGAGTGGAAATTATTTAGAAGGCCAAATACCATATCAGCTTTGCAAGTTGCAATATCTAAGCCTTTTGGATCTTTCAAACAATCTCCTATCAGGAGTAATACCACCGTGTCTCGGAAAGATGCAGCTCAATACGAACAAAGACAACAATTTTACTGGTTATTGGGATCGCGCCTTTAATTCACAGTTAGCTCCAAAATTATGGGAATACTATATGCGTTCGACGTATCGTGCGTATGCTACGTATGCTGAGTTACTGGAAGTTGAACTCACAACAAAAGGTATTTCTTACCCTTTCCAAAGGGATTCTTTGCTTTTAACGATTGCAATAGATCTATCAACAAACAGATTAACGGGAAGCATACCGCCTGAAATTGGAAACTTACGCTGGATTACATCGTTGAACTTGTCTCACAATCTACTCACCGGAGAGATACCTAAAACCTTCTCAAACCTCTCTCAAATACAGAGCTTGGACGTATCTCACAATCAACTAAGTGGGCCTATACCTAAGGAGCTAACTCAGCTGACATACTTGGAGGTCTTCTCCGTTGCTTACAACAACCTATCTGGATGCATGGCGGAGTTCAAAAACCAATTTTCCACATTTAGCAAGGAAAGTTACGAGGGAAACATTCTACTGCACGGCCCACCATTAGAGAAGACATGCCCGTCCGACATAAGAATCATGGAGCCCCAAGATGAAAATCAAGATGAAAGAAGCGCAATTGATGATCTCATCCTCTTTGCAATAATTGCAGGTTCCTATCTGGTATGTTTATGGTTGACAATTGCAGCATTGTTTTGCAGTGGTTTTGGGACGTATGTTCGTGATAATTTCATAAATCCCAACGCCGACACCTTGTTTGAGAAGATTCTGAAGATGATGAACATATAATTCAACCTAGTTGGAGAATCCGTTTGAGCTGCTTGCCAATCAACTCTTTTCTGCATGTATCCCAATCAAAAAAAAAAGTTATGCTTTCTACTCTATAGTGAAACAAATATCAATAAAGCACAAGACCATGGTGTACTTAAGTAGTTAGACAAATTTCTATGCTGTTGTGTGTGTTACAGATCCCAAATGTCACAAATACAAATTACTTGCATGAAACAACTAACTTTAGTAGTGTGTCAGCTACGCGATTATACAACATTGAAATTGAATAACGATGGTGGCCTACCTTTAAAAAACCTAGCAGACAAAGAACATGAACAAATTCCATGTAAAAAACAATTAGGAGCCATTGCACTTGATCGTTTTTTTCATTGATATACTCCTTACCAGCACCTGCACTTTCTACCAACCCCACCCTCATGCCTTCTCCAGATATGGTCTTTTACTATTCCATTCCTTCCAATCCATTTCTTTCCCATGCCATTCATCTTGCTTTATATTCTTGTTTTTCCGCTCTTCCTCTGCTGAGTGATTATGGGATTCTGCTCGACAATACATGTTTGATTCATCCACTAGATCAACCAGAAACTTGTAACATCCTCATATATCCTTCTCAAAATCTTCACATTTGGTAGGCAAATCAAAAGCAATTTACCAAGTTCTGAATTGCAAACAACCAGATCAGGCCAGTTGGATGACTAATGCAAGACCAAATGCTTTTTGATAAATTGGTGCTGACAATACAAACTACGCAGATTTGGAAAATCTTGGGAAAGACATTAAAAATGGTGGTTGAATTGATGAAAAAATAAAGCTAAGTTTATAAAGACCAAAGAAAAATTGTTACAATCTTCAAGAGAAACTAGTGGATGCAGAAATCACTGAAGGTGAAGTAGTAAGGCGCAGAAGTGCAGCAACACCATATGCCATTTATTTGTAGTTTAAACATAGAGGACGCAATTAGCAATTTTTAGGCTAGTAAATAAATGACAAGCATAAGAAATATTACCATGAGAGCCAAATAAACTACAAATACTGATGTCATATGATTTGAGCACAAAATCTCATAATCACTTGGCATTTTGCAGTGAGCCATTCAGACAACTATCTAAGTATTGACATATTAAGAAGATCAATAGAACTAAGGAAGGATTCATACTGGTAAAGAGGCATCAATGCAATGTAGTAAACAATGACCTACAGAATTAAACTTGTACCATAGAATATCAGCATCTCAAATCGGGCATTTCATCAAACATGTTGTGGACATTTCGCATTTTTCAATCTCTTTCTTCTTCCTCTATTTACTTCCGCCGTCCCCAAATCTTGTCGATGATCTTGAATGCAAGCTGAAGACATGGGCATCGGCCTCGCCAAGGCATTGCATAGCTAATTGCAGCACGTCTCCTCACATCTCTTTCTGAGCTGCTTCATCTAGCGCACTATTTCCTCCGCAATGAAGTTTTCGTTGATAGCTCACCGGATGTGCTCCACAGGGGAGGCTTTGGCATCAAATGACTACAAGGGCTCTCGTGTAATCTTTAGAGTTGCTCCTCATCCGTCCATCACGCCACCACTGCATTGTCTCCGGACACGAAGACAACGTGTTTCGGGGAGGGCGTAGCCAAATTCGTGGCATCGTTGGAGGGAGTTCCCTGCACACTTAGTGCTGATATCGAAATGGATTCCTCCTCAGAGACTTTGAGGAGGGGGAGTAGGATGTAATGAAAGTTTTTGTAGTTCTTCTTTTTTGTGTGTATTTATATATGGAGCAGTTGTAATCTTTTTTATGTAATAAAAGAATATTTTTCTTTTATTCAATTGTGCTGTGCTTGCTTTCTTTTGTAATAGCTTCTTACAAAAATCAAGCTCAAGCACAAGCTTGTTTTAAGCTTGGTTCGCAAACATAAAGGCATGTTTGGGCTTAGCTCATGTGGTTCACGAACGACCTCATATATATTTGAGTTCACGAACCAAAAACTATAAGCAAGTTCTTACATATCAATGATATTAATGTGTTCATGAACAAGCTCATCATCACAATTCATGAATTTTTACCTATTAATAAATAAAAAAATACTAAAATCTCTAAAAAAGTATTATATCAAGTTTATAATCGAGCATGTCGCATATTCATGAACTTCATATATACAGTTTACAAACATTAATGAACCGAACTTTAGTTGTTTAAATTTGTTCATTTACCAATCGAGCTTTTATAATTATGTTCAAGCTTGTTTATTAATATTTAATGAATCAAATGTGAACCAGCTCTTATCGAACCGAACATTGAGCTATTCATTGCACGCTCGGGTTATTTAACCCCATATAGAAGCAACAAGATTCAAAAATATAATAAAATAAATAAAATAAAATTCTCCATTAGACACATCCTACCTAGAGCCAACTATTACAACTTGACAAACTAAAGGATTCATCATTGGTCAAAGGTACTTTAGGATGAATCGTTGAGTCATATGTACAGATAGGAAAAAATAGGGTTTCTTACTTGCATGTCACAACAAAATTGCCTAATGACATACAAAACACCCAAAACTTGTAAACTATATATGCTATGCTCAAAAGTTAACAAATTTTTCTTTGAAAAAAAATGTTAACATATTTTTCTTTGAAAGAAAAAAATTCAAATATAATGTTTCCATGAAATAAAATAGTAACTAATTCTAATTGAACTAAATTAACTCATAAAAACTTACAAACATGCTACCTTGTATGTAAGCTTGAAGACTAAAAGAGAAACTCCATTAAAGTTAATGAAATATTTCACTTAAACTTGCATTTTTTCACATTAGGAACTTACATTTGAAATTTGTTAACTTTTGAGCATTGCATATGTAATTGGTAAGTTTTGAGTGTTTGTACGTGACCATGCAAGTTTATTGAGGCATACTTGTAAATGACTCCAAAAAACCCTGGAATGCAATACCAGAATCCGAACTCAAAGAAACCAACACGCAAAAAAGGCAACAAACTGTCGCCATCCAATATCCATGAGCCCAAAATAGGGCTTAAGAATATCCATACAGCATCATTTACCGGGTCTCCCAATAATAAGCCATATTTGACATCCTTCTTGAGGTGATCCTCAGTCATCATCAGAATTCTATCAGTAAATGCATATTACAAATTTAGGGTTTTTCTTTTCTTCATGGCAATTCTACCAGTAACTGCAAATAGAAGTTTAAGCTTGCAATGCAAAAAATTCCCAAAAGATAGATGCAAGCAAACACATGAACTCCAAGGTAGTATTTCTGGATTTCATTGGCAATGTGGAAATAAGTAGGAGAAGAAACAGGGATAGAGGAAAAAGAAGAAAGGGAGCAGAGGGAAAACTAGAGATTTATGGACGTTTATTCAGTTCATCAAAGCCAAAAAAAAATATAAAGTAATAGGACAATTACCAACTAATACAAAAAGAGTAAAGTTTACCAAAATATAGAAGAGAAACTTCACCTAAAAAGCAATAAAAAAGATAATTTTAAAAGTTATTGTATTTGAGAACACAACGTTCATTGAAATTCATCACTTCAAAAAGAATTTAAACTAAACAACCCTTTAATACCTAAACCCTAAGGCCACACTCAAGTAAAAAAAAAACACCTTGGAGTTTTATAGCGTCTTTTGTTGTATGCCTTAGGACTTCCAAGTGCAAGACATAATAAAAGAGGGATCATAAAAGGCAAACAACCTTAAACTTGAAATTACTTGAGGGTTTTGAACATTGAGAATTTTGTGCTTGATAGCTAAACAAGATAGTAAAATACTAGCTAAAATCATCCCAAAAAACTATTAAAATCCCTTTAATGAAAATACTCGAATACAATTTAATTTTTCATGATTCACTTGTGTTTAAAAAGATACAATGAAAATCACACATATCCATGGGCAGGTTACCATCAATTTTCTTTATGATCAAAATGTGATGGTTGCTAACAAAGGTCCATAATGAAACTGAAGGTGACTGAATGCAGACTATTGCAAGTTGCAACTCAAAGTGCAAAGCAGAAAAACAAAGACTCACATTGGCATTAGAAGTACAGAAGCTTCACAAATGCAAAAGAACAGCAAAACAATTAACACATACTTTAGACTGAAGAAAGTTAGCTTCAAGAATGGCACATTGCAAAACCTAACCGACCAGAGTATCAAAGAACGAGAAGGGCAAAGGCCCTCCTCGCCAGTGATTGATCGGCAAATGCCAGAGGACAAGCATAGAGGAAGGGTGGCCAAGGCAATAGCTGGTTTCGAGGTGGCGCAAAGGAGCTTCGTATCATGGAAGTTGGCACTCAGAAATTGTCCTCAGTAGGAAGAACTGGAGCCAAGGGAGTTTGCGAAGGAATTTCCAACCCCTAGCAAGGTGGAAAGGGATAGATGGGAAGAAAAGCAGCTCCAAGCTGCTACTAATTCAGCCATGGAGGAAGATAGTGAGACCAACACAGGTGGAGAAGCTCGATGCAAGCGACAACATATGAAGGCGACCACAGGCTGTAAGCAAAGTCGAGATGCTTGAAGATGACGAAGAAAGCTTGGAGAAGGAACGAAAGCTTTATTTCTGGGAAGAGGGAGATGAAGACAAGTCATCAAGGAGGGGTGTTGCAGCTCAACATGGAGAAAATGAATAGGGTTCCTTTGAAGAATCAAGAGATATTGCGTTACAAGAGTGGAGATGCCCTTCTCATGAAAGCCCTTCTTTATCTCTCAACCATAAATTTGCTCAAACATTGAGAGCTCTCAAGAGGTGGAGAAAAGAAAGGTGATCTCAACACCAAAGCTAAGGAGTTGGAAGGAAAAATTACTGATCTTCAAGCCCAAGAACTTGTTGGTGATGGGCTTTCTGAAGATGAATTAGACTATTTGGTTAAGCTTGTTGCGAAATACAACAACTGCTTATCCTGAGCAGAGATTTGGTGGCGGTTGTGTGCTTTTTTAGCAGAAGAGGATTCCATGGGTGTATTAAATGCAACCAGTTTGATCGAAGAAGCTCTCCCTGAAAGACAAACTAAAAATAGATTTTCTTCCTAAAGGAATACCTATAATACTTTCAGAGTTTTGGGATTCGACGACTTCCTACAGGCGCAAGACTTTGTAGTTAATTACTCATCTCCTCACCGGAAGATAAAACTTTTGATTAAGGGGTGGACAACTTAAATAAATACATAATTTGAATAGGTGGAGGTGATGGAAGAACCCTGTTAAGATTTTATGGTTCTATTATCCACTGTTCAATCAGTGGTCCTGATTCATTTAAGCCAATTAGGAGGCTACAAAAATGACCTGTTAAGAGCCATGGTTTCTCTTATCTGGGGACATTCCAATGAGTTGGTAGGGAATACGAAGTTAAGTCCCAAGCACGTTTCTTTCGATCGATCAGATCTACTCAAACTTTCTCTACTGGTATTGCGAAGTTATAGAATTAGGGCATGCCTGCTTACCCAACTCTTTAAGTTTTCGAGACAACGCTTCTAAGGGCATGATAGCTTGCTATTAAAGGTAAGTGTCACAAGTCTAATAAAAATCTTGAACTGAAGCCAACAATGTTATGAGACTTAGAATTCATAGGAGATTTGTGACAGCATAGCGAGGGCATGAAAGCCTATTATCGAAAATTTGAGTTGTGACGATATACTCAGTGGCATTAGAGCTTGTCGTCGGGGTTAAAGGATAGTGTAACAACATATTCAGAGGCATTAGAATTAGTCACAAGGTTGATACCATTAGTAGCATATTCATGGGTACAAAAACCTACTATTGAGATATTTGTCTTGCAACAGCGTAGCATGGAAACCAAAGCCTACTATCAAGAGGATTTAGATTATGATGATGTATCTAGGACATAAAAGCCTGTCATCAAAGTTTGAACCACTAGCAACATATTTAGAGGCATAAAAGCCTGTTGTTGCAGACCAAGTTGAACTGATTTGGTTGACTGCTGTAACGTTATAAAAATAATAAATTCGCTAGGGATGTAAATGTTGCCTTACATCACGACACATTATACACTCCCTAGGAATTGATATGAATGATTGAGGAAGTAGAAACCTAAGAATATTTCAGTAACTTGATTTCACTGGGGATTTGTAATTTGAGCTTGGAGTTTGTCATAATGAAGTTTTTGATATCTATCGATCCAATCATCAAATTTGAGTTTCCCAAGTGTTCACCATGAATATTTGAATTTTCAAGTAGAGGGATCTTGTAATTCAATGATGATTTGATAGAGTTAGGGTATCTTTAGTGTTTACACGAACTGCATCCTCCTTCTCTTGCGACACAATGGTGGCATCCTGTCTCCCTCCTCCAGCAGGGTAGCTACTCCAGTTCCCCTTCCTCTCCTCGGGCAGCAATCTGTGACAAACACAGAGAGAGAAAGAGAGAGGAGGGACTTATCTCTCCCTCTATCTCTCATCCTCCTTTGCCAGCAATGGTGGTGGCCCTCCCTTCTCCTCTTCCTCTAGCGGATAGCAGAAGCAGTGCAGGCAGAACCAATAGAAAGATCAAGGAAGAGCAGGAAGAGATGGGGGGAAAGAGAGGAGGAGAGGAGGGAAAGAAGAAGAGAAGCTAATCTCTCTCTCTATCTCTGCCTTTCTCATTTCCGCCGCAACAAGCCAAGGAGAAAAGAAAAGTCTGGTCCTACAACTGGACCTTCTTGTTTGGTTGAGGAAGCAAACTTGCAAACTGAGAATCCCTTACATGATCTGGCATCAATGACAAGGCTACAAACAAATCGAACCAAACAATTTAGTATGGTCTGGTTGGACATTAAGCAGGGCAAAGGAAGAAGGCTAAGCGCTTGGGCCCTTTCAGGACAATCTAACCACACTGATCAGACGACAGAGAGCTCAAACCGAATAGTTTGATGCAAACTGGATCATCTGATTCAATCAGGTGATTAGCAATGAAGATCATGGGATCTGATTTCGCGCATTTTGACTCGGACCAAATAGACTGACTCATCGGGGTTGCGCCTAAAGTAGAACAACCTCTTACCCAACATAGAATTGTCTTTGATTTCTTGGAGGAAGCTATGACAGACTCAAGTTCAATATGGAGAGAGAGAGATAGAGAGCACCACACACTAATCTTTTGAGTCATTTTGTTTTGTAGATAAAAGATTGTGCATCACAAAACCTAGGCTGTCAATGTATTAAGATAGTGCTAGTTGCACTATATCATATTTAGAGAGCTAGGAGCAACAAGGTGCATCACAAGCATCTGTCACAGATGATCATAACCACTCAAGCGTTCTTCATTACCTCAGAGGTATCACTTCCATCTAACCCAAGGAACTGGGATTTCATGAGTCACTTTGACTCATTTAACCACTTCGTCTTTCCTTTAAAATTCCCCACCACCGAGTTGGATTAAAAATAACTTCGATGGAGTGGTAAAAAACAATGAACCAACGGGAGTTGGAGCAGTTATTAGGGAACATGATGGCAATCTCCTAGTAGCACAAGGTTTTAAGCTACATACCCAAGCAGTGGAAGTAGCAAAGAGAGCTGGAGTGTGAAAGTCTCTAAAGATGGCAACCAATGGGCAGACAATGCATATGGACTTTGGTTAAAAGGCGACTCCTCCATAATCGTTGCAGACATACTCAGAGCAGCAGAAAGGTGTTATCCGCACGATGCATATTGTCATTTTCTGCATATTTTTCTTTCTTTCCAAACCTATAAGATCACACATGTATATAGATCCGCTAATAGGGCGACTGATTTTATAGTGTCTTTTGCGTGTCATGAGGATGCTAATTGGGATGGGCGTATGTCCCTCCCAACTAAATTTTTCACCATTTAATTAGGTGATGGTGCTATTTGTACTTGATTTTTGTTCTCAATGCAAAATTTGCCCAAGGCTGATTCTCAGAAAAAACATCAAAAAACAACATACCAAGGCTACTTCCTAATACCAGGATCATTTTAATGAATTAAATCATCTTAAGTTTGAACACCCACTTTCATTTCTTAAAGACCATGTGTGTATAAAACCAAGCAACCAGATCACTTCACTCTAGTGCATTCAGATATCAGTCAGGTCCCAACCAATCAACAAGACCTACAAACTCAAACTATATATGCACCTAGAAAGGTATGTTCGAATCAAGAATTCATAACGTAAAAACAATCAATGAATTAATTATATCTGATGGAGCAATATGCCAGGAATATCACAATGCACAAATTGGAAGGAGAGTATATGAAAATTTTGCATAAACCTTCCCCATGTGTTATCATGTAAGCTTCTCCTGTGTATATTCACAATTCTGCAAGCTCAATTAATTTGATTACACATAAAAGTACTCTAAATAATAATCTATAACAAGAAATCAAACTGAACAACACTAGCGCTGTTTCCGCAAACAAATTTCAACATTATTTAGTTACATGATAAGGAAAGCAAGACAACTTCAAAAGATTTGGATTGGGCTGCTCACAGTTCATTTTTCAGAGGCTCTCCATCTGAATCGAGCTCTTGAGTGGCACATACTCGCCAAGATATCCTCCCAAATGGTCATAAAGAGCGCTCTTGTCGATCATTTGGTGGTGGTAGCTCTTGCAAACATAGTAGAACACGCTCTGAGCCAAAAGAGCCACCAGATTGACGAGGACGAGAACAGCGACAAGGGCGCCGCCAACGAGGATCTTGGCAGGGATGCTAAGACCGGCGCTTCCCTCCTCGGAAGGGCCCTTGACGACGAGGGCTCTGAAGGCCCAGCCAATGAGCCCGCAGGCGGAGAGGTATCCAGTGACGAGGACAGCGGCCATACGGGATCGTCCACGAAGGAGCTGCCGAGCCTTTCGCATGGCTTCCAGACCGCAAAGGGGCTCGACGACGGAGACGACCGAGGCGAGATGCCAGAGGGCAGAGATGAAAACATGGGCGGCGAGGAAAGCGGCGAGGAGGAGGGAGAGGACGAGGAGGAAGGAGAGCGAATTTGGGGAAGGAGACGCGATGAGGAGGATGAGAAGTGACAGGGCGAAGGCGAGGTTGTACAGGAGCATGAGGAGGGAGACCCAGAGAAAGGTGCGGAAGAGGCGATGAAAGATGGGAGGTATGGCGGAGATGGACGAAGAGAATGAGACGGGCTTGCCGGCGTAGAGCGAGGCGACGGTGAAGACGACGGCGGCCGTGGAGAGAAGGGAGAACGTGAAGAGGAATAGCACGTACAGGAACTGGTAGAGGAGCAGGAGGGACCACTCGGAGGTGGAGGAAGGAGAAGAGGAGGATTGCTCGAGGTGGAGAAGGATTGGGTGGGTGAAGAGGGAGTGGGCGAGAATAGCGAATGAGAGCGGAAAGACAAGGGCTAGGGTTAGCACGGCGAATGTGCGGGGGGCGGCGCGGGGTATCGCCGCCGACTCCCGGAGGACGTCGGCTGCACTCAGAGATTGCAGCTCCTCCAGCTGCAGATCCATCAATGCGTGATGAGAGAGAGAGAGAGAGAGAGAGAGAGAGAGAGAGAGAGAGAGAGAGAGCTTTGCAATTTAGGAAAGAAAATTGGTTATGGAGTTGGGTTAATTCGTTTTTAAACAGATCTTGATGTGGGGCGAGTGATGCTGACGGTTCATGGGTCGGATTCGAGTAAAATTAAAATTTGAATTCGATCTATTTATATCAACCTGCACTCGAATATATTAACTGAGTCAATTTTTGAATCTACAATAGCATCAAGCCTTTATCCCTATACTTATTCTTGTCAAGTTTTTCTAGTTTTTTTTTTATTTTTTCGTGCCCAAAATCATTAACTCATTTCTAAAATTTTAAAAAAAATTAATAATATGATGTACACAAACAACTAATATTAGAATTAACAGTAAATTAAAAAGTAAACAGGTAAATAGAATTATGATTAAAAGCGGATAAATATAATATTGTTACCTACAAATTGATTTTAATATATAATTCTATACTTAATCCAAAAAATGAATTGCTAACATAACTTTTTAATTAGGATTTAAAGAAAATATCTTAACTGAAAATATTATCAAAACAGTGCCATGAAATTAAAAATAGGAAAACAGACGGCAGAAATCGGGAAATTATGTAAGCAAACCAAGGAAAAATCGGATATCAAAGTCTCAGCCCCTACTGCAACCTCCGATGAAGCCGACTCGCCCAGTGGGTTGAAGCCTCAGCCACCTGCTCGGCTCCGATCAGTGGAGAAAATGTCGTACGCAGCCATCTGCTGCCGTGTCGGCGACAAAATCCGTAATCACCTGTCCGGATCTCCGAATCGTCCCTGCAGCCACCTGCTCGGCTCGAACAATGGCAGCACGCCGAACGCAGCCGCCTGCTGCAGTGCCGGCGACAAATCCGTGATCACCTGTCCGGATCTCTCCAACCTCTGCTCTGAAGGTAGAACCGCTCACAGAAAAATCATCCAAAGATTAACTAAATAAAAAATGACGATGCATCAAATCTTATTTGACTCGATTTAAGATCCAAGTCAAATCTAATAGGTTAATGAATATTTTAATTTTCGGTCCGAGGGTCCAAGTCGAACAATGAATCTACTGACCTAATCAGATGTTCATAATTTTAAGATAATTATAAACTATTTATAAGTTGTAACCGTAATGTTTTTTTTTTAAGTATTGACCATGACTATTTATATAGAGCAATATTATTATTATATAGAATAAATTGCATTCACCTCCCTGAATTTAAAGACATATTGACGTATAAATTCATAATTTTAAAAATATAATATTTACCACTATCATACCATATTCATTTAAATTTTATGCATTTCACATATTTCATATACTTTATAATATTATATATAAATTAAAATGCATAAATTCATCAATATTTAAATTCTAATATATATTTTTATTTTTTATTGTAAACACATCAATTTTCTTACTTCAATTAAAAATTATAATCATGTAGATTTAAATTCGACACCCTAATTGAAAATTTTAAATAGAATAAATAAATTAAAATACATAAATTCATAAATATTTAAATTATTATTTATATAAATTAATTTATTTATAATATTTAATTAATATATTAATAATATAGTTAAGATCAAGGCCAATTTAAAAATGTGATGTTCACCATCAAAGAATATGATGTGAAATATGTGAAATACAGAAAATTTAAATGAATATAGTATAATAGTGGTAATATTTATGAATTGATGGTGAAATGCGTAATTTCGTGTAAATTTTATGTCCGGTATGTAAAAACCCCTTATATATATAGCATAAGCAAGATTACATAGTTAGAAATGTTCACCTTTTATTGCACTCATTGCATTACTTTTTTGAGTTGAAAAAAGAAGATAGGAATTGAGAATTGATTTGTAAATAAATTCTATAGGATAAATTTCAAATAAATCCCTACAATTCACACATTATAATACTCAGATTCCTATGTAGTTCTTATTTTGAAAGCTTCATATCATTAATTAATGATCCCTATAATTTAACTGCAGAGACCTACAATGATTTAAAGGTCTTTAGAATATGCCTACAGGTACCTCAATAAAATTTTTTTAAAAATCATGAACCTAATTCAAATTATAGATAAATTATAAAAACTTATTAAAATTTTACCATATTCTATATATGTCATTTAAATATCCATCTCTTTCAACTTGTTGAGCCAACGATACACAAATATTAATTACGATCGGCTTTAGAATGTTCTTTAAAACATTGGACTCACGAAGAAACAACAAAACTTTTAGAATAAATTACATATAGATTCTTAAGTTTAAAATATATTACCAAACAAGTTTATGATTTAATTTAATATTTAAATTTAAATCATATATATATATATATGTTTTAAAAGCCTAAATACTAAATTTTTAAAATTATAAATATGTATAATAATATGCTATAAACTCATGAACCTAGATATAATTTATCCAATCCTTTAAATTCAAGGGATAATTAACTACATGCCACACAAATTCATTCTTAGTTAATTGCACTATGCACATTTAAAACATTACAAAATCTTACATACACATATTTGAGTTAAAACTTAATCAAAATCTATTTGAAAAAAAATATTCTGTTAGTAAATAATTAAAATTATATTTTTACTCTTAACGGTATATATTTTTCTCTTCCTCAATACCACACTAAAGTGCTAATTTGTCCTAAAATCAATTCACATCGCGGATGTCTCCTTTCTTTGCCGCCACCTAAACATTAAGATTTTAAGATTTTCACTCAAAATATATTTAAATATCTTTAAAATAATATGATGAACGACTCAGATTTTTTTATAATCTAACTATAGTTAGGTTATTGAAAAATTATGATTACTCATTATAATAAAAATAAATTAAAATGTGTGTATATAAAATTTTATAATGTTTTGAGTGTGCGTAGCATAATTAACTGAGAATGAATAGATAAGACATAAATAAAACTAAATTATGTGATATGTAGGTAATTATCCTTAAATTCAATTGTCCTATAGCTTCTCCAACTTGTTGACCAGCTCAATTCAGAGCCTTTTTAAGATGTTAAGGCTCCATTTGTCTAGGAGTTTAAAATTAACCTGATTTAATTTTAACCAGCCATATCACATCACACATAAAATTTAATATTAAAAATTAAATTTATTTCACATCCTACACATATTACTAAAATAATAATTAACTTATATCACATCCCTCACATATTCCAACATAATAACTAACTTTATATCACATCCCTCACATATCCCAACATAATAACTAACTTTATTTCACATCATTCACAACTTTCAATAAAAAAATATCTCCATTCAAATTTAATTTTAACCTTCTTAAATTTAACCTTACAAACAAACACACCTCTAAGTAGGTCAGTTTTATTAGAAACAAACACAATTAAACTAACCACACATCCATAAAACCAATTCTTAATATTAATGAATCATGTTGCATGAAGAATAAACATTAATCTCATCTAAGAACAAGCCAAAAGAATCATAATCATCATTAATTGTAGACTTAACACTTCAAAGAATGTTTATTTTTTTTAACTACATATTCCTATTTCAATGCAAAAACATAGCACTACTTTTAATTTAGTCTAACCAAATTTCTTTAAATTCTTTTTATGATAGTTTTATCTGTCCACAATAATAATGTATTGTTGAACATGCCAAACTATCTAAATCCTGTTTGGCGCAGAGACCAAAATCAGGATCAAAATAATACTAATTTAAAAAATAATAATAATAATAATAAATAATTTTTTTAATCATTCTACATAAATTCTAATATGAAAAATATCATTTTACTTCACATAGTAACAATTTTCAATTAAAATATCAAATTTATTTTACATCTTAGACAAAAATATTCGAGTCAAGCATTTTGATTTAAGATGTAAAATAAAATTAATATTTTTATTAAAAATTATTGAGTATGTGAAGTAAAATGAAGAAGGAATGATCAAAAACAAAGAAAGTGAGGTCTTAACGAAAAGAAATACAAACAAAAGCGAAGCGATGAATTGAAAGAAAATGTATCCTAATAACAACTAACACAAATAGAAGCCAAAAGTGTTGGTTAAATGAAAAGACGAGTAAAGAGAAGGGGAAAATTTATTGGCTTCAGATGCCCCCGCCACGTCACATTTTCGGACCTGCCTGTAACAAGCACTTTTAACTATAGATGCTTGTTATAGAGATTTCTATAACAAGCACCTATAACAAGCACAATTTTTAAGTTTCTATAACAAGCAGTTTTAATTATATAACAAGCACATTTATACCTATACCAAGCAGGTCCGAAAAAGTGCTTGTTATGGGGTATCCGAACCCAAGTTTTTTTCAGAGAAGGGAGACAGAGCGATCGATTGAAATCATAAAACCCAGCTTAACGACAAACAACACAAATTGAAACAGGAAGTGTAGGTCAAATGCAAGATTTCAATAGTTAGATAACAATTCCCTCTGCATCATAGACAACAAGGAGAAAAGAATTGAGATTTTACTCTACAGAAGTCCTCAAAACACTTCCTGCAGCTCTACAGGTCTGCAGCATTAGTGAATGCCATTCCCAAAGTTAGGTAGCAAATTAATGCTAAGTTATTCCGTGTAATTAGATCATAATGAAAAAAAAAATATCAAACTAATACAAAGGAAGGATGTAGTAACAGTCAATCATGCACATAAAGTAGTAAACAGTAAACAATATTTTCATTCATCACTTTTTCTTTTGCCTTCTCCAGAGAGGCTCCAATCACTCCAAGTCCCAACCATATTTCCATATAGAAACATTAATTACTTCTAGATCTCTTTAACATTACAGGGCCACTTACATGCATGTTCCAACTTTATGATTTGATGCAATCGAATTATTCGTAACATTCTCAATTACCCTATGCATCACCAAACCTCCAGTTCTTCATTTCTCTATACTTTTAAGAATGCTGTTAGAATCTACTGAGACAGACATGGAGAGAAAGAGGTGACAATGACGTATTTTTTGAGAGTTTTTCTTTTTTTTTTTTTTGAAAGTTGATCACAATGACATATTTGACTGTGTTTTAGTGATGTCGGACAAATCTATCATCGCAATCCGAAGATTGGAGTCCCGACATCTTGTCATCACCATATTCCAATCATCTAAGGGACCAAAAGGAGCATTTACATCATTGTGCAATTTGCTTATTCTACTTGACAAGTTTATGATAATCAAAATGATAAATAAAGTAACTTTTTACATCAGTTATTACTTGATTGACACCTAAAACTGAGCTAAGGAATCTAACTGAAGCTTCAAAATGGTGCTACATCAAATTTAAAAGTTGAAACCTACTTGCAATTAGCCCCCAACCTCGGGGTCTCTGAAGTAATTTGGTCTAACTTTACATGCGAGTGCATGATATAGTCATAGGACTGACTATACATAGTAACAGAGATATTGTATAGATTTGCAGAAAGATCCAGTTATAAACAGCATGATAATAACAAAAGTAGTTAATAATAATAATAATAAAAGAAACTGCATGATGACTCCACAATGAAAGCCCTACAACATGCAACTTAACAAAGAAAAATGAAGCTGTACACCTTCCCATCAAAGATTGGGCAAAGATCTAGTAATCAATGAAGTAGATCTTATGGTACATCAGACGTAGTCATGGAATGACTGAAGAATTTTATCCAGTTAATGCTCGACAAGGCCAAAAACTGCAAAACACAAACAATGGTGGTGATCTGTCGTTAAAATGCGAAAACTAGCTCATTATCCACCAAAATCACAAATGGTTAAATTGATGCTTATGATCTATGCTAAGAGTCAAGAGTAATAGAGGAAAAAATACATCAAGAATAAGCACAGACCTGTATTCTTCTTCTCTGTGCTTTCTTTGCCTTCTTTATACAGGTTTTGGCAGGATCTGCTCAAAGTCAAAGACCTCAAACATCAAGCGCCTGACATCAGGCTTGCCATAGACACAGTAGGCAAGGCCATGGATGGCTTGCTGGACAGCAGTGGTTGAAGGATTTCTGAGCCTCCTGTTATGCTCATACCTGCCCTGCATAAGATCACTGTACACGATGAAGCGGTGGAGGTGCTTCTCCCTCAGATACCGACCACAAAACTTGTTCATCAGCAGTTGGCGGTGCTTTTCTTGCAACCACCTTCCCGGGGCATCAATATGCTTCATGAGCAATCTCTCTGCCATCACAAGATCCTGCCAAGACAAATCAAAATTTCACAATCATCTCAGCCATCACTACCTCCAAGGGATGTCAATTTACGTTCATGGGTTGGGTTCTGGTCTAGTCAAAATCTGATCAAACCTATAAAAGGTCTACTCGTAACTCAAATGGGCCGGGTTCAGCACGTGGCTGACCAAACTATGAGAAACTATCTATGCTCCACTAATTGTACTGCACACAAGGGAAGAAATAGAGGTAATAAAAGTAATAGCTAGCAATGAATACGAAGAAATTTTGCGGGTCATGATCTCTCTTAACACAAACACAAGACAAAGATTAAAATAGTTGGCAGAACCCAAAAATATCATGTTGGGATTTGGATCTGACATCACCCTTTATGAACACCACTATAACTAGGGAATGGTTCTATGAATAATCATCTGTTAATCCTTTATGTTTACCATTGCTTCTGTTAAATCTAAATAGTTTTTCATTCTCAACTATAAAGATTTTACAACGCGCCATAAAAACAAAAGAAACAAGAATCAAGGAGAAAGATTTGAAGATTACCTGGATCTTTTGGCCGACATATTCCAAGCGCTCGAAACAAAACCGAGGATGCTCAAACTTGTGCATTGAGGGATGCAAGAAGCACAGCTGCAATCAAAGAAGAAACGCCTATGATTGAAAAACTATCATTAAATCCCTTTTAGAGATAAACTATAGTTAGCAAAATAGTTAGCAAAAAAAACTATAAATTTGATCAAACTAATTACTTCAAATAATTAAATAAATGTGCACATAACATAGAACATTTAACATGAAGATGTACAGAAATAAAGTGAAAAACAAAGGATCATTTACTACTCCATTATTGCAGCAACTAGAAATTGAATAATCGAAGAACATTTAAAAAAAGTACCTGCAAACCTAATCCAAGTTCAACATTCCTAGCATCTGTAATCTCTGGGATTCTGTCAGTCATGTTCAAAGGATATCCGAGTGCTTCCATAACTTGGGGTCTGCAGTCAAAGTCCCAGATGTTCCCACGAAAACGATGCATTCCTGGAGGCACACATGCCCTAAAAAGCCTTGGGTGTGCAAAAAGTGCATCTTGTGGAGGCTGGAGAAGTACAAGAGTGCGAATCAAATAACTTCTTTGAAAAATGAAAGGATAGTGATCAAGAGGGAAGCTTTTCCCTTGCCTTGTAACCAGCAACCTCTTGCCAGCTTAGTTGTTGCCCTTCAAATTCAACTGAAACGTAATCTACATCTTCTAGTTGTCGTCTTAATTTCGGTTGACAGCTCTCGTCTTCTGGATCCATTCCAAATGCCTCAAAGAGAACACGATAAACTTCAGGCATGCCATAGCAAAGATAGATGGCTCCAAACAAAGCCCAGAATACAGATCTGACAATAAAGCAAGCAGAGAATATGCTCAGGAGATTTTGAAAATGAAGTAGGAATAAACCTCCTTGAAATCTACATAGGAAGTGAAAAAATAAAGAAAATAAAGTGTTTAAAAAACAATAAAGACTAAAGCGGACTTCCAAGCTCCTAACATTCAAATTCCTTCAAAAATCAACATACTTGCCTTCTCTTATTCTTCACCATAATAAACATGGAGATCAACTAGTTGTTATCATTCAATAGGAAAAAAATGAATAGACTTATCTACTTATGAGTTGCTTTGTTTACTGTTGCACTAAAAGTCCATCCTTGGAAAGATCTCCCCAGTTCTTATGCATTCTCGCATCATCAATTGCATTTATTTATGCTGGAGTCAACAAAAGCATTTCATCGACTTAGCCTCCTACCCTCTCTCAACAAATCATGCAAAATTTCAGAACTCACTCCAGTAGAGCGAAAAGAATGCAATTTCCTATTAAATTTGTCTAAAGAGAACCTTTGTCATTTGGTTTGTATCATGTATGTGAATAAAACTAAATATCGTTCACAGTAAGTACATGTAACTTTATTACATTTTATACTTTCACTCATTAGATCATAAAACCAGCGATAGTAAATATAGTTTATCTTTGAACGTCAACCCTTAATATAATTCATACATCCAGCAAAACGAGTAAAATACCGAACCAAGTCCTTGACATGTAGATTAGCTCATATATGTTTTATGTTATCACCTAAAAAAGAAAATGTGGCACCAAATAATTGTAGAACATTAAATTTCTTTATTCAGATCAATCACTTACTTGACTGGCGGTTCCCTGTCCTTCCTTATCATCTTATCCATATCATCATAAGGAAACACCAAATTCTGTAAGCTCGCAGCTTTGATCCACTTGGGCAGGCTTCTCTTCCCAATTAAAGCATAAACCCTCTCCCTCATAGGCCCCGGCGATTCCCTCGGATATCTTTGCAAGAAGAACTGAGCAAAAACCAGCTCAAGTGCATACTGCCCCAGAAAGCTAAGCCTGGAATGCCCATTCCTTACATGCCGCGCCTTTGTTCTCTCGCAAGAAGGATGCTGAAAGGACAAGTACAGCAAAGTATCAAACTGCTTCGCTGGGTTATCGTCTCCAAGCTTCTCCGACTGCTCGAGTGGATAACCAAGGGCCTGTTTCGCCTCAAGAAGGTACTCATCCATCCAAGTTCTGTCAGCATTGTCAAGCCGAGAAGGAGGGAGGCAGGAGCTAAGCAAGGGGAAGGCCTTGAGGGAGAGCTGTGGGCTGTTGAGAAACCTCTCGGTGAGTTTGGCATCGTCCAGAGGGGGTCGAAGGATGAATCGCCGTGGAGGAACTTTCTTCTTCGGCGAAGAAAACTTCTTCCGCTCGGCCAGCTCTCTAAGCAATCGTTGGGGGCTATCGGCCCGAGCGGTGGTTAGACCCACAGTTTCCGGCCGTGGGCCGGGTTGCTCGCCAGCAACGGCGATGGCGCGGATGGTAGCAGAGGGGGAGAGAGTGCGCAGGGGTTTGAATTGGATTTTGTGAGGGAAAGAGGAAAGGGATGAGGAGAAGGAGAGGGAAACCGTGGGAGGAGGAGGAGGGCGAGGGAGATGACGGACAGGGGACGAGAGCTCCATTGATAAGCTTGGGAGAGGCAAGCCACTTGGTAAGAAGAAGAACCCAACAATTAAAATTGTATTTTTAAGAGGAAGGAGACGATTTCAGCAGCCACCGCCACCCACGGTCTCTGGAGATAACAGTGTTTTAGAAATCGGCAAAGAGCGAAGGGGTAGAGAGACCCCGAGAGCTGACAGACAGGAAGAAAGAGATAAGGAGGGTTTTAATTTGTAGAGAGATTAATCAGAACACTAATGGGCCATAAATGGGCCGATAAAACAGCCCAAAACTTAAACGCTTGGGCCAGCCCACCTAATTTTGATGCGAACTGTTAATTAAAGGTAGAAATTATTGATAGTTCCTTCAAAAAAAAAAAAAAGAAATTACTGATAGATCTCTATCTTTTGTCTATAATTACATTTTGGCTTATTTTGTTGAAATCCTTGACTCTTCCCTATATCAATCTTGTTCCTATAGGTCACTCAACCCTATTTTTTGTTGTTGTTCTTCACTGGTTTTATTTTGTTTTGAAATTCTTCAATCATCTCTTTTTCAAAAAGTGAGAAATGATAGTGGTCTAATTTTAATGTTATTGTAATTGTTAAAGTCTTCTTAAAAAAAGAAAAATAAAACAAAAAAATAAAACAAAAATACCAAGAATGCTCCATATCATTTTTGGTGGTCATTTCTTATAAAAAATATAAAATTTAATTATTTTAAACTATCTATATATTATAAAATACTATTATATCTATTTATTCTTACCCTATTTAAAAATTTGATCAAAAAAATCACAATCAACTTTAGTCTAAGAAATGTCTTGGCTCGAGTGAGGATAGCATTTTTGTTCTACATGTCTATAAAATTTTGAAAAATTCAACTATTTCAGGAATGGATATAGAGATAAGAATTTATCGAACTACACTCCTTCGTATACGTCAAGAGTCCATTGATGAAAAAGAATTGAGAAAAATTTAAACCCAATTCTTACAGTGATAAATTTAATTCTACTTTTCTTTACTCTATTCTGTATACAAATTTAAAATTTAAAAATAAATATTAATATTTTAAAATGCCAAAAAATTAACGAAAATAATTTAGCATCATAGTGGTAAAAAGCCAAAAAAATCAATGACTTCATCTTTGTAGGGACCAAACAGCAACATTTCTATAATTTTTTGAACAAAAATTAAAATTTTTCAAAAATTATAACTAATTTATAACAGTTTACAGTAATTTCAAATATAATTAAACTTTCGTAGTGCTATCCAAAATCTTGGTTTCGTTCAAGGTAAAATTTTTACCTAACATAAATTACAATTATAAAAATTAATTTTATTTTACATCTAATATAAATATGAATATTAGAATTTAAAATATTTCATATTTTACATTTTTTAGTATTAAAAATTTTTTATTAAATTTTAAAAATAAAATATTTAAAAAAAAAACTCGAATTAAAGGAGATCTTAAAAAACAAAAAATAAAAAAGTAGGAATTAAAGATGAAACAAAAATCATTTATTTTCTGGCTTCCTTTTCAGCTTTCCTCCTGGCCCTTCTCTCCCTCGAACTTGCAGAGGATCTAAAGCCACCACCATTGTCATCTGGATCAGAGTCCTCCAGCTCTCTGAAAGATTTCTGTTCATACAAAAAAAATATAGATTTTTGTAAAATTCAATGAGGAATGTAGAAATTAGAATATGTAGGAAGGAGGAGGAGAAACAGATGATGAGATTTGAGGGACTTTTCTGCAAAAGGTGCTCCAAAACCTCGCGCAGTTCGGCGAAGCTGACGGCGTAGAAGGTGACGGCGGCGGCGGCCACTATGCCGAGGACCGGAACTACTATCTGCCCTAAGTCCATCTCTCTCTCTCTCTCTCTCTCTCTCTCTCTCTCTCTCTCTCTCTCTCTCTCTCTCAGAGATCTTAATTCTTATCTAAAATAAATCCGAAGTGGTGGACTAAAAGGTTCTCAGTTGGATAAATGTCAGACTGGTCTCTGAGGTTAGGGAGTATATCAAAGGGGTCCATAATTAAGAAAAAGTAGAATTTAGGCCCCTAAGGTTAGCTAAGTTTTTCAAACTAATTCCTAAACTTAACTTAAATATTTCACATGAATCCCTTTTGATTATTTCTATCAAACATTTGTTGTCATATATAATTAAAAAGTGGCTTTTTAAAATTTTTTATTTTTAAAGTTACTAAAGTACCCCTAACCTAATTACATGAAAATTTATTGGATTTGGGCTAAGTATGATTTGAGCAGTTAAGCACTACCACGTGTGCTTGGGCCCGCCTGTGTTTCACATGTAGCACTAGTGATTGAGCGTGGAACTGTACTATGCCTGAACGCAATAATTTCTCAACCTACATACCCCCGACTTCCTCTCTCACGTGCGCTTGCATCAATGCAAGCTAGTAAAGGAGTGGCATAGTTGAAGTTATAGAAAATGAAATGTATAAGTGGGAGGTCTCAAATTTAGCAAACTGGATGAGGCAACGGAGAGAGAGACAAATATAGAAGAAAAAATAAAAGGTAAAATTACTTTTTTATTCATATTTAATAATGTTTTGATTTAATGATCGATTTGATAATGCTATTTTAACTTCAAGGAGCTAAATAAAATTTTAAATATTATGAACCTATTTGATATTATCCTTTAACTTCAATTACTTGTATAATGTTTACCCCCTTATTAGTTTTTATTTAATGTGCTAAATTGCTTAGAATTCACCAAAATCTATAATTTTTCTGAAACTTTATATTTTGGTTCATGAGATATAGTTTATGCAGTTGATAAGTCATTCCCTCTAAATTATTAAATTTCTTGTCAAATTACAATGATATTCTTTAATTTAAAATATAATTTTTTTAAAAAAACATAAAAGCATGAAAATTAAAAACCCATGAAATTTAGTAATTTTTCGGTTCTGGCGCGCTCAATCATTGGCTATCACATGTGCACGAGCAGTGAGCCCACGCAAATATGGCGACCAACAGTTCAGGAGTCGAACCATTTTACTCCTGAATCTAATATTTTTTCCATCAAGTGAGGTTATCCATTCAGGGATATCCAATAAAAATGAAATATTACAAGGTAAATTAGAATGAGAATTATTACAAGGTAAATTAGAATGAATATTGTGCAAACATGAAAAATGGTATTATTTGACTTTCAGAAAAATGGTATTATTTTAATTTGTCCATAAATTTATTAAGAAAAATGATGAAAATACTTAAAACATTTATCACCATAACTTAAGAAACTGTGTAATATTTGAAAATTGCAGATCAAAGTATAATCATTATATAACCTCAGGGACTTATGAGTAACTTAACCACTTTTTGCATTTACTATCAATATTAAAGACTACATGAACATAGGAATATATAAGTTATAAAAGAAATTATTCTCATTTTCTGTATGGCATTGGCACCATCAACACATACACAAAAGTAATGTTTTATATCTTTTTTTGTCATTTTTTGAGCCACAATTCATATAATTAAGGATTAAAACGCAAATTGTGCTCCTCAAAACTTACATATAATGGGAAAAAAATTTCAAGCAAGCCATGAAAGAAACCATAATCCAAAAGGGCTTTTAAAAAGAGGATCAATTACAAAAATTTCCCCACACAACAAACCACTTACATAGAAAAACATTCCTCTGATTATGTTCAAATCTAAGAAACTCTACAGTATGAGACCATAAAGTTCACATCTTGGCTCAATTGCTTTAAGCCTTGAGAAAAAAATAAGGAGGAGGGAAGCTTAGAACAGTACAAGAGAATCAAGCAGCAACTGGGACAGCCTCATTAAGAGCAACCACCCCAGGAAGCTCCTTTCCCTCCAGTAACTCCAAGCTGGCCCCACCACCAGTTGAGATGTGGCTCATCTTGTCTGCAACTCCCACCTTCTCGACAGCCGCCACTGAATCTCCGCCGCCGATGATTGTCGTCACACCTTTGCTGCTCAGATCCGCCAACTTGTTTGCAATCGCCTGCAAATGGAAGAGCACACAAAGATTGGCAATTCGAGGAGGAAAAAATTAACATGAAACAAAGAAAAAAAAATTTAAAGGATACCCATATATCACAATGACTGGCAAAATATGTTTCTAATAAGAAAATAAAAGGTAGATATATAATTGACAAACACCTATTAACTTAAAAGCTGAGACTTATGTGTAAGAGCCGCACACTTATAACAAGACCTCCATAATATATGGTGAAGTTGAACAAACCAATGTGGAACTAATATTCTAATCATTCTCATATGTATATAAAAATCTTATCATCATATGAGAATCCGGCAAATTGGATATACTCCCCCTTTAACGGGTCATCCGTCATGTCCATTACTAATCAAAGGCCATATCACATCACTGGAGGCCACAGTGTGAGATGTTCTTTTGGCAAGTCAATCTTGATAAAAAGCAACAATGCACTTGTTCCCAGCCGACCATCAGCTCTGATACCGCGGAATATTAGGAGAATAAAAGGGAAGCCAAATAAACAAATGTGTGGGCATCTATTAACCTAAAAGCCGAGAACTTGTGGTCAAAACCAATATGCCACTAATAATTTAAACATTCATATGTGCACACAACAAATTCGTCAACCTGAGGAAAGATATTGAATTAAGACTTGCTAATTATGATGATGATAGATAAAAGGATCAAATACCTCGGTTCCAACTGCAAACTTATCAAATTCAAAGACACCCATGGGACCATTCCAGATGACTGTCTTGGTGGCATCCAGAGCATCACTGAATGTTTTGACAGAATCTGGTCCAATGTCTAACCCCATCCATCCATCAGGGATGGCAGACGATGGAACAACCTGAAGAAATAAATAAATTGCCACTGTAAGATATACACTTTGATCTACTTAACAAAGAGATGCATTAAAAAGGAAAAAGGGTTCAATAAATAGTAATATTGTTATATTACTAAGCTAGAACTAAAACCAAAATTAGTATTAGATAAGGGAATCAAGGTTTGACAGAACCAAAAACTTTAATCCTTTTACTAAACAAGTTGAGATTCAACTTTGAATTTGATCAAATATTTAATGCGAGAACTGGGCTTAACCTACAGGTTGATCTATTAAAATTTTGAGAAAATAGTAGAAGGCTCTGCTTATAAGTGTGACAAGTTGGATTGGTGTGAACAGAACCAATTCTTAGGTCAAATTAAGTATATCTCAACTTACTACCACTTATACTAAAGTTCCCAAAAAAGTTTACTAAGTCTATCAAAGTTTAGGTTGATTTAAAACCTGAGCTATAGATATGTTTTAAAAATCCTAGAATTAAGCAAGAAGAAAACAATTCATACGGCCGATTCAAGTAGTTGGTATATACTTATTGATAAAGGTGACAAATTGGCAAGGGAAATAAAACGTACATTGCTGTTTGCATCAGCAGCAAACTTATCAGCAATGACGACATCAGAAGGCAGCAAAAGTGATACTCCTTTTGATTTGGCCTTCTGAAGAAGGGAAGTCGCAAGGTCCAGCTTGTCATCTTCTACAAGAGAAGATCCCACAGAAAGTCCCTGGGCCTTGTAAAAGGTGAAGATCATACCGCCACCAAGAAGAAGGATGTCGACTTTCTCCAAAAGTGACTCAATAACACCAATCTTAGATGAGACCTTTGAGCCACCTACAATGGCAGCAAATGGTCTCTTTGGGTTCAAAACAGCTCCAACAAGATATTCAAGTTCCTGAAAATATGATAGCCAGATAGTTTTAAGAAGAAAGAGTAAAAGGATTTTAACAATTCTAAAGCATGCAGATATACATGACAAATTTTGTGGATTGAGACCTTGTAAAGATTTTTTATAACCGAACACGAATTTCAATTTAAGCTATTAGTGCATGACAAAGAAGTGTAGTATTAAAGGCTCACCTTTTGTAAAAGAAAGCCAGCAACAGAGGGCTTCAAGTACTTTGTGACTCCTTCAGTTGATGCATGTGCTCTGTGTGCCGTTCCAAAGGCATCATTCACATAAAGTTCAGCTAGGGATGCTAGTTTCTTGGCGAATTCTGGATCATTCTTCTCCTCCTCCGGATGAAATCTTACATTTTCTAGAAGAAGCACGCCGCCTTCCGGAAGGGCATTAACCAGCTTCTCAACCTCAGGACCAATGCAGTCATCAGCTTTTTCGACCTGTTTATGACATCAAGAAAAATTAATAGAATGGGATTTTTCATAAGAAACATGACACCTTCATTTTTCACTGTATAAATACCAATGCATACATACCTTGATTCCAAGATACTTGAATAAACTAGGAACCAGTGGATTCAAGCTATATTTTGGTGTTACCCCCTTGGGTCTACCCTGAAGTCAATAAAAATAAAGGACAAAGAACTCTTAAGAATACATGATAATTGGTTTGAAAATGAAGGAGAAAGTTCAAAAACATGAGTGATATGTAAAGAGAGTGCATGCATTCATACATTTGAGCAAAAGAGAAATTAATAGTCAGCATCTTGTTGCTAAAACCAAGATCAAGTACAAGGGCAATCAGTGGGGTGCAGTGAAGTGCAACAGGCAGCAGTTCCTTAAAAGTAGTGTGGAATATCATATGCAACACCAAAGCATCTGATAACTGGAGACCAAGTAAGAGGCTAAGCCCTTGTTTGGCAACAGGCTAAAAATATGATTTATTTTAGGCATAGCCAAAATCTTAAATTTATTTTTAAAAAAATTTTAAAAATTATTTTATATCTTATCCTACACAAATTCTAATATTAAACAATCACTTTATTTCACATCAAACAAAATTTTTAATATAACTAACTCTCTTTATTTCACATCATACACATTTTTCTAAAATTTTTCACAAAAAACTTTCAAATCATCTTTTTTTCCTCCAACCAAACAAAGCCTTATATAATGCCATGAAAACTTGTAAAAAGGTCTTGGATTTGAGTATATTGTGAACATATTTCTTTCATTCATTTTTTGTAAACTCATGCACGTAGAGTGTAATGTAAATAATGCAGCCAATTTTTTAGCGTATTGTGCTACGCCACACGATTTTTGTTGGGATAGGAGTATGCCCCTCCTCATTGATTTTTTCAACATCCTCAAAGGAGATGTTAGTTAACTCTTGTACACTTTTGCTAGATATAGTGTAATGCTATGACAATGTTAACTATAAAAAAAAAGACAAACTAATACATGACATAAATCGAATATATGTGTTTGCCTAAGCTGATTTCATAATGACATGGTTTTCAAATAAGAGGTAGGCATCTCTGAGAAAAGAGAGGCAGAAAAGTCTCTTCTTGTTTAAATAACACATTCTGAATTATGAGGTAAACATGAAATAAGCATTGCTAGATTTATCCTATTGAATATACTTGTGAACAGAGTATTCAGTTTCAAATAAATCTGAAGTACACTACCACTCTCACCAGTAAAGAGATTGGCAAGCTAAGCTATTCCTAAAAATAAAGGAGATTGGCAGGGAGAAATCTATACAACTGGCATTAAAACCTTAGAGAAAACACACTCCTTTTTGCAATTTATATCTAATTGAATTAGATGAAACCGCATAAAAGAATTACAACTCCTAAAATCATCAACACCATTTAGCTGTTATGATGGATTAAGGGATCAACCAAGTATTCAACATAAGTCATAATGTAAGGCGGGTTGACAAGTCCATATTCTACCACTAAGAACAACTGTAATAGCGAAAAAGAAGCAAGGAAACAATAATAAAGAGCATCAATAGTGAGGGAGAATCACTCACCAAATGGCTGGAAAGAATGACCTTAGCGCCATTGCTGATCAAATACTCGATCGTAGGCACCGCCGCGCGGATCCTCGTGTCATCCGTGATATTCAGATTTTCATCGAGAGGAACGTTGAGATCCGCGCGAACGAAGACCTTCTTCCCCTTGAGGTCCGCCGCAGTCAGGTCCCCCACACTCCTCTTCGCCATGGACGCGAGCCCCCGCGGCCCCCGCCCGCTCCGCCCTGCCACCGCCAGGATTCTCGAAGCCACGTGGTCTGACAGCACCGGGTCCGCCGCAAAGCCGGCGAATCCCAAACGCCGAAGCGGTGACCGCAGCGCCACAGCGGCGGCGGAAGGTATCGCCCTCCGGCGAGAAGTGGAGGCTGAGTGGAGGGAGAAGGACGCGGGAGACGCAGCGGAAGCCATCGAGAGAGAGCGCGCAGAGACGAAAGAGCGAAGGAGAGTGTGGAGTAAAAAGTAGGATTTTTGGCGTTCGAATTTGCGGTTTCCTTCTCCTTATCGTCGGCGAGAGGTCGAGGTGGGGTGGCTGGCTGCCTTTCGCCTTCTCGTGTCGATTCGGACTCAATATTTTTCGGGTCAACCGACCCGATTGATTTCCGGTTATTCAAAATCTCACCGGAATTTTGATTGGGCAAATTACAAATATGTCCCTATACTTTACCTCTAAAATAGGGACTCAATATAAAACAAAATAGTGAAGGCCAATATATCAAATAAATACTATAAATCTGCATGGAATTTGAAGGCCTTGAGCATAGTCTAAATCTCTGCAAGATTATTAAAGCACTTCTTTGCCAATAAAAGCAATTGAGTTCCTCTCCGAAGATTTTTTTCGCTTAAGGCATCGTTATCATTTATTGAGTTTATAAGACATATATTTGATCCAATGAATAAATATAAAATTAACCAAATTAAAAATCTTGAAGTCATTAGTATAGTAACTAGAGAGAGGATGAAATGATCGATACCAATTGATTAATGAACATAATTCCTCTATTTTAAAAAGTTATTGAGTGTATGATTCGAAAAACATCAATCAATTGCTTACAGATGGCGAGTCATCACTAGATGCACAAAATGCCGAGCTAATAATCTGATTATTCGATCATGTCAACAGCATAGCATCCCGTGCAACAAGATCTAATTCTTAGTGTAAACGAGGCGTTTTCTCCCTTGGATCGGTTCAAACTTTGTGCCAATATTTGTTCGCACCAATCTAAAAGCAGATCCAACCACAATGAACGCCGTGTATTTTGTTTCTCAATGGGAGCGTTGAGTTTTTGTCAAACCCAAATCGCGCAAATCGCTTAATTTACGCCACACCATCCAACTCATTCTCTCATTCAGAACCAACCACAGTCCCCCATCTCTTCGCATAACACCCAAAGATCGCCGGCGCCGCGATGGACCACAGCCTCCCCTCCGATATGCACATCCCAACCTCCGCCGCCGACAGCGTCGTCACCGGCGACGTTGCGGCTGCCGCAATGGGCCGACAGGCAGCGCAGAGTCGGTCCTCCTACACCCACATGACCTTCTATTGGGGCAAGGACTCCGAGATCCTCTTCGCTGGCTGGCCGGGCACCAGCACCGGCATGTACGCGTTGGCGACCCTCCTTGTCTTCTCGTCGGCCGTGATCGTCGAATGGCTCGGCCGCAGCGGCTCCGGCGACTTTAGCTGCCGCAGGCAGAAGTCGCGGGCTGCGGCGGCGTACGCGCTGCGGGTCGCCGTCGCGTACATCGTCATGCTCGCCGTGATGTCGTTCAACGTCGGGATTCTGGTGGCGGCGGTGGCGGGGCATGTCATCGGCTATATGTGGTTCGCCGGAGCTCCGGCGGCCGGAAGGTGTGGAGATGAGGAGGGTGGCAAGGCTGGCCGGTGCTGATGGTGAATGGGTTTGCGTGGGTATATGGTAATTATACTAAAATTATTGAATTACTATAAAAAAAAATTGAAGCATAAATGTTATTTTTGTCCAATTATATAATATAAATTTGCCAATATTTTGATAAAAAAATAAAATGTTAATAACAACTATCGCTCTCTAATTTAAGCTTATATGTATTCTTATTCTTTTAATTTTTAAATTAATTAAATAAATTCTTTAATTTAAGTCAATAAATATATAAATTATTTGATATTAATAGAAGAATAAAATAGATGATTTTTTTAACTAAAAAACTAATTTAATTTATTTAAAAATTAAATTAATATTTTAGAAAAAATAAAGTATAAATTTAACAATTAATTAGTGAAAATATTTTTTATTAAATATTTTATTTAATACTAAATTACCTATTTGCACTTTAGCTTAAATTAAAAGATTTATTTAGTTAATTTAAAAGCTAGATAGATCTAGTTGCATATATTCTCAAACTAAAAGAAATTAATTGCTATTAACTAAAAAAATAAATAATTAATTAAATTGCTAATTTGGATTGAAAGAATAAGGCATCATTTGGTTCGAGGCAAAATTTTTATTCAATACAAATTTTAATTATAATTAAAAATTAATTTTATTTTACATCCAATGCAAATATGAACATTAGAATTTAAAGTATTTTATTTTTTACACACTTTCTAATATTAAAATAAAATTTTCTCACATTAAATATACATTAATTTCAATAAGAGCCTTATCCAAAAAAATTTAATAAGAGCTTGACATTATCGCTAAAATCACTAAAAATAGTGAAAGAAAGATATCTAGATAAATGACATTTGTGTTGAGAAACTTGTACTCTCATCTCGAGATTATAAATGAAAAAAAATATAACTAACAATGCGTTCCAACATACATACTATTTAATACATTTTAACTTCAAAATAATCGAAAGTTCTTTAATATTGAACTCTTCTTCTTTCTCTAATGTAACTCTTCATTTTTCTCATTGTAACTGCTGTCTTACGCTTATACTAATATGTAATAGATTTTTAACTGCCTAATACATTATCAATTTATTATTATCTTTTCGAATTATCTAAAGACTTTTTCTTAATCTATTTTTTATTTTTTTGCTTTATTTTCTTAGTTTTTGACTTGAAAAAATCTTTTGTACATATTTACTGTACATGTTATCATATGATGATGTTAAATTTTAAATAATTGTGATAAAATTTTATTTTTTTATTTTAATTTTTGGAGAGATCTTAAGGCCCACTATTGCTGAGGATGGCATTTGACCATGTGAGGCGGCTATTGGAAGATGTACTAACAATTGATAGAGTTAGCAACACATACTAAAAAATGCGGTAGTCTTTTAAGGGCAGATTACATTCAGGTCTCTGAATTTAACACTTAATAATATGCAAATTCACATTTTTAAAATTAACATCAGGTCCCTGAGTAATAAATTATCAAATGAGTTTTTTATTTATTTTTATTAAAATTTTTAAAATTATCATTTTACCCCTGCCCCTCTATCTCCTCCCCAATCCCGCGCACGCGCGCGGCCGCCAGCAGGCCGCGCAGACACTGGCGGACACGCCGTGCAACCGCCAGACCCACCGACGGATACGCCGGTGGCCGTGCGGCCCACGCGCATGTGCGAGATCGGGGGGAGAGAGAGAGGACCAGGGGATAAAATGGTAATTCTAAAAAAATTTAATAATAAAAAAAATAAAAAAGGACCAATTTGTTATTTATTAAAACTCAAGGATCCCGATATTATAATTTTAAAAATATGAACCTCGTGTTATTAAGTGTTAAACTCAAAGACCTGGGTATAATTTGCTCTTCTTTTAATCTAGTAGAAAAGAAGTTTACTCGAGAACTAAAGAGTCTCAGCTTGAGCTACACTGTCATCATAATTTCTAAGTATATTGAGAGAAATTGTGATGCCGAGGAGTGAAATAAAAAAAAACACATACCCAAAATATTTTTGTTATCATTTATAGCTGATTTAATGCAATGGGTCGATTTATTTAGGTTAATTTTAACCAACTATATCAATCACACGTAAAATCTAATATTAATATTTTATATCACACATATAATTTAAAATAAAAAATAAATTTTATTTCACATTCAGCTTAATACTAAAATAATGATTAACTTATATTATATTTCTCGTACATTTTAACATAATAAATAATTTAATTTTTACATTATTCATAATTTTTAATAAAAAATTAAATTTTAATTTCATCAAAATTAATTTTTATAAATAAATAGGCCAGTCAATTAATTCTTACCTACCTAGATAAATATCAATAAGATTCGTATACTTTAGGTTCTGTTTGATTACAACAACAACAAGAACCAAGCCTTAATCCCACTAGGTGGGGTCGGCTACATGAATTTTTTGTTTTCATTGCGTTTTATCAGTTACTAAATTCTTATGTAAGTTTAAATAACTAAGATCACTTCTTATAGTTTCTTACAATATCTTTTTTAGTCTCCTTCTTCCTCTTTGTATATAGGCAAAATTCAATAAAGGCAGTGTTTGATTAGAGGAAAAAAAATCGTTTGAAAAATTTTAAAAAATATGTATGATGTGAAACAAAGTGATTCAGTTATATTAAAAATTATGTTAAATATAAAATAAATTATTATTTAATATTAAAATTTATATAAAATAATAAATTATATTTTTTTAATCTGTTGTCAAATAAGAGCTACGATAGCTAACCACTCCTAATAATTGAAGAAAGCTGTAGGTCTTGCATGGAGATGGATGTATCATTGACATATTAGAAATAATTGAAGGATATTAATTTAAGAATATTAATTTGAGAATATTAATTTGAGAATATTAATTTGGATTTTCTTTTAAAACTATTAATTTAATTGTTTATATAAATATGTTTAGTCATGCCATATAGAGCCCAAAAAAAAAAAATCCAATCAAATAACATAAATATGTGAGATTAGGGGTAATAGTTCATAATTTTAAAAATATTTTATTTAAATTTTTGGGTTTCAAAAATATTTTCAATTAAGCCTCTAAAAATGACCTAAATATTTCAATTAAATATTTTTTAACAATTTTGATTAGTTTTTATTCACCAACTCAATAAAATATAGATATATTAATATTTCATATTTTTTATTTGGTTGGAAGAAAAAAAAAAGAAAAATTTTTATGAAAATTTTTAGAAAAATATATACGATGTGAAATAAAATGAGTTAGTTATATTAAAATATATAGTAAATATAAAATAAAATAATTATATAATATTAAAATTTATATAGGATGATATATAAAATAAATTTTAAAATTTAAAAAAAAATAAATTTAAAAATTTAATTATAATTGAAATAAAATATTGTTTTTAGCCAGCGGTCAAACTGGGCCTAAGTTTCGAATCTACCTTCGGTCGAGCAGTCTGCACCTGATCAATTTGCAGAACTCGCGCCCGCGTTCCGCCGCTGGCGGCGCTGTCGGCAAGATGCATCGGCAGACATCCTCTAGGCGGCGCTCATCTTATTCTCTACAGGTCTGCGTAGCTGTTGCAGTCTTTCTTCTCGTCGTCTCCCTCTCGGTCCTTCACATCCGCTTATCTTCCTCGCCTACTGTCTTCGCCTTCCCATTCCGCTCGTCTCCATCCTCTTCCAATCTGTCCACATACACAAAATTCAACACCTTTTTCGACGACGCTGACAACGACGCTTTTGACGGCGGCGCTGACGATCGAATTGATGAGCTCGACGACCTGGAAGAGGAGAAGAAACTCGCTGCCACTACGGACGATGCCGACACTGAAGATACAGAATCCAGCTCCGGAATCTTCTGGGACCACGCTTTCGGCGTCGCCCGCATCTCCTTCGGCCGGCCGAACTTGCGATCGCCACCCTCAGACGATCTTCCGCCAGATGACCTGGATCAGAGCAAGGTCGCTTTCGGATCTGACGACGAGCCCGTGGACAGTGGCATCCGGGACAAGTTGGCCTCGATCCGGCGGATTGAAGATGCGTTGCTGCTGAAAATGGGCGCGGATGGTGACAGATCGCCGATGCGGGAGGGCTGGGCACGGTGGCTCGAGGGGAAGGGTGATTTTCTCCGCCGAGATCGGATGCTGCGCTCCAACCTAGAGCTTCTCAACACCAAGAATCATCCCTTGCTCCAGGACCCGGACGACAACGGGATCACAATGCTCACCCGAGGAGATCGTCTGATGAAGAAACTGATACTGATGGAAATGGAGAAAGAGGGTTTAACTAGTTTTGGCACAAAGAGAATGGATGGGAGAAGAAAGCTGCATCTAAAGGAGGAGGGGAAGGAGAAAAAAGAGAAGCGGCAGGTTGAAGAAGCGAGTGAGCGTAGGTGGGGTCATTTCCCCGGCCTAAGTTCAAGTCTAGGGTTTTCCGAGTTCATGGATCAGTTTCTTGGTGGATTTGATTGCTCCCTTCAAGTTTTCATGGTGTGGAATAGTCCTTCTTGGGGTTTTGGTGTCCGGCAACAAAGGGCTCTGGAGAGTGTTCTGCATCACCACAGGAATGCATGTGTGGTTGTATTCTCTGAAACGATGGAACTTGATTTCTTCAGTGACTTCACCAAGGATGGGTATTGTTCTTGAACCAACAACCTACTGATTTCTGTATTCTTATGCTATTTGTTGGTTTGTACGTTTATTCTCAACAAAAAATTCTTGCAATTTGGAATAAAGAATTGACACAATATCAGCATATTCAGTTTGATGTCTACATTATGGACTATTAGAGTTCACAATTTGAAATATATTCTAGTACAATGTCAATATTGTAGATGATGTCCCATCAGATTCTGCTATAGAATAATCAAGTATAGGCGTGCCAATTATGCACATATGACATACCTCATACCTTAATGGTTTCTATAGTTTAGGATGCGCATTTGCTACCTTACTATTTTCTTTTGTGGGAGACCAGGAAGATGTATTATTCAATGGTGCTTTTCCATGTATAATTAATCATGAATCAATCACAAGGCTGAACATCACTTCTACATCTATCTTGTTTCATGCTATTAGAGAAGTGACATATGAGAGATCGTTTTGAAATTTATTTTCTGTTTTTTTCTTAATCAACTGTGATAATCATTAGTACTGGTCAATAGGGTCCATCGGACTCTTGTATAAAATACCATCGCACGTTCATCTTTTTAACCATCTACTTTAAATCAACTTTGGATGCTACTACCAATCACTTATATCACCTATTTGTGGCTGTTCTTGACAAGCTGTATTGCAACCATATTGAGTGTTACTTGATCATATGCTCTCTTGTCAACATTGATGGGGCACCTCTCATCTTGTTGGCTTATATATCCTCAAGATTCTTTGTGATTGGCCAGGAGTTCTTAATCCATACAACGCCTAGTCAACCATTCTGTGATGCTTATGTCATCGTGAAGTGCTAAAGATGAGTCATTAATAGTCTTTTAACACTGCGCATGCATCCTTGGTGCTTACATCTTTTAACCATCTAATGTTCAAACTCAACTCACTAACATCGAACCAAGGAGGGAAGAATTTTTTTTCCTCCATCTTATCTTTGAGCTTTGTTTTGTCTATTCATTACACAGTAGATGTCAGAAGCATTTGATTCTATTTAATTTATGATTGTTGGCTTTAAATACCTTTGTATCTTTGGTTTGTGGTAGTAATGGTGCTTCATTTGTACGGATTACCAGATTATTGGAATAATAATGAGAATGAGCCTTGGCATTACTAAATATTTTTAAGAAAACTATTTACTTTGAAAATGTTGCTTCCTTTTTAGGCAGTGCTTTAAATGCTTATTTTGCTTTTGTAGATTCAAAATTGCAGTTGTCATGCCAAATCTTGATGAAATGTTGAAGGACACTCCAGCTCATATGTTGTCATCAGTTTGGTTTGAATGGAGAAAGACAAAGCATTATGCCCTTCATTATAGTGAGCTTGTCCGTCTTGCTGCCCTCTACAAGTGAGTTTTGAAGTTTTAGGAATAGAGGAATTATTTTTTATTGATGATTATTGGATGTCTTATTTTCTTTTTTTTTAGTAGGTTGTTAAATATCTAATAACAACTTACCTAAAAGCTTAAGCTTATAGGTTATGTCCCAAGAATATGACATTCTTACATGGCTTTTGATGGGCAAGCTTTTTTGCTTGGCACCATAGATTCAATTCAGCTAAGGTTTTTCTCCATTTTATTTTCTTTTTTAACTTATTGCTAAACATAATTTGGGAGGAATAATTTATTCTTACATAGACCATTCCTTATATAGATAGATAGATAGATAATAACATATGTGTTAAAGTTAGGCTTCTTAAGTCATAATCCTGGATGTAATGCTTGTAGAATAAAAGTGTTGCTGCTAAAGTTATGGTACTTCTCTTCCACGAATACATTCTGGGGGTGTTTTTTATTGGAAGTAGTATTATTGCTATTGTTACATGCTTATTTTCTGATTATGACTAATAGTTTTTTATTGGAGGTAGTATTACTGCTAATGTTACATGTTTATTTTCTGATTCTGACAAATAGAGATATCCATCTGACTGAAAAAATATAGTATGCTGGTTATATTGGATAATGGTTGGGGTTGAATTCTTTTCTCCACATAGTTATAGCATGTTTCTTTCTTTTTTGTTGAAAGATGAGTTATAGCATGTCTCTTTACGCTGTCCTCAATGCTTGTAAGTTATTGTTATAAGAGAAATCCTATACATATCCTTGATAATTATGCAAAAATCTCCTTGACACCAATTCGATCCTAAGGACTACATTGGCTCTCTCCTATTTAAAGGAGGTTGGATTTTCCTATTGGATGTGTTTATCTTCTATCCCATTTCAAAGTTACACCACCTTGTACAATGGTAAACGTTGTTACAAATTTTTATGCATCTTGTGGGCAATATCTGTGGTGCCTTGAGATAGATAGTCAGTCATTTGGTCGAGTTGGAGTGGGTGATAGCTTAAGGGCTTTTTTTGGAGATGTACAGACCATGAAAATCATTGAGCTCTTGCTGTTTCTCTGGAGTTTTCGTTGGAAGATCTCTTGAGCGGTAATGTCGGGACATTTTCTCTTCACTAAACACTTGTTCTTCCGTTATTTTATGAATGCTGGTATGCCAATTACATGGCTTGCATATATTTATGCTTTAATTAACTTAGACATTGAAATTAGCTTTTATGCTGAGCATAATTGTTTTCATTTTCTGAAATTTTAAAAATGAAGATCCACTTGATTTCATTTAGTGCCCACTTATTGTGCTGATGAACTAATCTATTTTAATGGTTAATATTTTGGTTATTATTTATTTCTCCTGATATTAATGCTCACACTCCAGCAGTTTTTTTTTTTTAACCTTTTGGAAACTTTACACTCCAGCAGTTTTACTGTTTGCAATAACCTGGAAGTCTAACTTCCCGATGAAATCTAGGTTTGGAGGGGTCTATCTTGATTTTGATGTTATAATCCTAAAGCCACTCTATTCCCTCAAAAATTCTGTTGGCCTTGAGGAGCAAAGGAATGGGCATTCTACCATCACTGGGGCGGTTATGGCATTTGATAGTCACAGGTTTTTATCCTATAGCTTCCTCCAGAGCATTTTTTCATTTTGTTTTTTGTGCTTTTCAGCACTTGTTTGGACAGCCAAGCCAATGAGTAGGGCTGATACCATGTCAAGTTCAAGCGAGTTAGGTCAAACTTGAACTCAAAAATTTTGAGTTTAGGCTAACTCAAAATTGAAAAGATCTCAATTCCGAGCTGACTGGTCTCAAAACAATGAATTTTGCGTCAACTTGATTATAGATTTGAGCCCAACTTGAATTTTTACCATCTATTGTAAAATTCAAACTTCATTACGCATCCATATCTATAGCTTCATTCTTGCACTCAACTTTCTTATAACACAATGTGGGACTAAGTTTTCACCTTATTTAAATAAAATTTTATAAAATTTGAACATATGAAAGCATCTGGGATTGATGCTTTATCCCCAAGATAGGAGGCTGGGCCTTAACCACCAAGCCCATACACCATCTCAGAAATATTATGTAACTTTTCATATATATCATACATATACCGTACATATGTCAAGCCAACTCGAATCAATTTTTTGAGCGAGCCATATTAAACTTGAAATCGACTCAAAATTAACTTTAAGTTAGGCCATCCAGGTCATAATTTGAATCAAATATTTTTGATTCGATTCTGAACCATCTCAAATTTTGAGAGATTTTTAAGCGGCTTTTGAGTTTTGGGTATTCTGCTCACCCTTACGAATGATTCTCCATATACCTCTTCAAATACATTGACACACATCATTAAAAAAAAATACGTTGACACGACACTTCTGCTTTTGCTTGTCTTGAATTAAAATTTGCCCTTGCTAATTTTTGTTTTTGCTTATTACATTGTTTCTTATTTTCTGGAAGGTTCATGCTCTATTCTTATTATTTTTGGCTATTTTTTTGCATAATCCATATAATGTGCTTTGTTGCGATTTGATTTTAAATGTTGGCGAAAGTGGTGATCATGTAATTCTCTCACATGTAGGATTCAGGATTTATATTGGTTCCAGTGTGTTTTTACTTTTTTTCCAGTCATACTCTTAATTGCGGTGAACCAAAAATTGAATTATATGGGAAAGTGAAATTGAACTTTCTATATCCTTTTTTGTCTTCATGTTGTTTTCGTCAAATTTTTGCTACTTTTGCTAACATAATTGTCTGTGCCTCAGTCCTTTTTTAATGGATTGTTTAAAAGAGTTCTACTCGACATATGATGATACCCTCTTAAGGTGGAATGGCGCTGATTTAATCACTAGAGTGATTGAAAGGCTACTTGGCAAAGGTGATGATTCTTTGCAAAAGCTTGGCATAAAAATCCAACCTCGCATGGCATTTTACCCTATAAGTTCAGCAGATGTTGTAAGGTATCCTTATACTACGTTGAAATTTCTATGATGCTCGTGTCGCTCTTTTGAAATCATGTTTTTGTATTCGCTTAATAGTGGAGTAAAGCTTTTGGTTTCCTCCAGAGCTGAGGTCAAATTAGATCCAGGTTTGTTCTCAAAAATGTGAATGCCAAAACAGGTTAGGAGGCTGAGTTTTAGTCCGGCTGAATCTGACTTACCAGCTGATCTTGTTTAGGTTCTACTGCACCTGATCTACCCTAATAAATGTCGATTGAAAAGTGTGGTATTTGATTTATGTGATGTCAACTAGTTTATAGAAAATCTATAACCGAAATGTATGAATAAGTGAATTTCAGATCAACATGAACTGAATCTAACTTGAACCGGGCCTGAAAAGTGATCCAATTGACCAGACTATTTTGGTTGGGATAGTGTTGGGTTATTAGGTTGACGTCCCTGTTAGGAAAACATTCATCATTTTGTTATTCCCAAGACATCTGGCGTTTATGATTTCTCCTTGGTGAATTCTTTCCCTATCTGCTGTTTTACGGAAAAATTTACGTACCAGGTCTTCCACTTTCCATCGCTTAAATTCATACCAGCAAAACTCTATACTTTGCAGGTATTTTTCTGTGGCATCTGGCAAATCTGAAAAAGAACTGCAAGAAAGCCTTCTTACAAGGGTACTACATGAATCATACACCTTCCATTTTTGGAATGGCTTAACACAGGCGCTTGTGCCAGAGCCAAATAGCCTTGCCGAAAGACTTATTAATCATTTCTGTCTTCGTTGCATTGATGTGCTGTGACTTGTCACGTTCTATGTTCATTTTCTGGTGAAGGCACATGTTCCATTTCATAGAAAAGATCAGCAATTTACGCTGCAGCTCTGGAATTTCACTCGTAATTCAGCTGTCTTGGTGATTGTAAACAAAGCAGGAACTTCTGCTGTGCTTGTTTTGGGATTAATCCACAGATTAAATCTTGTTCCCCAGACTGCTCTTCTCTAATCAGTTCAGAAAAGGGAAAAGAGAAAAAACTCACTTTATATGGGAGCAAGCGTCAGTGCAACGCTTGAAGTAGCCCCAAACTCATTCTATGTGCATCCTATAAAGATAGATTATTCATCTATTCTAAATATAAGTAGTTGTTAAGTTTAACGATTTTTTGTATTAGTTTCATTTCACCTACTCGAAATTAAGCTTTGCATTTTCTTTTGTTGCATCAGCAAATTCGAATATCTTGTTAACATTCAATGATATGCACTGGTACACAACTAGATTGCAAAATGCAAGCTTGGATAGTATGAAATACAGACAAAGAGTGCTCTTTTCTCCAAAACTAGCCACATTCTGTTTTATTTTTATATTTTACTTTTTGACATATTTGAACTGTTCAGCAGAACTTCAATCTTTTTTTTGGACTTGAAAGTAAATACTCAACGCATTAGATAATGTAACTGAAACTTGAAGTAAGTGCATTATATTCTAGGAGGAATTACAAATGTAATCCTCCCTATATTTTAGACTCAGCATTACATTCATTTATTTACTATTACAGGACAAACAAGTCATTGGAAGGAAAACTTCTTCAGTACAGGTGGTTCATGACAACAGGACACTGCAAATTGCAACAAAGTGAACCACTTTTGACCATGCCATATATCTATCCATACATCACGGGTAAGTGCTCCACGTTTTACATACTTTTTATGCTGATGAAGATGAGTGTGTTAGGTCTAATGACAATGCCTTTAACAATTAGCCCATGCTTCCATTCGTTTCCTTGATATTCAAACAATGTAAACTCCTTTTCTTTCTTTTGACAATCAGTAGATGATTTTGCAGTGAATTCACCAACCTTCAGCTTAAGCCACTCCCCCTTATGGGTTTTTTTTCTAAATATACAGATGTCTGCTGAGTATCTGGAGGGAGCTTTAGCTTAAGTGTTTCACTGGCCTATTCCAACCATATATTTCCGGCTCCATCATAACCATGAACACTACCTCATATGTGATCACCTTTGTAAGATAAGAGATATCAAGTGTACCACGAATTTGCAGTCAGCAGACACTGCGCATTTTTACCAATTTAATGCTATCATCTCTAACAGTGTGTATCATCATTGGGCAGTTTCAGTTATAGTTGTGATTAGCATTCAGAGTTTGTGGTAGTTAAAGAAGGAAAGTGAAGGAAGCCAATTATAATGCAGAATGTACTGTAGATGGATAAACTGCCTACAACATTGTTTTTGCAATTGAGCTTCAGGTATCATATATAGCCTTATTATCATTCCATTGATTATATCATTTGACTGTATGCTGGTTGGGGGTTGGTGAAGCAGAGAATATAATTGCTTGGGGGTTGGACTACTTATTTGCATGCAATCAGTAGTACATAAATGCATACATACGAACATGTGTCTATACTTACACAAATGAAGAAGTTTTCATTTTCTAATAGGAGAATATGCACTAATGCATGATGGCATACATGCTTTCATGTGCTTTTAAGACCTTTTTATCATTCATTGGACGCAATAATTAATTGCATGATGGATGTGTTTGAATGCATTATTGTAACCAAGTTTTCTTGCTAAGAAGAGTAGTGTCTATGAAATAGTTGTCATTTGGATCTTTAAACCAAATATTTAGTTATTATGTCAGCTCAAATTTGATCAAGTGCATAAAAAATCCTGCAAATTACCCATCTGTTCTTGCTCTAATAAATCCCTTCCCTGATGTCTTTATGCAAAGTGTTACTCCAGGTCCTGCTGCAGCTTTGACGATATCGTACTCATAGAATTCCCACAATTTATTCTCAATTTCCATTTTGGAAGCGTCAGTGTATTTTGGCTTTTGAGAAAGTTTCTTTCTTCAGTGGTCTCAGAATATCCAGTAGTAATCATCCGAGCTTGCTCCTTGGGTTCTTCAATCTTGAGAGGCTCTCCTGGTGTTGCTACACCTTGGGTTCTGCCTTGTAATACGTCAGATTCTTACACCAGCTACAAGAGATTATCAAATATATTGTCTGAACTAATGTGCTAGTCTATCATCCAAAGTGCCGTTTAACTAGGGTTAGAATCCGAGTCTAGTTACTCGAAGTCTGGCTCAACTTGAAATTCAAATGTTTGATTCCAACTCGCATTTGAATCCGAGCTGTTTCAGAATTTACTAATTTTTGAATTAGTTGAGACATTAAAATATTTATACTACACATGCAATATGTAGTATGCTTGTCTATAATTCAAGTATACTTTTCTCCCTTAACACATGCAAAACACAACTCGTAAATAAAATTGAATAATTTATTTTAAATACAAAAAAATCTGGCCTGTAGTTAATTTCCAATCAATAGAAACGTGATTGTTGCCATAAATACTAGCCTTCTTAAAGCCTTCAGAACTTCAGCGAGCATTATCATGTGAAAATGTTATGGCCAAAAAAGCCTAAGCCAGAGGACACAGCTAGGGCTGTAAACAAACTGAGCTAAGCCGAGTAGTAGTCTATTCATTCGTTTAACGAGCTCACTAATATGTTACACAAACGAGCTCATATAAATCTAAATTCACAAATATGAAAACTATCGATAAATTCCTATATATCAAGGATACTAAGGTGTTCATGAATAGGTTCATCATTATAATTTATAATTTTTTCTTAATAAATAAGATATATTAAAATCTCTAAAAAAGTATTATATCGAGTTTTATAATTAACGGGCATATTCATAAACTTCATATGTATTGTTCATGTATGTTAACGAGCTGAATGCTAGTATGTTTATGTTCATTCATTTTATCAATCGGGTTTTTGAAATTATGTTAAGTCTTGTTTATTAATATTGACAAACAGAATATGAACGACCTCTTATGGAGCGGAATGTCGAGTTGTTCATTGAACGCTCAGTTCATTTACAGCTCTAAACACAGCATAAGAAAAGGCTTGTTCCTTCCACTCATTCAAGTAGAAAGTTGAGCAGCAATTGATTCCTAATTCGGCTAGCTGTGTTAGTGCAAGAATTAGATTCATAAAATTTTTCCTTGGGAGATCACTGATCACTGGGAAGACGCATGCACAGATCAGCATGGACAAGGCTACAATGCAGAGGATGTATCACTAATAGTGGTATAATGCTCGGCGATAAAGTACAATTCTTTGCAAAGTTTATAGGTTCTGATGCGGGTGCATCCGTGACGTCACTCTTATAGAATTCACGTTTTATGTGAAGGGAAAGTTGCTAGAAGTGAGCGGTGAACAATTTTATCAAATTTTGGGTTTGTTTGGAGCTATTTTAGACCCAAAATTTATGTTAAAAGGAGCTAGAAATAAAGCTTTTGGATCATTTTGATAGCTGCTGCAAATAAGGGGAGTCAATTGCAATTTCCTTTCATTTTTGTTTGATTTGGTGTGCCTGGCTGGTAAATATAGTGGACTGGTAGGGGTTTATTGGTCGTTTGGCTTCACTTGAAGAGCGCTCCGTAGCCGCCATCATGGAATTATCTCAGCCATCGTTCCCATCTGAGGTTGAATCGAACGGCCATAATGGCTCCCGCCGGCAGGGTTCATCTCAGCCCTCCATTTTGCAACAAATTAAAGGATCCAATGGCCCAAATTAATCCAGAGCTCAATTAGGCTTAAGCCAAATATTTAAAGGCCAATTTAGACCAGTTTGGCAGAGATTTTTGATGATTTACACAAAGAATTCAGATTTGAAGATGACTTGCATTTGGAGGGGATCTAACCCAACATTTCGCGAGGACGAGGGGATTAGAATCGTTAATCTTTGGATTTGATGCACGATCAAGGAGATCGATCATATGGTTTGATTCTATTAGCTATCTCATTCATGTTTTTCTCTTCTTTCTTCATTTTCACCTGTGTTTTTTCTTTTTGTTCCTAGTTGATATCTTTTCTTATCTTTTTAGTTATTTTGGAATTGGATCACTTTTATATCATGAGTAGATTATTATTATTATCTCAAGTTATCATTTTTTATTTTATTTTATTATTGAGACATAATTTCATGTGTGAGAATGTTTCAAATTCAAAGTTAAATTCATTGCTCACAACAGTTGATTCAATTGATATGCAATTGTCCTAATTTGTAATTGTTATTGAAAATTTTAGTGAACTATTATTATCTCAAGTAATCTAAATTGTTTTTGTGTATTAATTTTTTGTTTATGTTCTCCACCTTGATATTTCTTTTTGCATGCTTACAAATATTCATGTGATATGTGGATGTTAAAATTTTATTGTTTCAAAGACCAATTTATATAAATATTTTTGTGAAGATGATTGATTGTATTGTTCACATATTATTAAATTTTTTAAATAAAAGACAAGACAAAAAATTATCAGAAGTGATCTTAGTTATTTAGACTTAGATAAGAATTTATTGATCAATAGAACGCATTGAAAACAAAAAATTCATATAATCGACTCTACTTAGTGGGATTAAGACTTAGTTATTTTTATTGTTGTCATTTTACTCCCCCTCTTTCGTGCGCCCGCCGCACGCAGGCTACCCTCCAGCAGCATGCAGCCAGCAAACGAGCGCTTCGGCTGTCCTCTTGACTGCAGCAGCACTGTGCAAGGGAGGGAGGGAGAAGTGAAACTAGGTCTAATTTTGTCTACACAAGCATCTAAGGACATTATTCTTTAAGCATTGACTTAACTGAAGTAGTGTTAATGAAATTAAGAATGATAATTATCTACTAGACTTTAATCAATTTTCAGAATTGATCTACTTGAGAGCAGCACTGTACATTTTATGTTATCAAAGTGGGTGGTTTCCTCAGTTTAAACACTAATTAGGATCAACTGTGACAAACATAGAAGGCAGCTTATAAATCTTTCCGTTGCTATCAATTGATTTCATTTTTTTCAACCTAAGCTATAATTACAACAAGTTCCTTGAATCCTGAAGCTAATACGCGACGATTCCGAAGGAATACTACTGAACTGTACTGTCAGTCAGGCCTCAGGATCAGAAAAGAAAACTGGGCTTTCAATTTCATCCATGTTTGCAGAAGCAAAAGACTCTGAAGACTCAATTGTTGAGGATGGGCTTGAAGGGGTCTTCTCATAATCAGAGATCTCATCATGCAGAATCAAATGCTCATCAAGTTCCACTTCGGATGACTCCGATGCGGAAGTTCCGAGAAGCAGCTTGTTGATTGCTGCTTTTGCTGTATCAGCAAACCATTCATCCTCCGGAAGGGCACTGGAGAAGATGAAAAGAGTCTAATCTAAAAGACTGACTGACTGGCAAGATATGATCAATCGTAACATACCTCTGTGGATCGATCCCTCTTTCGGAGAAGGTTCCGATTGCTCGAGTGATGATTGCCGAAACAAGCTGGTGAACATTTCTTGATGAGTACCCGCCGCAAACAGCAATCTCAGCGATGAAGTGCATATCGAGGATTAGCTGATAAAAACAAAACAAAATGTCGTGCTAGATATGGCAAGTGTAGTTCCATAATGTGCAGTATCATTTGTTGATATATTATATTTGATTATGGGAATATGTTAATATCCCATATCAATTACATGACTGATCAGTACTAGATACATAAGAAAAAATCATCATGGGAACATTAGCAATAATGGCATGCCACACTTCTCAGTGATATAATATCCATATACATGATAGCCTCTTGACCCTTTAACACAAAAGAAATATACCACACTGCGTGTTTGATGTGAGACATCGTCATTATCAATAGCTTTATACCAACCACTGCTTGATTTACAAATATTCAGGAGAGAGAAGGGAACTCTTAAGGTAAGTGGCAAGGGGGAATAGAGGGTATATAGGGAATGAGGGGGCTAGAAAAAGTAATGAGTATTAGATTGAAAGGCCTATGTAAAACGTCAAAATTATCTCAGAGACCTATGTGAAAGATGATCCAAATCTTAGAGACCTAGGATTTATCTAACCCAAATTCTATAGCAAGTGGTTTCTTCATTAAAAAGAAATTCAGATCTACAAAATGACAATGGTCTTCATAGTGCATCTAATTCTCAAGATAATAAGCATAACGAAAGGCAAAATTAGGCATTTGTGTGTGATACATTCAAGAAACATACCTGTTGCAACCCAAATGGCTGGAGTAGTATGGTCTCATCCTCAAATACATCCCAGAATTCCTGCTCCTCAGAAAGCCACATGGCAACCGTCTCCGTTAGCCTCGAAAGTAAGTTCTTCTGCAACTTCTCCTTTCCAAGCAGTACATCACCAGCCACACTTGCTAGTTGCTGTAACCTTGCAAATAAGGCCTACATATGATAGGACAAAGATTAATCACCATTTTTGACATAAAACTGTTAAACAGTACTCATCACAATAATAAAATGCCCATTTTAAGAATACTATGTCACTCTATCGCAATCAACCAACCTAAAGCTAAAGCTTGTAGACAACAAACCATGAATAATTTCATGTTCTTGCACATTCATTCATGAGAGAAATCATTTCGCTTTGCATCGTGCATTAAGTACAAGTATAACCTTATGCTAGCATAATTAGGGGTGACCAAGGCTAGCATTGCTAACATGCTAAATTGGTACTAAAGCTTGAGCTTATAGTTTATAAGCAAGGAATAATTTCATATCCTCACAAAGTATACTTGTAATCGTGTAAAACTATGAAAAATATATACATTTTGTGGATCATCATTAAATAAATAGCCCTAGAACTTAACAAATAGGTACTTTTAGCAATAAGCCACAAAAACAGATGAAGAGCTTATCAAGAGATTGTAGCAATTTTATACCCATATTGGCGAACTCATACATGAGTTACACACTAGAAAGTGTAAAAGATCTGGCTAAAATGAGTGAATGAGTAGGAGATCTATACTTCTATGTAAATAGTTCCAAGAAATAAACAGTCTGAAAAATTTACAACTAAACAGGTGCAAAATGAATGTTGGTTTTAAAGCATCTTTTATACATTACCACTGTTTTCTGGTCTATTATAATCAATGTTATTGCGACAAAGAGACTAATTATTCGATGAATATTGGTTTTTAAATTGCCAGAAAATCTGGAAAACATCAACTACAACTCATTAAGCTGCAGATCTTAGGCAGTCCAATGTGCTGCAAATCTAGATCACTTAGAAACATCAGGCTAATGTTGCTCAGCAAGCAAAAAAAGCAGTATCGCTATCATCCATTACCTAATCATCAACATCAAGAATCAGAAGTAGCCTAAAACTAGCTGTTTTTAGATATTTATAACCCTATCTCAGTTATCAGTGGAGCAACTAACACTATTTATATGTTATGACCAGATCAGGGAACGGAGCTACAGTCTACGGACTCAATTGGCCAGCAAGCAAACCAACTACTAAGTTTGAGCTTTAACTGACCCAATCTGACCCGATCGAATCTGGTGTGAGGGTAGTAGTGTATTTCCCCGACCTAACTCTAGACAAGCTGAAAGGCAAATAGCCCCTCTCTTTTTCTGATCTGTCTCTTTTGACCTCTCAAGCAACTCTATCTCCCTCCATTAATTCCTTCTTTCTTTATATCCTTCCAATCCCCACCTTTCTTATGAAGATTGAGGAATGAGTTTTGAAACTTTTCATATTTTTTGACTTGATAGTTAAGTTAGTTACTAATCAGGTTGGACCTGCTCAAAACCACCATAGGGCACAGGTCTAAAGAACCCACTCAGTTCATATAGGCTTGGGAAAGCATGAAAAGTGTAGGCCTGATTGGAGTAGGTTTGATTATAATGCCAACAATAGGCTTACATTGAGATTCTTGATAAAGTTCACAAGAAGGTTATTAGGTGTGATTAGTAACATAACTAAATTCCTCTCCTGCCAAAAAGATGTAACTGCAAGCCTGCAACTTATAACAATAAAACCATTAAAAGAAGCACCTGAAATGGTAATGAAGGAAGTGGGTCTGAATCCCAAAAAAGATCATCCCCTTTACTCTCCAGGTACATGCGAGCATCCATCCTTGCTTTCCCTTCCCTCGAGTAAATGAAGGTCAACACATACTGCCTACAGAAATAGTCTCTGAGTTTGTCCAACAAATGCTGCAGATGCCGCCGCCAATCCTTATACTCGACAACACTAGCGGGAACTGATGCAAGGTTTCCTGATGATACACCAGATTCATCATCCCTTTGTTCAGTTTGTAGAGAGAAGATTTTGCCGACAACCATAGGCAGCAATTCATCAGCAACGTTAAATGCAGATCCCAGAAGAGCAAGTTGTTCAGCATCAGTTTCAGCTCTAAAAGTGATGGACTCTTTCTGTTCCATTATGTTATCATCCTCAGAAGCTACAGGCAGGGCTTTGATTAATGTTTCCACATACTTGTCGAACAGTTGAAGAAGCTTGTTCAAAATGGTACCTCCATAATGAAATGTGAACTTTGGTGTTAGCTGGCCCATAATATCCTGTAAAACATAGGCCAAATACCTAGATGTTAGGAAAATATATCTTGCGGTTCAACAAATATAGAGAAAAGAAAACTAGACTAAATAGGCTGTTAAGAAGCATTTTATGAGAAGATGAAATCAAACTAACTCATAAGTCACAACTAATCTAGGAAACACTAATCTAGTTGTCTGGGTAAACATATTCAGCACCAAATTGATAGCCAGCAAGTCTAAGAAACTTACTTTAACAATACAGATGAACCTGCTCCCACTAGTAAACATTATCTTTGAGGATGGAGTAATTGTTGGTGAGCCTGGCTTAGAGAATGGAAGCCCCATGTCCTCTTCACTCATCAAGTCGACGATCTTTCTTCTTGCTCTTCTGAAGTTCATGTCTAGGACCTCTTCTATCTGGGGCCGTAAGAGTACCATAAGTAGCTTAGAGAATTTCAATCCTTGTGTTTCCAAAATGGAACAATGACTGAGACCAGCATCAACGCATATGCTGAGAGACCGAAGAGCCAAGGTACTCTCTAGTGGAGGTAAGTGTTCTTTCACTGAACGAACAAAAGACTCTATTTCATACTCAGCCCATTGAACAATTCGATTTGTATTTACAGGCATATCCAAAAATAACGAAATTGATTCCTTTGCAGCTAACGATATTGTTGAGAAGACATATTGAGAAAGTGTTGCAGCATATGTGTCTGTGTAGCCTGAACATGAAAGAAGGAAATCCTCAATTTTCTTCTGAAGGGAGCAACCATAAGCTTTTAGTAATAATTGATGCGCTAGTGATATTTTCCCCAATTTAACTAACCCTAACAACGCTTTCTTTACCTCGGCAATGTGCACAGATGGTTGTTCACAAATGATAACAAGAAGATCCTTCAGCATTTCTTTCCTTCTCATAAAATCTTCCTTGTATGAAGAACCAGTAGCACATGAACTATCACCAGATTCTTTTAAGTCGGGATTTTTCTTCTCTTCTGCATCTAAAGCAACCAAAACTTCTTCAACTTTGTGTTCTGCAAGCAAGACATCGACAGTCTCCAGGAATGCGGCCTTGCTATCCTCCACACCGTTATTCAAAAGTTCATCAATTTCAGAAAGTTGGAAGCCTTTCTCGGCATCAAGGTCATCATTCCCACATTTATTCCATGTTTCCAATTCTCTGCAAACCCCGCTAATTAGATCCTGTACAAGGATTCCTTGAGCAGAAACATGTTTCCGTATTTCAATCAACTCTTGCTCCATTTCAATAACCTCTTCAGATATTCTGCATGTATTTCATGTTCAGACAATCAGTTTGTAGAATACCATAAGCAAACAAAGTTATTCTTTTTCTTTGAAAAACAGTTCATTCCTATCTGCTTAATCATCCAGTTAATTTAAACCACCTAAAAGTTTGTGAACAAATTTAAGGAGCAGAAATACAGATCACTGTAGAAAGTTGAGCTGATAATGCACATATTAATTTACCAGAACATTCTCAAAAAATAGCATTAGTCCTCTGTGCCATCATATTACTTAGTCCTGCATATATTGTTCTGTTATCAACCAGAAGGAATGTTAGTTGACTCTGTATTTTTGTTATTGCTTTAGTTGAATGCTATTAGTTTAGGCCACATTTCAAAAGCACATTGAAACTAAGCAAGCATTTTTTGAAAGGAAAAATAAGCAAGATTCACCTCAAGAATGCCAGGAATTTTGACTGCATATTTCCACGTAAATTTTCGACTGCATCCTTTAAATCCAAAAGCTCCGAGCAAATTCTCCTAATGTCCTGCATATGTGAACAATATAAAAAATAAAGGTGCAATAGTATAAACTATAGTACACAAACTTTGATGACAAAATAGAGATTACAAACTTGACAAACTAAAACAGAGCAATAAGTGATAAAACATCCAACTTAATGGGCATGGATGAGAAGATGACGCTTAACCTTACAGAATAATTCTATGGTATGTGGGAATGTTTAAACAAGAGAAAACCATAAAAGGTGTTTGAAAGAGGATAATAAGAACACAAGAGGTTGGATCCTATCCCTTAAAATTTAAAAAGTATTGCATGGCGCAATGATAACTTCTGAATCTCTTCCAAGTTCAAAAACTAAAATTCTTACATGATTCCAATCAATTTCCATGATATCCTAATAGAAAATGTAAGCAAACAAAGTAGAACCTAACAAGAGGTTGCCTAACTGTTAGGAAACTTGAAACTTCATAGATGTTTGAAATTTCAAGGGGTGGGTCTTCCAACAGCAAATCTACCAATTGATGTGAAGAAATTGAATACAGATGCCCATGTAATTATTTCTTGCTTGTTTTCAATCTTTTTATGCATTTGATATGATGCAACATTGTCATTACATATCTAAAACATCCACTGACCCATCTATTTAAACTGCAACTAGGAAGAACTTATATGAAATTTATTTAATTAAAAAAGCCCACACATGTCGAGGGCAATCCTAAATGTTAGGAAGGTTAAGAGAAAAGAATTTAGTGCTCATATTCTGACAACCACCATCTTAGAACATTAACAAAACATGCAAGGGTTGCACTAGAAGCGTGTTTTCGTTGACTTCTAAAATGAATTACATAAACTAAGGAAACAAACAGCAAAGAAATAAAATAAGGATAATTGAGCACACAAGATTTACGTGGAAAACCTTTCAAGAAAAATCCTGGGAGAACAAATAAGTTCTTATACTACCATCAAACAGCAGTTATAAAGGAATACAATTTGTGGAGATAATTGCTCAAGAAGTACCATGGGATCACTAAATTAAGGTTCCCTTTTATAGTGCGGGCTACATGACAATGGAATTATATGTGACTTCCCAACATACCCATTCACCGTCTATCATTATCACAGTTTATGTTATTAACGCTATTATCTTTGGACCTGTTTTTTGGAATTGAAGATACAAATAAGATAAGGGGACATTTGATTTAATGTTATATTGATGTTATGTTATGTTATTTAGAGAAAATAATTGTTTAGTCTATTGGTACTATAGATAGCCTTTTAAAAAATTAAAGAATTGTCACTCAAAAGATAATATCTAGATGTCACTATGTCTAAATTATATAACATAACATCAATATAACATTGAACAAAATTGCTCCTAAGTCAAAAACCTTAATAGAAGATTTTAGAGAAGCTTTTGCGAAAATCATGATTCTGGCTTTAGACAAACCTAGTTGGAAAGAACTAACGTAATGGATTACATTTTTAGCTTCCCTTCTCGACTCATACTTTTAGCCTAATTGAGAAACCTTGTCAAACTGGCACCATGAACTCAAAGAAATCAAGTTGATGGTGACATCTAATCCTATGTTTTTGATCTCGAATAAAGATTCTCAAAGAAGTTAGTAATACCGAGGAATTCAAGTCACAAATAATGGTAAGGATCAAAGAAAAAATTGTATGTGGAAAGGTCCTACTAATCTAGTAAAGGTAAAACAATGGCTAGAACATCTTAAAAACTAAATATGATCCAACTATTTCTCCAAGACTTCACAATAGTAGTGCCTTTCAAAAAGAGAGTTACCCGTGTATAATGTGGCTTTTTTCATTGCATCATTAAGCACATATAATGGGTTGTAATCACGTTGTCTTTCTTACTTGATTACAATTTCAGTTCAATTGCAATGCTTTGACAAAAAACCTCAAGCACAACCTACTAAAATCCAACTTCTGACGCCAACATTAAAATGCAAAAGCAAATAAAACACTTGGGAGAAAAACTACAAGGAAAAGTTCTACATAGCTCAATTGCAATTAGATTCACTGCTAATGTCATATCTTGTAATACAAATATAGAGGTATTATCTACTTTAGCTTTAGGAAACTGCAAGACTTGAGTATATGATATTGATGTGACGACATCCAGTGGTAGTTTCCGACTATCCGGGGTGATGATCACCAAAGGTGACCACGGTGGGTCACTTGTTGTGATGAGGTACCTATGGATTTGAGTGCGACGGCATCCGAGATAACCTACGGAGGGTTATCTGATTGAGGTGACGACCTCGTGGTGACCATGGGTGGGTCACCGTGGATGTGGTAGTGTGGCTATGATTGACTGAGAAACAGGGCCCTGGAACGTGATAAAGATTTAAATAAAGTTTTGACATGTTTTTACTAAAACCATGATATGTGTGATTATTACATTAAGCATATTGGATCTGATTCACCTACTGAGTCAACTAATGACTCTAAGTTATTGTTTTATAGGTGCAAATCAAACACAGGGACAGGGTTGAGACGGTTTAGCAGAGTTATCTGTTTAAATTAAGTGATGTTTATTGAGTACAATATTGTTTATGGTGTGATACTGTATACATTTTGAATACTGGTTATTGTGTGAGTATTTTTCGTAGTTGTTGATGATATATAAATGTATAAAGGATAGATACTTTCAGTGTGTTTTAGTGATGTTATACATGTGCAAATTATATAACTGTGTGATTTGCTTATTTATTTATCTATTTATAAGGTATTTTATTCCGTCGCGACCTAATCAGTTGTAATCCGTGTGTAGATGGATTATTAGATAAAGGATTACGGTGGTTGGGTCGTGACAATTTTCTTAGAGGTCAACCATTCTTATATTACTCCATCTCAAGTATGCTTAATTACGAAATTTTTCATTATTAGTTTCACGGTTTTTCCCCAAAAGGCATTTCTACTATGTAAGATTATATTATTTATTTATATAGCTCAAAAACTTTTCTCCCCTTCTTATGTGGTACAATTCATTTTTGTCCCCTTTCACCACTTATCATTTAACTTAGAAGATCACTTATCATTTAACTTAGAAGCTCACTAGAAGCTACATTTTGTTCCAATGATCCTATTCTCTTGAGACATCACCCAAAAATTACTCCCCACCCTTTTCGGTCATAGGTCGGTGACAGCCATGAACACTCAAAACATGCCAAGAACTCCTATCGCTGGAGTTATATACCCAGACGAGAGAACAAGAATGAAGCAAACCTCTAGCCACGGCTACAGCTGAATAACAAAAGAAAAGGGAACACATCGTAAATTAAAACTATCTAAACAAAGGCCACATATGACCTCAAGAAACGCTACAAAGCTCCTGAGCATTGGAAGGGGAAAACACCCAAAGGGCCAAAACACAAAGACACCTTTTCGGTTCTGGACTGGTAGATGGCGTTGATGCTCGACTGCGGCGTGATGTACTCATGCGCTGGGAAGTCGTCTTCCTCCTCGCTGCTGTCCATTTCCCTCGCTGGCGCTCCTCTCTCTCTCTCTCTCTCTCCCTCGCCTTTCCGATTTCTGCTCGCTTTTGCTTCGATCTCTTTTCGCTCTTCCCGTGAGCAGCCGCGGAGCGGTGTCAGACCGGCCGTGTGACTACAAAACAGAACTCAATTCCTCGTGAGCTGAAAGAATGATGGGTGTTAAAGTGGGTCTACTTGTCCAAATTCAAAGGTGGGTCCCGCTCGGTCTAGATTTAGCCGTTGGGTAAAACGGTAACAGGTTAAAAACTGTGACCCGAATTTAACCTGAATAGATTTTTACTTACACGAATGTAAACTGTTAATGGGTCAATTTTGAGCGCTTAGATTTTAATTCAAACTCGAGTTTTTTCAAGTTCAAGTTGTCTTGATTTTAGCCATTGGAACATTTGAAACATTTTGGCTAAAACTCTAACGAGTTAAAAAGTCACCCAAACTTAACTTAAATAATTATAACTTACACAAATGTAGATGGTTAATCGGTCAATTTTGAGCGTGTAGATTTTAAATTAATCTGAACTTGTGCTTTCTAAGTTCAAGTCATCTCAATTTTGCCGTCCGATCGATCAAAACATTTTGCTTTAACAGTAATAGGTTGAAAATTATAACTCAAAATTAACTTAAATAATTTTAAATTACACGAACTTAGAACTCTTTTAATGGGTCAATTCTGCCTATGTAAATTTTAATTCAAATTTGAGGTTTTCAAGTTCAAGTTGTATTGATTTAGCCGTTGGATCAATCGAAATATTTTGGGTAAAATAGTAACCGGTCAAAACAATAATCTAAACTTAACCTAAATAATTTTAACTTACACAAATTTAGGACCGTCAATAGGTCATTCTGAGTTTTTAAATTTTAGTTTGAACTCGAATTTTTCCATTGAATAGATGTAAACATTTCGGGTAAAACGGTAAAGGTTAAAGAAGTAACCCAAACTTAACCTGAATAGTTTTCACTTACACGATTTTAGGTTGTTAAGGAGTCAATTTTGATTGTGTAGATCCTTTTAAGTATAAGCTGAGTTTCATATTAATTGATTATTATCTAACTGAATTTGATTTCGAATTGAACTTAATTATCCATCAGTTGTGACGACTTATGGCTAAAGTGAGCGAGGAGTAATCGATAAGTAATATTTAAAAAAAAGAAAGTCATTAGAGCAATATGCTACTCTTAGTGGCTTTTTAGGTTTGATAAAAAGTGGTGGAAAAGACACAAAAATAAATTATTTTACATCAATAAAATACAAATAATTAATAGTATAATCTCAAATAGTATATATGCTTTTTAAAATTCTTTAAAAAATACTCATATCATATTATTTTTTAAAATTAAAACAGACAATATTTTTAAATTTAAATAATATGATATTACTTTAGTCTCATATGTGAAATCAATTTTATAAAGTTTCAATTTAGATCTTCACTTAGGTAGTTTGTTTTTCTGATATCCATTTAGATAGTTAAGGTTACACTAATTATAGTATTTAATTTTTTATTTTTATTTTTTTTACATTATTAAGCTTGTATTTTAGCAGTTGATTATATGATTTTTTTATTTTTATTGAACTCTATTAAATAATAATTTATTTATTTTTAAATATGTAACACTATTCTTTACAGGTTTTGTGATAGGTTATATACATTTTATATTGCCAACTTAAATTATATTAAACTCAATAAAAAACATGAAAGTTATCTGCATGTTAATAAATTCAAATCTCAAGGATTTTTTTTTTTTGATAAATAGGAATTATATACTTTGGAAGGGCAAGTCCGGTACTCAGTATTTCTATTTTAATAAAAATATTTTGAAAAAATTACTTCACTCATAACTAATATTTATAATTAAAATACTATCAAAAAGTATTTATAATTAAAATTGTTTATTGTATATTTCAAATTGTGTAATTGTTGCATGTAAAAATGTAGATATTACTCTATTCCTTCTAGCCGAATTTATAAAAAAAAAATTAATTAATTAATTAATTAATTATGTATAATAAGTTAATTAACAATAACAAAAAAAAATGTCAATTTTGACTTATTTTATTTTTTTAGTTATTATTATTTAATTGGTACGTTAACCCTAGGTCGACGGGTCTGGAATCGAATTACAAGACGCAAAGCCCCGAGGGAAAGGGCAGACTGCAGAAGCGAAGTGCCTTCGCTGTCCAACCTGAGAGAGAGAGCAGCTATGGCGGACTTTGATGAACGATACGATGGTAATGGAGATGGCTACCAGGACTATGTTGTCTCCTCTCCGCCGGTGAGGAGTAGCGGCTTCGACGTTCGCGGCCATAAGAAGTCTCAGGTATGGATACGGGACGATCACTTTTTCGTTTTCTTTAGTTCATGAGAATTCTATGATCTTCAATTTTGGGGTTTTAGGGGGGGTCAGCTGTCGATTTCTGCAGTGCGATATTTAATGGTATCCTTGATCATTACTTAGATCCAGAGGCTGTAGGTAAGATTTGCATTGCATAGAAGGCTGGAGATTTGGATTCTTAACGGGTATTATGGTATTCGGATTTAGGTATTGATGGTTGAAGGGCTATAAGTGTGCATTGTTAGGTGTTGGTGGCTTAAGGGATGTTGCGTTGTGAAATTGGAAGAAATGCAACTTAGGAAAGAAAGAGTACTCAAAGAAGCGAGATTATGTAGAATAAGTTAGGATTTTGAGATTGGTGTGTGGTGAAGTTTAGTGTGATAGAGTAAACCATCCGAAATAAAAATAATAATAATAATTGTAAGTTCATACAATGGACCTTATGGTGGTAACTAACACATATATTTAGATCGTTTAGGTGCATAAAATGATGATGCTGGCGGATAAGTCTGACATGATCGGAAGTTGATTGAGATTAAGCAGTTTTGTAACGAACTGATTGATTGACGTAGCTGATTATTTTGCGGTCCCTTAATGTGCTCTGCTCATTTTAGTGTCCAATGATGTGGAAATTTAATAATGATAAATATTTAATTAGGGCTGTGCAGGTTGTTCTGAAGCTCAATTATATGATTCCATGCTAATTTTAGATTTATGTTTCATTATATGATAAGAGGCGTTCTTGTTTTGCAATCGAATTTTTGGATAATTTGGCTATTGAAATTGGAAGGTTGGATAGTTATTTGAAATGGTTCTCTTATGAGTTTTGCTGTAAATCTATTGGCTAGTGAAATAACTGTCATGTTTTCGTTCTTTTGGTGGCCTGATTACTAGTGGATTTTGGTTGTTTTAGTTGTTGAGTGGCAATGGGCTTTTGTGGTGCTCTTAACTTGTTTGATTACTGTACAGGCAATTACAAATAAACATATGTATTCAATTCATCATTTTGTCATTGGAGAAACAAGCAAAATTTAAAATTGTTTCTATCTACATATACTTGGTCATTATGCATATATATGTCAAATATGGATGAATCTCATGCAGGTTGTTAGATGTTTAATTGAGGGGTAACTGAAACCAACCAAAGCTAAGCACTGATGATTTAAGGAACCTAGTGCCTACTGACCACTGGAATCAAACTATGTTTGAAAATTTGTTGCGATCAATTTATGGGTAGTTTAAGCTGATGATGAGTGATCATTAAGTTCTAGCCAGGAAAAAGGATTACAGGTTGTTTAACTGTTACATAAAGGCCTCGTTTGGTTGGAGCTACTTTTTTTACCCAACACAAATTTCAACTATAAAAATCAACTTTATTTCACATTTAATGCAAATACGAATATTAGAATTTAAAATATTTCACATTTTACACACTTTCTAATATTAAAATAAATTTCTCTCTCATTAAACTTAAAAAATAAAATATTTTTTTTCTCTTGTTCAAAAAAAAGCTCGAACCAAACGAGGCTAAAAAGTGGTCAACATGTTATGTACTGTAAGCAGAAATCATTGAAAAGACATCTTTTCATTTTCTTGGGCAAAACATTATCCCCATCAAATTATTCAATACTTTTATATTATTTGTTAACAATTTGAACTGTTTTTCATATTGAATGATGTGCTAGATGATTTTTGTTTTTCGAAAAACGTGTCTAGTGTATGTATGAAGTGAACATTGTTTGTCAAAATTTATTTCATTTTGACTTGAACTTTTAATAGAACTTTTCACGAAATAATACAATCTATTACTTGAGGTATTGTATCACTATTTATTCTAAGTAGTGTTTGTGGTAGATTTATATGCTTTATTTGTTTGTAGGTTTAATTTTAATAAAGTTAAAGTTAGACTTGGATGAAGATATTTCTTTATTGAAAGATGTAAATGATGTAAAATAAAGTTAATTATTATATTGAGATGTATGAAGGATATGATATAAGTTAGTTATTATTTTACTAGTATGTAGGATATGAAATAAAGTTAATTTTTAATTTTGAATTATGTGTATGATATGAAATATAGTTAATTTTTAATATTAAATTTTATGCATGATGTGATATGCCTGATTAAAATTAACCAGGTTAATCTTAACATAGCTAAAAAAACAGGCTCTTAATATTCTTCTAAGGTACCTTTGTTAATTGCAGCATGATTATGAAGAACGTGAAAGAAGTTCTTTGAAGAACAGGGACAAGGAGAGGCAAAATCAGAGGGAGAGGCATAGGGATAAGGATCGAGATAGAGATAGAGATAGAAAGAGAGAACGAGAAAAGGACCGGGATCGCGACCACAGAGATAGGGATAGGGACAGAAGTGAAAGGAGAGAGCATGGTCGAGAAAAATCTGATGATCGTGAGCGTCACCGTGTTCGAGATAGAGACCATGAAAGGTATATATATTTGTTCTATAGTTGATATTAATTCCTTATTCTTCATAGTATTCTTGGAGTAGCTTGATAAAGTTTTACTTTTATCCATTTAAGTTCTACATGCTTTAGGAATATATATTGTATCATCAAATGTTGATGATGCAGCATTAGTTTCTTATTGCCGTTAATAATCTTTTTGCTGATAGGTGTTCCTTTATGTGCTAAAATACTACTGATTTGATTGGCTATAGAATTAGAAGCTTAATTTATAATGCAAACTAGCAGACTTTTGCATTATGGAGTTCCAATGTGATTAACAAGTCTTTTTGTACAAGTCGTCCACATTCTCATCTTGGCATATTTGGAGTCTACTGATCTATTCCAATCTCCATTTCCTATTTTTCAATTGACATGTCACAGTGTGGAGCTTCTTTGCATGTTTTTATCCATTGCTTACCATGGTGCTAGGTGCTGCCAATTTGACCGTATTTTTATGCTAAGTAAAACAATCAGCCTATAATGCAGCTGGTCATCTGTGTTAAACTCGCATTTTTCTCTAAATCATGATATAAGTTGCTTCCTCTATGATATAACTTTAAGTATATTTCTATAAAAGGCTAATGCAAAATGCCAAAACTTCCTTGCATTTTTTAGGGGATAGACTTCTTTGGTTAGGATTTTCTCAATCAATTAAGACTATTAAACTGTATGTATTTATGTACATATATTCACATGATTTAGAAAAAAACATATTGATATGATTTTAATGAATATATGATTATTGTGATGACTATACCATTCTTCTGTTATCTTTTACTAATTCTCTAATTTTTATTTTTTGATTGTCATCCAAGAGGGTAGAATTTTATGGAAACAGTTGTTATGGTTCTCCGATTAGGGACATTACAATGACCATTTTAGGTCAGGTGAATTCTTCTTTTGTATCCTTTTTACTTTCATAGTCCTAGACCTATTGATGCGGGACGAAAAAAAGGGATGCCAATGATATTTTATATTCAGCAAAATTGATTAGCAAATTATTTTAAATAAGAAAAAAAATATTTTCTAGATAAATTATATGATTAATAAGATTTTTAAATCCCGTAAATTAAGATATTTTAAAATTAAAATTAAATTGGATCGTATGATAAATAAGAATTTATCAATTTAGATTAGGGCGTCAATTTAAATTCAATAAATCAGATCCGAGGTTCAGGAATTTAGGACAGACGTCTCACAGTTAAATTCAATAGTAATTGACACACAAGAAATATCGGGTCACACAATTAGAGCCAAATAAATAATTCAAGTCAAGCGAATAATTTATATTGAAATCAAATAATCAGCTTAGTGGGGTTCGAGAAAGAATTTACCCGGGGCGCCGGCTGGCGGAGCGGCGGAGGCAGACAGGCACCGACGGGCTGAACGGCGGGGCGGGCGATACAGGTTTCCGAGTCGACAAAGAGGGAGGAGGAAGATTGAATATTAGGGTTGGGAAATTACGTCAAGGGGCTTGGATTTTGGTTGAGCTGAAAGAAGGAAAAGTTTTTTTATTTTGAAAAGTGGATAAGTAGGCTAATTTGAAGATTCTCACAAAAGGCTAACCTTACCCTTTTTTTCACCGAAATATCGACCCCTTAACCCGGATCTAGGCTCTAAGAAAATTCAAACATAATTTCATTCATCAAACGCTCTATCTTTTACAATGCAAGACGACTTCTTTATATAGAGAGATCCCATGTAAAAATTTGAAAATAAAATACCAAATAAATAAAAGCAAATATAGAACTAATTTTATTATAATAAAATAAAATCAGCTCCAAATGTGGTGAGTCTTCAAATCTTCCAGATATACTCTGAATCAAATCATATTTAAATAAAGCTAATATGGAAATCTCTAATAGCTCTAATTAATTTGAATTTGAATTTTGATTCAGCACATGACGTCATCCTAGCCATCCAATTCGATGCTGATGTGTGTCCCCACCAATTCTCCCCAGTGGGAGGAACTCGACTCGTGTGTCTCCGAGTGGGTCAGATCAACTGTATGATTTAAGCCTCTTGAAAAAGTAAAATTCTCCACCGAACCAAATATCACTGATAATTGAATTCTATTAAAATTACTTGCTCAACAAGTTTATTCAATTAACTCTAAAATTATTGAGGTGGATTTTGACTGTGGTCTCTCGTGGGTAAAGCTACACTCAAAGGAAATAAAAGGCTATTGCTTTACTAGGTATTACTGTTGTGTCCTGATAACCAATAAATCTGAAATATTGAAAGTATCAACTATTCCCATGATCTAATAATAATATTCAAATTTATTCAGTTGACCCAATTTAATAAAAATTTTAAAATAAATTAATTTAGAGATTTAATTATCTTAAAGTATTATAATAAAATATTTTTTAGAAATTTTTTTTCTACGCTTAATTATAATAGCTCACCATTAATTTTACTGATTTTATTTTTAAAAAAAACTGACACATGCAATGAACTAAAATAAAATGCAAATACAAATACTGACTAGACTCAATCTTACACTATGAAAAGAAAATTAAATGTATGCAGACTTGATTGATGACCATACTAATGCCTACTGAATAATTAATTTTCATTATAAGCATGTGGAGAATAGGTTAGAGTCACGAGAGATGCGGTTTCTAATAGGTGTCATAACGTTCTCCAAAAATATCTGGCGAATTTATAGCACACCAGTTTGATGCTTGCGTAGCCAACCACTCAATTTCATGCACCATCTGCCTACATTGGTCTATAGGTGTCGAGCTTTTACTAAATCGAGGATATGCTTGGGTATACTCGACTAAATCAAACCTATTGACCTCAGAACGACCATGACATATAATCATCTCAATATGATCGATAGTGTTATCACCATAATAAGATGATTTAGTAGTCTCTATCGAATCTATGATCTGCTCTTCTTTATAACTCAGCTCTATGACTGCTTTCTCAACTTAACTTTCAACTTCTATCCTATAGCTATCTTCCTCGTGCATCTCATCCTCGTACTTTTCGTACTCTTCGGCTAAACTAGGATCTGCTATATAAATGGATTTAGATAAGGAATCAAGTTTCAATACTTCAGGAAGAATGAAGGTCTCCGTGAAAAACTCATTCAAAGCTTCTTTTACGAAGAAACTAGATTGGTCACCTATAATCTCAATAGGTCTGGCAATGAGAGTAGGAATTGGAGCAAATGATACTAATCTAGGATCATGTTGTTTATTAGGTGTAGATATGCGGTCAAACCTTGCGATAAGCTCGGTCAACATAGCTTCTAATTTGGGATCCATGGGAATAGGGAAGCTAGACCTAGTGGGCATATGCAAACAGAAATAAATATGCCTAAATGCACCCTATTCCAACCATGCTCTGATACCAAGTTGATGCGGGACGAAAAAAAGGGATGCCAATGATATTTTATATTCAGCAAAATTGATTAGCAAATTATTTTAATTAAGAAAAAAAATATTTTCTAGATAAATTATATGATAAATAAGATTTTTAAATCCCGTAAATTAAGATATTTTAAAATTAAAATTAAATTGGATCGTATGATAAATAAGAATTTATCAATTTCGATTAGGGCGTCAATTTAAATTCAATAAATCAGATCCGAGGTTCAGGAATTTAGGACAGACGTCTCACAGTTAAATTCAACAGTAATTGACACACAAGAAATATCGGGTCACACAATTAGAGCCAAATAAATAATTCAAGTCAAGCGAATAATTTATATTGAAATCAAATAATCAGCTTAGTGGGGTTCGAGAAAGAATTTACCCGAGGTAGATGAGTGCCGAGGTAGAATCGCCCAAGCTGAGCGGGAAGTGAAGAGGGCGAACAAGGCTGACGGAGTGCGTCGTCGTAGCGCACAGGCGAGGGAGACCGTCAATCCGCAGAGTGGAGGCGGCAAAGTGGGGCAATCGGAGGAGCGAAGTCGAGGTGACCGGCGTCGCCGGTGGCTGGCGGATCGGCTGGAACAGAGATGGCGGCAATCGAGCGCCTGTAGGTGGCACTCGGGCGTACCGAACGGTAGAGCAGAGGCGGCAGAACCCCGCTGTCAGAGCGGCAACGACGTCGCCGGAGGTCGGAGAGCCGTCTGGGGCAGAGGCGGGTGGAGGCAAGGCGAGGCGCGGCGGTCAGCGGGCAAGATTGCCCGCGCAAACGGAGCAATCGCGGGCAACGCGCGAAGACGGGCTCGGCGAGGGGCGCAGCCGGTGGAGGAGTGGGATGACCGGAGGAGCGACGGCGTCGCCGGCGCTCGCCGATGCTCGGCGGGCCGGCTGGAGGGCCCGCGGTCAAACGGGCGTGCGTGTGGGCGGCGCTCGGTCGGGCGCGCGGGCAGGTGGGCTCCGGTGCGCTGGCGCAGGCGGGCGCCGACAGCGGAACGGCAGGGCGGGCGACGCGGGTTCCCTAGACGACAGAGAGGGAGGAGGAAGATTGAATATTAGGGTTGGGAAATTACGCAAGGGGCCTGAATTTTGGTTGAGCTGAAGGAAGGAAATTTTTTTTTTATTTGGAAAAGTGGGTAACTAGGCTAATTTGAGGATTCTCACCAAATGCTAACCATACCCTTTCCTTTACCGGAATATCGACCCCTTAACCCGGATCTAGGCTCTGAGAAAACTCAGACATAATTTCATTCATTAAACGCTCTATATTTTACAATGCAAGGTGACCTCTTTATATAGAGAGATCCCATGTAGAAATTTAAAAATACAAGATTAAATGCAGAAAATAAAATATCAAATAAATAAAAACAAATATGCAACTAATTCTATTACAATAAAATAAAATCAGCTCCAAATGTGTTGAGTCTTCAAATCTTCCAGATATACTCTGAATCAAATCAAATCAAATTTAAATAAAGCTAATATGAAAATCTCTAATAGCTCTAATTAATTTGAATTTGAATTTTGATTCAGCACATGACGTCATTCTAGCCATCCAATTCGATGCTGATCTGTGTCCCCACCACCTATGTCCTTGAAATTGCAGGCTATGTTGTACATTAATTGAATTTCAGATGCTTTACAACATTAAAACCAAATGTGAAGTCATGCATCATGTTGATAGAACTTGCTGATTTCCCACTTTTTTTTTCTCATATTATCTTTCTGCATTGCAAAATATTTTGCAATTAGGTTAACCTGAATTGCTGAAAGATGCACATTTTTTAATGGAAAGATATGAAGCTTTTAATTAAGTTTTTTAAGTTGCCACAATGCTATTAAAATATAATTATTGAAGGAAGATCCCTTGCATAATTAGTATTCTTTCTGTACACTATATTCCGAGTTTGTGTATTAACTTGCACAATGTATACCATTTTATTAGTCTGTGCTGAATTTCAGTTCACTTTACATAAAACTACATCTAGAAGAGAAATCCATTTGGACGTTCTCAAGTAGTTTAGGATTAAAGGCTTTGTTGTTGTTGTATGCTGGATCTCAGATCACAAGATTTGGCTTGCATTGTCTTTCTTATTTTTATAGCTAGTATTTTCAGCTATCAAATAGATCAGGTACTCAGATATCTGAAGCAACTTCCCTTGCATAGTGCACACCATATCGTTATTTATCTGAAAAATTCATTCTAGGCACAAGGAAGCTGACAGAGATAGGGACTTTGATAGGGATAGAGAAGGCCAGCGAAGGCATAGATCCCAATCTCGGTCGGCAGGACGATCTGATCGCAGGTCAAGGTCTCGTTCTCGCTCAAGATCAAAGAGGTGAATCTCTTATTAAAGAAACTTTTGTTTCTTCATGATAATTGCATTATCCAATAACCTATTTTTTAAAATTCATTTTAATGTCCTTGTTTTATGGATGAATGCAGCAAACTTTGGCACCAATTAACAAGTAAACTATCCTAATTATTGAACCAAGTAACCAAATAGGTGCAAGAAACTAATTTCATGTCTTCATATTTATTTGAGTATTTTGCGTCCGATTCCTTGAGGTAGAGCACCAATTGTATTCAAGTCCCAAATTTTTGAAAGCATGACATTTGGCTCTCATGTGGATTTTTTTGTTTGCAAATAGGTCTCTTAGGATAGCTTCCTATCAACAACTAGCTCCTCTCATTATAAATGCTAGAATATTCTAGGAAACTAGTGCTACATGCCACCTATGTCAATCTCTCTCTCTCTCTCTCTCTCTCTCTCCTCCCCCCTCCCTCTCCCTCTTTTTATCTCTAGTTGACCTCGCCTGTCGCTGATGAGGTCCCTCTTGTTTCTGTGAATAAGACTATTTGTTTGGGTGAAGGGAAAGAAATGTGTTGAGGGCATATTGTTAAAAGGTTGGTCTATTAATGCGTTGTTAATAGGTGCACCTGATGGAAATAAGTCTTAGAAGGCTTGTCTATTAATGCTTCATTAGTAGGTGCACCTAATGGAAATAAGTCCTTAACTTGGAGGAACCAATTATAACATTTTGAATTTTTGGGACCTATGTGTTATGACATCATCCCAATGACTTAGATGTAATTAACCCAAATTATTTTTTAGAAACATAAAGCTTGTAAGTAAATTTTATAAAGTAGTAGTAAGACTAGTGATATTTTATGGTGCTGAGTGTTGTCCTACAAAGTAGAAATATATAAATAAATTAAATGTCACAGAAATAAGAATGCTAAGATGAATGAGTCAGTATATACGAAAGAATAAATTGAGAAATGTGTACATTTCTGGGAAAGAGTAATTTTAATTCAAGATAAACCTAGAGGGAGTCAGTTTAAATGGTTTAGATATATCCATTGTAAGCTGATAAAAGATCTAGTAAGGAGAATTGAGTTATTGGATCTTGCCTATGTAAAAAGAGGAAGATGAATACTAAAAAAATAATAAAAAATTATAAGAAATGATCTTGTATACTTAAAGTTAAATGAGAAACTATTATTTGATAGAGTGCAATAAAAATAAAGTATTTATGTAGTTAGTAGGATAAAAGTTTGGTTGCTATTGTAATGCTCTTGAAATTTCTCGATATATATATATATATATATATATGTGTGTGTGTGTGTGTGTGTGTGTTGTGTGTCATTCTCCTCAGCTATACTTAGGTCATGGAGATTTCATAAAACAGTCTGATTGGCTGCTAATTGATGGTCATATTCTTCATACTTGCAATTTTTGTTGCTTGTTTGTTCACGTTTTAAGGGTTATCATGTAATGTACTAATAGTTACAAAGCCACAGGGCTTTAATTTTAACCAAGGTAAAAATTAATTTTATTAGTCACATCATATACAAAATTCAATATTAAACGAATAATATTTCTAATTCTACACAAAGTCGAATATTAAAATTAATTTTATTTCACATACTATATAAATTTTAAAATATAAAACCAACTTCATTTCATATTCTATACAAAATTTAAAATATAAAATTAACTTTTTTTCACTTCTTGCACACCTCCCAAAATCTTTTACTCATTAATAATAACCTCACATATAAAAAGAGTGAACAGTTTAGATGCATCATTTCAATCATACAAAATGCAATGAAATGAATAAGTATGTTATTAGCAGGATTTAAGTAGGATATATTAAATGGAGGAATGCATCTGGTGTTGTATTGTGTGATAAAAAATTTTCACTCAAGCTTATGATTGAAATGATCAGTAATGCTATATGGTGGTAAATGTTGGCTTACAACATAAAAATCTTCAAATAAATTAAGTATCACAAGGGATGGAGATGGTAAAGTGGATGAATGATTATACACGAAAGGATAAGATGAGGGGGTGCACATCTATGCGGAGTAGTCTCAATTGAGAATAAGTTCAGAGAGAATCGTTTTAGATGGTTTATACATATAAATCGTAGGCTGATAAAGGCTCTAATAAGAAGAGTTGTGTTATTTGATTTTTCTTATGTGAAATGAGGAAGAGAAAGATTAAAAAAGGCTTGGAAAAAAACTATGAGGAATAACCTTGGATATGTGGTGCTAAATGAAGCATTGTTTGATAGAGTGCACTAAAAACAATGGATTCATGTAGCCAATCCACCTAGAGGGATTAAGATTTGGTGGTGGTTGTTGCTAGAGTCCTTAAAATCTTATGATACATTCCTCTTCAGTTTATGCTGATAGACATTTGCACTTATCCAATTCATTTGTTGTTCAAAATAATTGTTCAAATTATTTGGAATAATTACAAATTTACAGTACCGCTGCGTATATTTCTACTTGGACCTGGGCAGAGAACAAGTTTCATTTAGCTTGGTTTAAACATCCTTGTGGTCCTGTGGATTTCCTTTCGTATCTATTAGTATTGTTATAATGACTATGTTATATATTGAACTTAGGGTGATATTTCTGTCAATAGATTCAGCTCTTGTTGTGTTATTTGATTAAGATAATTCATGTGATATAACCTTTCCCACCTAACTTTTAATTGGAATCTACTTTTGCACGTGTAGCAAGCGTGTCAGTGGTTTTGATATGGCGCCTACTGGACCTGTTATGTTACCTGGGGCAGCTTTACCTGGTAGTTCTCCCTTTTGTTTAACTTCTTCTGTTCTCTATATACATAATTTATATTGTTGCTTACATTTAGTCATTGGCATCCATGTTTTTTATTTTGCATCTGTAGGATATATAGTCATATTAAAATCCCATTCCTTCTTTAGTTGTGAGGTTTCTCATATTTATTAGTTTCTTTGAGTGATTTGCTTTTCCTTATTGTACTTATCTTCTATAATGTGAAACTAAGCAGAATTTTGGTTCTTGTCTTTGGTGGTTGTTTGTTTGTTTTGTCTATATTTTTTGTAAGAAGGCCATGTTGGGCTACTTGTCCTACTGCACTGCCAATTGGTGTGAGCCGCCTACTGTAGCTTTTATAACAAGGAGGTATCAGTGCATCGGTTAGATGGATCTTGATCGTCTTCAACCGGTAGCCGTTTCCTTTTGGTAGTTTTTATCAATACATTCCTGTATTTATATAACATTCTCTTGTTTGATTAGTTCTGGTTTGGAGACAGCAAAGTTTGCTATGGGCGATGACATAGGAAGTTCATGCTGCTTTCTTTTTAATGCTTGGTAATATGATTTTGTTTTATTATGTCTTTTAATTGGTTTTATAGGCCAGGTAGCTGGGTTGCCAACTGCTGTTCCTGGGATGTTCCCAAACATGTTTCCTTTAACGCCTGGACAGGTTTTACTCTCATTAGCCAAATCATCTGGAATATGGAATATTTCTTTTCTTTATACTTTTGAATTTAATGAATTTATAAGTTAACTGTATTTGATGTATTGTTTTGTCAATGCAGTTTCCTATTCCAGTTATGCCAGTCCAGGCTATGACTCAACAGGTTTGGTCACTGTTTATCTATTCTCACCTTGGTCCCTAGATGGTCTGTATTTCGTTTTAATTGTCAATATATGTAGGCAACTCGACATGCTCGGAGGGTTTATGTTGGAGGTCTTTCACCAAGTGCTAATGAGCAGGTTTGCATCCTCTAAAACTGCACGGATAGATATCTGCACATCCTATATTATATTTCTACCTTAAGATGCTTACGATATTTTGCCGTCAGCTACACATTTTTTGCTTTCATTTTTATGTCTAAACACGGAAATATGGCGTTTCAAATCTCAGTTTTATGTAGAATGGGCCAATAACAGCTTTATAATTCAGATTTAACTGAATAGACTGGCGCTACTTTGATATGCGTGTCAACCTTCAATGGATTTTTGCATTCTGAAATATAACTTGTAAAACCAGCTAAAGCTGATTATCAATAAGGAATTTATTTCTTGTTTTACTCTCTATTGGTTGACATCTTATATAAGAGAGTTATAGATGTCAGTGTAACTGGATGAGTTTTATATTTGTTTATTTTTATGGCAACCATCATAATTATTTGTTTGGAATTATGTTGGTGTGGTTTTCCTTGCTTACCTATACAGAATTTGAGAATGAAAAAACATGGTATGATCCATCTTTGATGTTTCGTAATGGTTAAATTGTCCACTGTAAATCACCATCAGTTAAGGCTACGTCTATGAAGCATGGACACTTCAAATAGCCACGTCGTGTCCGTGTCGGACACACGAACACGCGGGGACACACAAGGACATGTGGGGACACACGAGAACACGCGGGGACATCATGTCCGACACGCCACGTGGCATGTTCTAATAAAATAATATTAAAAAAAACTAAAGGACACCTTTTGAACACACGAGTACACTTTAGGACGCCTTAGAATACTTCTAGAACACTTCAGAGATGTAGTAAACTTTTGAGGCATAGGACACTTCTGAGACATGTAAAATATAATTGAATATATTTAATATTAATGTTAAATTTATTTATTAATATTATATATTTTTTTATAAAATTTATAGATATATCTATCTCTTTATTTTTTTATTAATATTTAAAATTTTATTATTGTTAAAATTTTATCTAATAAAATTAAAAATCTAATTATTATTATTATTAAAATTTTACTTAATATAAGTCAAAATTCTATGCTAAATAAGCTAAATTAAACTTTTTCCTCCTTTGCTGCCCTCGAGCCTTATGAAAATGAACCAATTGCAAAAAGTTTGTAGCTTCAACTTTATTCTTCTCTTGTCCTCAACATCAAAAGCTTTTACTTTCTTTTATTGTCGCGCTTACTGTGGTTGTCCTAATAAGCAAAATTGTATTCTTTTATTTTCCCACCTACTTTGCAAAATAAACTTTAAATTTACTTCTCAAATTTTTTTAATGTCGCCAACGTTTGTTCTCAAGTTTTCATCTTAATTTTATGAGATTTTATTGCTACTCACAAGTTGTTTATACTTAAAAATTTAAGTTTGTACTATATTTTATGTATTTTTTTAAGTATAAATTGTTAATTTTATTATTATTATATTTCGTGTCATGCCGTGGCCATGTCCTATGTTTTGGGAAATCATTGTATCGTTGTATCGTGTCGTGTCGTGTCCTCGTATCGTGTTTGTGCTTTATAGGGTTACGTATATGTACTGTTTATGATGGTAACAGTGATCTCACTTAGTCGTGTCTTTTATTTTCAGTTATGTTTACCTTTATGCTTTTTTAATTGCAGTCAGTTGCAACATTTTTTAGCCAAGTTATGGCGGCCATTTGTGGAAACACTGCTGGACCAGGTGAGAAATGGCATTCACCAAAATTTTCAACTTGTTTTCATTCATGAGAAGTGTTCACCTATGATGCTTTTTTTGAAGGTGATGCTGTCGTAAATGTATATATAAATCATGAGAAAAAGTTTGCTTTTGTGGAAATGAGGTCTGTAGAAGAAGCTAGCAATGCGATGGCCTTAGATGGCATTATTTTTGAGGTTAGTGTTATGCATTTGCATTAATGAATTAATTATTGAAATTTTCTTTCCTTGGACGCACAACTAAGGTTCTTGTTATATGAGTCCAGGGTGCACCAGTGAAAGTCAGAAGGCCAAGTGACTACAACCCTTCTCTTGCTGCAGCGCTTGGGCCAAGCCAACCTAATCCTAACCTTAACCTGGCTGCTGTTGGCCTGACGCCTGGTTCTGCAGGAGGCCTTGAAGGACCAGATCGCATTTTCGTTGGTGGTCTTCCTTACTATTTTACTGAAGCACAGGTGCGGGAGTTGCTGGAGTCATTTGGTCCACTTCGTGGTTTTGACCTTGTGAAGGACCGGGAGACAGGCAACTCAAAAGGCTATGCTTTCTGCGTTTACCAAGATCTCTCTGTCACTGATATTGCATGCGCAGCTCTGAATGGCATCAAGATGGGCGATAAAACCTTGACAGTTAGGCGTGCAAACCAAGGTGCAGTACAGCCTAGACCTGAGCAGGAATGCGTGCTGCTTCAGGCACAACAGCAGGTAGCACTGCAGGTATTATACACAAAAACTGTGGTCAAGAATCTTTTCAAAATTACAGAATTCAGATCTGTATATTGTATACATAGTACTTTTGCTCTACTTACTAATACATCATTAAATTTAAAGCAAACTACTCTAAGGTCCATTTAGTTATTCCATAATTATAAATAGATCCAAATGCTTTTTACTGGAAAGTCAAAACATGAATGTTTATCAAAAGAGGTATCATACATCATAATAATGAATCTTTTTCCATCTAGCAATCCACTTATCACATGTTGAACCTATCTTTAAACTCCTCCAATTTTTATGATTATCTTATGCTCATAATTCAACATGGAAAGTTAAGGAGGGAACTATTATTTTTCTAATCCGAACAAGTGACTAGAAGATTTGTACATAATATATGAATGGTTGATTCAACTACATGTTATTTTGATTCAAAACTTAAATGCTCGATAAGCATTTCTGTTTCAGCAATATCATTTGCATTGCAACCTTTTGGTTAGCATTGGATAAAAGCCTTTTTTGACTAGAAATATACCAAGAAGTTCAAGCAATGTTCTCTCGAGCATGAAACCTTTATTAAGCTTTCTTTAGCTTTTAGCTTGTAAGAATTTTTTTGATCCTTGAGGTGTCCTTCCTCATACAATATTGCTAAAATTAAGTCTTACAAGAATCTGTTTACTTGTGCAGACTAATAATTTCAGTCAAAGTGCAACATCCTTCTTTGTCTTTTTTTCTTGTATTCATCAGTTTATCTCATTGACATTCATTGTGTGTGTATCAATGCTTGTTCGTATGTATGGATTTGATATATTTAGCATCAAATTGATATCCCTTTATCTTAGTTTATAGAGGAACATCTAAAATTGGTTCATATGGTGGGACCAATGATTAAACAGTTGTTGTGATTGCTTAGAGTGTAGCATTCTTGAGAACTTTGTGTGCTCAAGAAGAGAAAAAATCAACGAATGTGATGAATATCGAATTTCTTTGTCTTAAGGCATATTGAAATCAGATTTTATCCAAGTGGGTTAATTTTAGGGTTTCGGAGTTTCTGGGATCGACGGTTCCCTTATTTTTTACTCATCTTCTCATCGAAGGATAGAACTTTTGATCAAGAGAAAAATGAACTTACTAAACTGAAGGCACAAGATAAATGTGGATGAAGAATCCTGTCAGGATCCTATAGTTCCTTCCATCGTAAATTTCTTTTAAAACTTTTTTACTGGTTTTGACAAGGTTTTATTTAAGATTTACTGTCCACCAGGCATTTTCTTTAATTTTTTTATTTTGATAATAAGGATTTGTAAAGTAGATCTGGTAAGATTGATGTTGATGATGTTGAGTGGTTTTTTCCTATTGTTTCCTTGCAGAAGTTGGTGTTCCAAGCAGGATCCCTTCCAACTAAGGTGTTATGCTTGACACAGGTGGTTACTGAAGATGATTTGAGGGATGATGAGGAATATGAAGATATATTGGAAGACATGAGGGGAGAAGGAGGAAAATATGGTTTGTGACCTTAAGTTTCTGACATAGAATTAATTTTGAATTTTATTTGGAGGAATTTAGTTTGGGGGGTGGGGATTATTTGGTTCATTTCTATTTAGATGTGCATGTTTTCTAGATATTTATGCGCTCTCAAAATTGTTGTTTGTTTAGTTCGGTGTTATTATATTAAACGTTGATAATAGAGAATCTATCCAACATCACACCCCTTTATTACAATTAGGATGACATCTATATGTTTCTCAAATTTTAGGTGGTATCTAGATGTCATTTTAGTGTCGATTTTGCAATATATTACTTTCATAAAAAACAATTTGCAATATATTATAATATTATCTAAACATGTCACCAAATCAAATAATTAATTTCTCCAAATAGTTGGACATAACATCGCAATAACATTACACCAAATGCCATATTGAAATCACAACAAAGAAATGAAAGCATAACTTCTTGCTGCTTGTCCTATTACTCTTTTAGCCTGTCTTGTGGATGTCTCTCGGGTGTTCATATTATAATCGTTCCTAGCACCCCTAACGAATCATACCTTTTTGTTTCTCTTCACTTCCCCATGCTGTCATTTGCATACTCTTACGTATTTCTTTTAATTATGATCTTTTTAATATATTCTACTGATGTTTATGCAGGTGCCTTGGTAAATGTTGTCATTCCTAGACCAAGTCCTAATGATGATACAAACTCTGGAGTAGGAAAGGTTTGTATTCATTAACGACTTTTGGTTGTAATTCCAAAGTATTTAGATGCAATATCAGCTGTTTACTCACATTTCAGATTTCATTCAGGTGTTGATTCCAAAAACCAGTACTCTTATTCTACAAATAACTAATTCTATCAAGACTTATCTTAGCGAACTACTTCATGTTGGCTAGATTTACTTCGTGATTCTGGGGGGATTTTGTAGAATGATATTGGGAATGATATCAGGAATGAAGTTCCTATCGTTACTATTAATGTTTTGTAGATCGTTTCATTTGAAATGTAATTTCACATGGAGTATTCATGTTCTTCCTTTGTACTCATGGCTTTATATTTTTCTACTATTGCCAAACCTCTCACTTATCTTGAATTACTTACAAGAATGGCACACAATACTTGCAATTTTATGCATCGATTGCCCATTTTTGCAAATTTACGGTCCATACTTTTAGTTGCATAAACATTATGCCTCACACATTTTCATTAATAGCAATTAACTTGAGTTAGATGTGATGTAATGTTATGATCGATGCATTAACCTGAGTTTGATTGGATGAAATCTAGCTTTCCATGAAATAAAATACAAGTTAGGGCCTAACACACCTTTATTTCTCTTCTCCTCCAACTCCGGCAATATGTCATCAGTGACGAGGATTGCATGAAGGGACACAGTGATGACTTGCTGAGAAGCTACATGAGGGAGAGGTGGTATTTTTTTATCGAGGTGGTAGTGTGAGCGAGGGGAGTGGCAGAAGAGCGGCCCTTCACTGGAGTTGATGAAGGAGAAGAAAGTTGTGGGAGAATGGGGGGCTGCGCGATGGTGGCAGAGGAGAAGCAACTTCATCAAGGTTAGAGGAGAGGACGAAGAGAGAAGACGGAAAAAGGGAGGGAAATTGGAAATTTGAAGTATTAACAGACTATTACTTTACTTGAATTAACTCTAAAGTGTGTTGTGAAGTGTGTCATGTATGTAAATACCTCTTTTTTATTATAAGTAATAGTAAACCATTAATTCCGATTATATCGAGCTTCATTGCAATCATAGTTGATCAGTTATCACAATCAGTTTGAGATTGTCACCTTTTACGATGGCCCACCCCCCAATTTTTTGAGATTAAGACCTTGCGATTGTTTGCATTATTGCTTCAACGTTGCTTATATTTATGATCCAGGTATTTTTGGAATACGCCGACACCGACGGATCGATGAAAGCAAGACAGGGACTCCATGGAAGAAAATTTGGTGGAAACCAAGTGGTGGCCATATTTTACCCAGAAAATAAATTTGCTCAAGGGGAATATGATGGCTAGTGGCATTTTCCAAAGCCTTGTTGCACCAAGCTGATATTCTTGCAGAGGATCCAAGCCTTTGAAACCTCCTGCTGTACCATAAGTTTTCCCTTATGCTAAAGATTAAGTTGATGAGAATTCCCCAGTCGATTTGTATGTAGTTTATTGATGTGATGTTATGAATTCAAGAAAAGTAGTGGGTCTTTATATAGTTAAAGGATTAAATTTGTTTTGCTATATAAAAAGGATTAAAATTTGTTCTCTTTTGATTAAATTATATTTTAGGATATATGAATTCATTGTTGCTATCATTTTGATTAGGGTAAATTGCATTTAGATTCTTAAATTTACAGCATAATATCATGCAGATTTATAGTTTTAAATTTTTAATATTTAGGATTTGTTTGTTTATAAAATTAAATTTAATAAAGTTATAATTAAATTTGGATAGAGATATTTTTCTTATTGAAAGTTGTGAATGATATGAAATAAAGTTAGTTATTATATTGAGATGTGTAAGGAATGTAATATAAAATTAGTTATTATTTTAGTAATGTGTAGGGTGTGAAATAAAGTTAATTTTTAATATTAAATTTTATGTGTGACGTGATATGTCATATTAAAATAAATTAAGTTAATTTAAATTTTAAAATAAATGGAGCTTTAGGTTTTTGAGTTAGATATAATATAGTAATTAATTTATTTTTTATTTTTTAATATTAAATTTTTATAAAATATTAAATTTATTAAGAGTGAGAATGAGGGAGGGATAATTTTGATATTTTATAAAATTTTAATACTAAAAAAATTAAAAATGTACTTGATTGGCATTTTATATTTAATTTAGGGGTTAAATGTTGAATTTTTAAAATTATGAATTTATGTGAAATTTAAGAATTTAAGAGACGTTTGATTCAATGTTATTTTAATATTATATTATGTTATTTAAGGAAAAAAATTGTTTGGTTTAATAATATTTATAAATAATTTTTTATAAGATTATAAAATTTTTAGTTAAAAGATGATATTTATATATTGTGGTATTTAAATTATATAATATAATATTAATATAATAATAAATTAAATACTTTTAAATATAATTTATCCTTCTCATCAGACAAATGTATGTTTTCTTGAATTTAAGTTGAATTATTAAATTTAATATAGATTTATCAAAAATATTTGTGTGTAATGTATATTTTGTATTGCATATTTATCATGTCACTTTAGTACGAGAGAGTACTTAAAATCAAACTTTTAATATAATAATAATAATAATAGTAGTAGTAGTGATGATGTAATAGAAGGATAAATTATGCATCATGTAATGAAATGTTATATTAATTTAAAAGGATAATTACCAATATGCCACACAATTTAATTTTATTTATGTTTTACCCATCCATTCTTAGTTAATTACGCTATGTACACTCAAAACATTATAAAATCTTACATACACATATTTTTAACTTATTTCTATTATAATGAGTAATCATAATTTTTCAATAACATAACTATAGTTAGATTATAAAAAATCTGAGCTGTTCATCATATTATTTTAACGATATTTAAATATATTTTGAGTAAAAATCTTAAAACCTTAATGTTTAGGTGACAGCAAAGGAAAGAGACATCCGCGATGTGAATTAATTTTAGGACAAATCAGTACTTGAGTGTGGTATTGAGAAAAAGAAAAATATATATACCATTAAGAGTAAAAATATAATTTTAATAATTTACTAACAGGATATATTTTTTTTCAAATAGATTTTGATTAAGTTTTAACTCAAATGTGTGTATGTAAGATTTTATAATGTTTTGAGTGTGCATAACGTAATTAACTAAGAATAGATGGGTAAGACATAAATAAAACTAAACTATGTGGCATGTATATAATTATTCCTAATTTAAATTAAGCATGTAACAGATTCACAAGAATTTAAAAACTATAATTCAAAATTTGATTGAAAATTTGAAGAACTCAAGGACCTAATGTTCTGCGAAATTCATAAAATTTTAAGAACTTATATGTAATTTAATCTAATAATAATAATGTTACTACTCTTTATTGTTATTTTATGACTTCAATTTTTGTGGTCAAGTGTACGTTAGTTTGGTTTTATCTTTTTTAAAGGTAAAATTACATTCAGGTTCTTGACGTTAAGATACAATATCGCATAGTTTTAAGATTTTCAATTTATAATATTTAGGTTCTTGATTTATGTATATTATATCAATTAAATATTTTGATAATCTTTACCATTAAAGTTTGATAAAAGATTTTTTTTACTCATATTCTTCTCCTCTCTTTTCCAAACGCTCCATAATAATAATGCTTTGATTTAATGGGAGAATTTAAATTCATATTTAAATGTTACGACAGTTTTTTAAGAGGGACTTATAAATAATTAACGTCATTTTTTATTTATGAATAAAAAATCCCCCTTTTTTTAATAATTTTTTAAAAGAATAATTAATTACATGGCATACAATTTAATTTTATTTATGCCTTACCCATCCATTCTTAATTAATTATGTTATGCACACTCAAAATATTATAAAATCTTACATATACACATTTTAACTTATTTTTCATTATAATGAGTAATCATAATTTTTCAATAACTTAATTATAGTCAGATTATAAAAAATCTGATCCGTTCATCATATTATTTTAAGAATATTTAAATATATTTTGAGTGAAAATTTCTAAAACCTTAATATTTAGGTGGCGGCAAAGGAAGGAGATATCTGCAACGTAAATTGATTTTAGGACAAATCAACGCTGTAGTGTGGTATTGAGAAAGAGAAAAATATGTACCATTAAGAGTAAAAATATAATTTTAATAATTTACTAACAGGATATTTTTTTTCAAATAGATTTTGATTAAATTTTAACTCAAATGTGTGTATGTAAGATTTTGTAATGTTTTGAGTGTGCATAGTATAATTAACTAAAAATAAATAAATAAGGCATAAATAAAAGTAAATTATGTGGCATGCAGGTAATTATCCTTTTTTTTAAATAAATTGATTGCCAGGTTTGATTAAGGACGTCAGGTGCCCTAATTCTCCGATTAAAGAAATTTAAGATCAGAGAATCTTGATTAATTAAGTACCAATTAAATTAATTTATTGTTAAAATAGTAAAGTATAATAATTTTAATATGCTAATTTTAGAAATCACAAAAAGGTATCATTTACTAAATTTTATATACTAATTTTAAAAAATAAAAATAGTAATTAAACTCAAAGAAACTATTATTTTTTTGTGAGGGGCATAATTTAATTGTTGCTTAATTAGCTAATTAAGTAAAATTAGAGTCCTACACTTACAACTCTTCTTCCCTCATTTCAGGAGAATTTAAGACATTTAAAAATTCAAACAACACTGTAATAAAATTTCACCCACCTTTACCGGCCTTCTAATTTACGCGGTCCCACAGAATACGTGGCTCCCAATTCAGGGTAACATTCATGGTGTGGTTCAGTAAATTCTTGTCCACTCTTTCGCACGCAGATGTAAAGTTTCCTGCACTTTCGGAATTCCCGTTCTAGGGTTTCTTTTTTAATCCCGTTCTTCGCTTCTCTCCTCCGCCTCCAAGCTTTCGGCCGTGTCGTGTTTCTCCTTCTTCTTCTTCTACTACTACTACTACTGCTACCTGAAAAAGCTTTGATTTGGCACAGTGTTTTTCTCGTTCTGCGCTGATAGAGGTGAGATCCGCTGCTGCTTTTGTTTTAAAAATTTTGAGGATCTTGGCTGTTATCTGTTCAGTAAATCTGTGTTGTTTGGATTCTCTATTGATATCGTTCGTATCTTCTTGTGATTTAGCCGATATTTGGTCCACCGTCCTGTTTAGGATATTTCCAGTTGGGGGCATGGTATGTGATAGGAACAGTTAATGTCAAACTTCTGTTCTCCCGTCTTTTCATTGTATTTGGATCTTGGCTTTAAGATCGTCAGTGCTCTTATTTAAATGCATTTTTTAAATGCAAGAATCTGTCTGGTGTGTTTCTGATCTGTTGCTATAATTTGAATTTCCATTCAGGTTTGAGGTATCTAGAGTTATGAGATTTCGTGCATTACGCTGCTGGGCTGTCTGGGGAATAACTGATAGAATCCTTCGGGAGTTTCATGGTTAAGATGTCTACTTCAATGTTTCCGAAGCAAAAGAGTTTTCAGACTTCATCAGAACTTCTGGGGCTAGGCAGGAATGGGATTTTTGGCAGGATTTGGTTGTTGTTGTCGCAGCCCTTCTCTAATATTGGAATTTTTCCCCGTCTTGGCGCAAGTGCTGTGAGGAATCTCCACATAATCGATCAGAGAGCGACCTTTTCTGTTCTAGGCACACTATCTAGGGCTTGTTCTGTTCCTTTGGCTGACGGCCCTAGCCTTTCCTGTGCTTATCATATGGACATCCTGGTCCCTGAGCCAACAAAGAAGTCTTTGTTCAGTTCATTCCAGAGAAGCGCAGTTCCTGTTTGCAGTTACATGTCGAGCAGGACTGCATCGTTTTCCCAACATGTCGGTGCTGTGGAGCGGAAGAATGGGAAGGCACAGAGCTCTGTTCGGACCTTTATAAGCTGCAGGCAAAGAAATCTTGATTCGAACAGAATTAATGGTGGCTTGCATGTTCAAGAGTCAGCAGTTGGTAGATTGGTATTCAGGTGTATGTGGACTGGTTCAACTATGAACAACTGGAGGCCTGTTTCGTGCTTTGATCTTTGGAAGGACTTTCGCCTATCTTTTGTGGCTGCTTCTGATGTATCGTTTGATCGGACACCTCAGGATGAACATCTTGAAACCTCGCTGGTTGAGGAAAACAGGTTTATAGAACTTGAAACTCATTCTTTCCTTAATTTTTCACCAAGTTTGTCACTAAATGTGAATTTGTTTTTCTAATACCATGTCAGACTATCGTTGGATATATATTTTGGACGTGAAAACTTTTGGAATAATTGAAAACACATACCTCTAGATAGGTGCAAGCCATTAAATAGATTGATTTATAACTTGATGTAAGATTGATGGGATGTGCATTAGATTGCTTTATTATTATTGTTACATGTTTTCTTTTTATCTATAAGTACTTCATACCTGATGAAGGTGAAGTTTCTCCTAGTTAAGTGAGAACGAAGCTTGCGTAGGTAATAGGGATCTTGGATTTGAATCCACACCACTGCAATTACCATGTGTGTTGTGGTCGGGGATTGTGGTGTTTGGTGTAAAAAAATAATAAAAAAAGAAGCCTAGTGAAGGTTCCAAGGATTCATGTTTAGCTTTGATTCTAAGGAAGTTGTTTGTCTTGTGAAAACTGACCAAATTAAGGCTCTTTAAGAGATTGAATTAGCAGCTGTTACAGCTGAAAATTTGGTTGTTATTGTATTCTTGCCACTCTATTTCTCATAATTAGAAGACCGATACACATCATGTTCCTGATATGCTTCTGTCAATAGATTGATTTCTAGCTGTTTAGCTATGTCTTAGCTGACTATGTAAGTTGTGGAATGATTGTTTTCTGACCTTTTCATCATCATCATTTGTAGCTCCTGTTGAACATTGAGGTTTATGATTTCCAACGTTTTAAAGTACAAATATGGTATTCTTATAAAACTATGAATGTTTCATTGTGTTTGCATAATATTGACTACTGATGCATTTGAAGAAATGTCATCTTTTCAACTTTGGTATATACTTTATCCTGGTACATCTTATTTTCAATCAGCTTGTCTTATGCTACTAGTTCATATGCTTTCTCCCAGTTTACGTAGTCTTTTAAGAATGTTATGATTTGATGGTGTAAAATGATGTATCTCTTTTATGCAGAAAGCCACTGAATGATAGACCTTTAAAGCTTCTTTCTGGATCATGTTACCTTCCACACCCAGATAAGGAAGAAACTGGTGGAGAAGATGCCCATTTCATATGTGATGATGAGCCGGCAATTGGTGTTGCTGATGGTGTTGGTGGTTGGGCAGATCTTGGTGTTGATGCTGGACAATATGCTAAAGAGCTTATGTCTAATTCGGTATCTGCAATCCGTGATGAGCCAAAGGGATTGATTAATCCATTAAGGGTGTTGGAGAAGGCATACTCTAGTACTAAAGCTAAAGGTTCATCAACGGCATGCATTGTTGCACTCACTAGTCAGGTTGGCTCTTTTGTTTCATCATATTTATCACTTATTGGTTATAATGCATTATCACACTTACTAGTAGTTTGGCAACTTTTCTCAGTCAGCCGTGCAATTATTAGTTGTCTTGCATTTTTGCCCTGGAAAGTTGTCTGCTTGCAGCTTATTTCAGTTTTCTTCTTAGAAAAATGCTATGATGCCCAAATAAATTGACTAATTAATTGCCCAAAAGCGGACTTGTATCTAATCCATTGTACTATCAGTGGATTAAACTCTTAATTCATTGAATAATACAATGGATTAGACCCAAAAGCCTCTTTTTGGGCAATTATTTGGTCAACGTATTGGCAGTGTAGCTTATATGCTTGTTTATGTGCTTCTAGTCTTTATGGTCATTAGACGTGTACCCTAAACCCTAAACCCTAAAAACCCTTAAACCCTTAAACCCTAAAAAAAAACCCCTAACCCCTATGCCCTAAGCCCTAAGCCCTAAGCCCCTTAAACCCTTAAACCCTTAAACCCTAAACCCTAGTGCTGTACTTATTGTCGAGGCATTTGCAGTATTGCACAAGTTTTGTGTGTGTATTTTTGTGCTTTCATTTACAAGGCTGGATTTGCAACTGATTGTATCATAATCCCGTATGTGTGTGTGTGTGTATATATATATATATATTTATATATTTATGTATGTATGTATGTATATTACTGTACGCCCTTCTTTTTCGTAATGATCATCTCCCTTTCAGTCCGACCATTGATGCAGAACTGCAATATGAAATGAGTCAATGTGGTTGACTTGTTTTGTTTGGGTGCAACTCCTAATTGAATCAGTAAGAAATAAATAAACCCAAACCTGGACTTGAAATTTTATTTAATTCCTTATAGACTCTATTGTCGTCATATTGTGGTGTAGACAGAGATAGTTAAGGCAAGTTACATTCAATACATGATTAATGATTCAAACATTTTGATAAATGCTCAGTTGGAGCCCAGAGTTAGTGAAAAAATCCACACAATAAAAGCTAATTCTACATTGAGTTTGTAAGCTTGACAAAATTATCTTTAAAATTGTTATAAAAGCAAGTCATGAAGGTTATCACTTTAAATACTACTTAGCTTAGGATTGAGCTTTCTGGCGACTTGAGCCAACATGTTGGTGGTATATTGCAGAGATTTTTTGAAATTCATTTGCCAAGAATGGCCACGTGGAGAGTATATTGAAGTTTTTTGCATTATTTCTTTCATGTGAAATTACTTTTGTACACCAAATTGTTAATAGTGCTGCTGATTATATAGCTCACACATTTGGTGATTTTGCTTGTGAGAGGGAAACACTCCTTCCTACAAATTTTTGTACTATTCTTGATCAGGATATGTTCTGATGTATTTTTTTACTAGGTTATCTTATATATAGAATTCTCCTTGGCCACATTTAAAAAAAATGATTTTGCATTATGAAAGAGATTGATGTTGTTAGTGTCAAAAGCTTATGATTACCTTGTGCCTACTGTAGATCTCATTGTTGCTTTCTGAATATGAAATCATGTTTATTAATTCTTGTTCTGGTTTGATTCAATTATGTTAGCATTGTTTCTGCAGGGACTCCATGCTGTCAATCTAGGTGATAGTGGTTTTATAGTAATCAGAGATGGGTGCACCATCTTTCGCTCTCCTGTTCAACAACATGATTTCAATTTCACTTATCAGCTTGAGAGTGGAAATGGAAGCGATCTTCCCAGTTCTGCTCAGGTTCGTTTATTTTTTGTGCATTGGCTGCCACCATTCATTTTCGAATGCTTGCAGTTCAGTTAATTCAGCAGAGAAATAATTTGCAGATAATCTGACCCTGACATTTTGAACCTTTTTTTTTTCTCTATATGCATGGTGCTATTATTGCAAGATTTGTTGATAGGGCTGGCACCTTATTGAGTTTGTGCAAGTGAACCTCAACTCAAAATTGATAATTTTGATGCTGTGTTGAGCTTAATCATTCGGATTTGAGACTATTTTGTGTTGTCGATTTGTGCTGATTTGCAAATCTCATATTTAAGAGTTCAGTTGGTTGATTTGATTAACATTCCTGAAATTATTGGTTCTGTTTTGACCCTAATTACATTTTGAATCCGGTGTGGATTACTATTTTGTGTCGGTTATGGCCCAGTTAGGTTCAGGCTGAGCCAAAATGAGATCCATATCTGTTAACTTATTGTATTTTCTAAATACTATGAATCACTTCTAATTATTCGTTGAGTTATGAAATATTTTGTGAACGGATTTCTGTACACTTCATATAAATAAAGGTGCGAACTTCCATTGTAACATAATAGCTTGAAGTACATTAACCAGTGATATACATCAAAAAGAAAAGAAAAAAAAACACATAACCAGTGATATAGTGGGCATATGACAAATTTGCTCTACCATGTCCTTCCTTTGTCCTCCTCTCTAGCTTCACATTAACATGCGAGATTGCTGTCATTATATCATGTTGCCTAAAAATAACTATTTTGCCATGTATGATTTGAGCAGGTCTTCATTATCCCGGTCGAAGCTGGCGATGTCATCGTCGCGGGAACTGATGGATTGTTTGACAACTTATACAACAACGAGATAACTGCTATTGTAGTTCATGCTGTAAGAGCCAGACTAGGGCCTCAGGTCACAGCTCAGAAGATAGCAGCCCTCGCCCGCCAACGAGCCCAAGACAAGAACAGGCAGACACCATTTTCAACTGCTGCTCAGGATGCTGGATATCGCTACTATGGAGGAAAGCTAGATGATATCACTGTTGTTGTCTCCTTTATCACCAATGCCTCAGTTGCTTGAGCTTGATCCTTATTTTGTACAGCCATGGAACCCCGAATACAGAGATCGAAAGTATTAAAGGTAATATGCATCTTACTATATCATTTATAGAGGAAAAGTTACCTTTTATTTGTGTATATTGCTCCTTTTTTTGAAAGTTAACACTAATTGAAAGAAAATAGTTCTCCATGTTTGAAAAGTTTCATGGTTTTCCCTTGCAATCTATCCTGATTTTAGTGGGTTTGGCATCCGAGTTGAATTTGAGTTAGTCGGATCAACTTGAAATTGAAAATTTTCATTTGAATGACTTCGATTCGAGTTAATTAAAATGATTACCCTTATAATAGATTCTGAGCCAAATCTTTTAAGCTCATGATTCGGATCTCGGATCAATTTCGAACCAACTTATAATTTCTGCACGTTTTGATCGAGTCTCTAGCTCAGCGATGAAAGAGCAAACCTATGACTAAAGGCTTGCCTCATTTGACAAGTAATGCGAAGAGTTGCAATGTTCTATTGTAATAAGAACTCGTAATTAATTTCGCGTTATTGTTCAACTGGATAGATGATATTCTTTTGGAGAGGCGGTGACATAATAATAAAGAATGAAAGAGCAAATTAATACGTATGTCTTCATGGAAAACACGATAGGATGACTACTATAATAAGGATAGTAGACTTCAAGAATTCATTATTTTAGGATTTGTTTGGTGTAAGGTTAAAATCAAGCTAAAATAGT